>JAZGLO010006681.1:6448445-6541596 GCA_036873155.1 Biomphalaria sudanica
ATCTGTATTTTTAAGCAAACAGAGGCATTGTTGACAGCAAACAATGACAATGTAGCTACTAGGCTATTTAGCTTTTTAATTCTACTACATTAAGGCTAAACTACATTTCGTATTCAATTTTAAATAGTTTACGTCTACTTTAAACCTGCATTAATTTACTAGTTTTATATTATGCTAACATTTTAGTTTGAATCTGTATTTTTATTTCTACTACATTTAGGGGAAAGTTAATACTACATTTAGTTTTACAGTAACATTAGTAAGTCTCTTTTAAACCTAAATATATAAACTAGTTTTGTATTATGCTAACATTTTAGTTTAAATCTGTATTTTTAAGCAAACAGAGGCATTGTTGACAGCAAACAATGACAATGTAGCTACTAGGCTATTTAGCTTTTTAATTCTACTACATTAAGGTTAGAGTTAAACTACATTTAAAATTAAATTTTAAATAGTTTACGTCTACTTTAAACCTGCATTAATTTACTACTTTTATATTATGCTAACTTTTTAGTTTGAATCTGTATTTTTATTTCTACTACATTTAGGGGAAAGTTAATTCTACATTTAGTTTTACAGTAACATTAGTTAGTCTCTACTTTAAACCTACATATATAAACTAGTTTTGTATTATGCTAACATTTTAGTTTAAATCTGTATTTTTAAGCAAACAGAGGCATTGTTGACAGCAAACAATGACAATGTAGCTACTAGGCTATTTAGCTTTTTAATTCTACTACATTAAGGTTAGAGTTAAACTACATTTAAAATTAAATTTTAAATAGTTTACGTCTACTTTAAACCTGCATTAATTTACTACTTTTATATTATGCTAACTTTTTAGTTTGAATCTGTATTTTTATTTCTACTACATTTAGGGGAAAGTTAATTCTACATTTAGTTTTACAGTAACATTAGTTAGTCTCTACTTTAAACCTACATATATAAACTAGTTTTGTATTATGCTAACATTTTAGTTTAAATCTGTATTTTTATGCAAACAGAGGCATTGTTGACAGCAAACAATGACAATGTAGCTACTAGGCTATTTAGCTTTTTACTTCTACTACATTTAGGTTAGAGTTAAACTACATTTAGTAATAAAATTTAAATAGTCTACGTCTACTTTAAACCTGCATTAATTTACTAGTTTTCTATTATGCTAACATTTTAGTTTCAATCTGTATTTTTTTTTCTACTACATTTAGGGGTAAGTTAATTCTACATTTAGTTTTACAGTTACATTAGTTAGTGTCTACTTTAAACCTACATATATTAACTAGTTTTCTATAACGCTAACATTTTAGTTAATGTAACATTTAGAGAGGAGGAAGACATCATGATGGAAAAGAAGAAAGGCACTTTTAAGCTCTAAAAGTACCAAAAAAAGAGGAGCGCAGTTTAACGTCATATCTCGGGACATTACAATTAGTTTAATGTTTACTATCATATTATCTTAATATAAAGTTTTTCTACTACATTAGGATGTAAGTTAATTCTACATTTACTTTTAAAGTTACAATCTTAATGTCTACTTTAAACCTACATTTAATTACTAGTTTTTCATTATGCTAACATTTAAGTTTTAATCTATATTTTTAAGCAAACATAGGCATTGTTGACAGCAAACAATGACAATGTAGCTTATTCTAGGCTATTAAGCTTTTAATTCTACTTTATTTAGATGTAAGTTAATTCTACATTTAGTTTTACAGTTACATTAGTTAGTGTCTACTTTAAACCTACATATATTAACTAGTTTTTTATTATGCTAACATTTTAGTTTAAATCTGTATTTTTAAGCAAACAGAGGCATTGTTGACAGCAAACAATGACAATGCAGCTATTAGGCTATTTAGCTTTTTAATTCTACTACATTTAGGTTAGAGTTAAACTACATTTAATTTTTAATTTTAAATAGTTTACGTCTACTTTTAACCTGCATTAATTTACTACTTTTATATTATGCTAACATTTTAGTTTCAATCTGTATTTTTATTTCTACTACATTTAGGGGAAAGTTAATACTACATTTAGTTTTACAGTAACATTAATTAGTCTCTACTTTAAACCTACATATATAAACTAGTTTTGTATTATGCTAACATTTTAGTTTAAATCTGTATTTTTAAGCAAACAGAGGCATTGTTGACAGCAAACAATGACAATGTAGCTACTAGGCTATTTAGCTTTTCAATTCTACTACATTTAGTAATAAATTTTAAATAGTTTACGTCTACTTTAAACCTACATATATAAACTAGTTTTGTATTATGCTAACATTTTAGTTTAAATCTGTATTTTTAAGCAAACAGAGGCATTGTTGACAGCAAACAATGACAATGTAGCTTTTAGGCTATTCAGCTTTTTAATTCTACTACATTTAGGTTAGAGTTAAACTACATTTAGTATTAAATTTTAATTAGTTTACGTCTACTTTAAACCTGCATTAATTTACTAGTTTTATATTATGCTAACATTTTAGTTTGAATCTGTATTTCTATTTCTACTACATTTAGGGGTAAGTTAATTCTACATTTAGTTTTACAGTTACATTAGTAAGTCTCTACTTTAAACCTAAATATATAAACTAGTTTTGTATTATGCTAACATTTTAGTTTAGATCTGTATTTTTAAGCAAACAGAGGCATTGTTGACAGCAAACAATGACAATGTAGCTACTAGGCTATTTAGCTTTTTAATTCTACTACATTAAGGCTAAACTACATTTCGTATTCAATTTTAAATAGTTTACGTCTACTTTAAACCTGCATTAATTTACTAGTTTTATATTATGCTAACATTTTAGTTTGAATCTGTATTTTTATTTCTACTACATTTAGGGGAAAGTTAATACTACATTTAGTTTTACAGTAACATTAGTAAGTCTCTTTTAAACCTAAATATATAAACTAGTTTTGTATTATGCTAACATTTTAGTTTAAATCTGTATTTTTAAGCAAACAGAGGCATTGTTGACAGCAAACAATGACAATGTAGCTACTAGGCTATTTAGCTTTTTAATTCTACTACATTAAGGTTAGAGTTAAACTACATTTAAAAATAAATTTTAAGTAGTTTACGTCTACTTTAAACCTGCATTAATTTACTACTTTTATATTATGCTAACTTTTTAGTTTGAATCTGTATTTTTATTTCTACTACATTTAGGGGAAAGTTAATTCTACATTTAGTTTTACAGTAACATTAGTTAGTCTCTACTTTAAACCTACATATATAAACTAGTTTTGTATTATGCTAACATTTTAGTTTAAATCTGTATTTTTAAGCAAACAGAGGCATTGTTGACAGCAAACAATGACAATGTAGCTACTAGGCTATTTAGCTTTTTAATTCTACTACATTAAGGTTAGAGTTAAACTACATTTAAAATTAAATTTTAAGTAGTTTTTGTCTACTTTAAACCTGCATTAATTTACTACTTTTATATTATGCTAACTTTTTAGTTTGAATCTGTATTTTTATTTCTACTACATTTAGGGGAAAGTTAATTCTACATTTAGTTTTACAGTAACATTAGTTAGTCTCTACTTTAAACCTACATATATAAACTAGTTTTGTATTATGCTAACATTTTAGTTTAAATCTGTATTTTTATGCAAACAGAGGCATTGTTGACAGCAAACAATGACAATGTAGCTACTAGGCTATTTAGCTTTTTACTTCTACTACATTTAGGTTAGAGTTAAACTACATTTAGTAATAAATTTTAAATAGTTTACGTCTACTTTAAGCCTGCATTAATTTACTAGTTTTCTATTATGCTAACATTTTAGTTTCAATCTGTATTTTTTTTTCTACTACATTTAGGGGTAAGTTAATTCTACATTTAGTTTTACAGTTACATTAGTTAGTGTCTACTTTAAACCTACATATTTTAACTAGTTTTTCTATAACGCTAACATTTTAGTTAATGTAACATTTAGAGAGGAGGAAGACATCATGATGGAAAAGAAGAAAGGCACTTTTAAGCTCTAAAAGTACCAAAAAAAGAGGAGCGCAGTTTAATGTCATATCTCGGGACATTACAATTAGTTTAATGTTTACTATCATATTATCTTAATATTAAGTTTTTCTACTACATTAGGATGTAAGTTAATTCTACATTTACTTTTAAAGTTACAATCTTAATGTCTACTTTAAACCTACATTTAATTACTAGTTTTTCATTATGCTAACATTTAAGTTTTAATCTATATTTTTAAGCAAACATAGGCCATTGTTGACAGCAAACAATGACAATGTAGCTTATTCTAGGCTATTAAGCTTTTAATTCTACTTTATTTAGATGTAAGTTAATTCTACATTTAGTTTTACAGTTACATTAGTTAGTGTCTACTTTAAACCTACATATATTAACTAGTTTTTTATTATGCTAACATTTTAGTTTAAATCTGTATTTTTAAGCAAACAGAGGCATTGTTGACAGCAAACAATGACAATGTAGCTACTAGGCTATTTAGCTTTTTAATTCTACTACATTTAGTAATAAATTTTAAATAGTTTACGTCTACTTTAAACCTAAATATATAAACTAGTTTTGTATTATGCTAACATTTTAGTTTAAATCTGTATTTTTAAGCAAACAGAGGCATTGTTGACAGCAAACAATGACAATGTAGCTTTTAGGCTATTCAGCTTTTTAATTCTACTACATTTAGGTTAGAGTTAAACTACATTTAGTATTAAATTTTAAATAGTTTACGTCTACTTTAAACCAGCATTAATTTACTAGTTTTATATTATGCTAACATTTTAGTTTGAATCTGTATTTCTATTTCTACTACATTTTACTACATTCTACATTTACTTTTAAAGTTACAATCTTAATGTCTACTTTAAACCTACATTTAATTACTAGTTTTTCATTATGCTAACATTTCAGTTTTAATCTATATTTTGAAGCAAACATAGGCATTGTTGACAGCAAACAATGACAATGTAGCTTATTCTAGGCTATTAAGCTTTTAATTCTACTGCATTTTGGTTTAAGTTAATCTTCATTTAGTATTAAATTTTTAATACTTTACTTTTACATTTCATTTGCACTTATTTACTACTTTTATATTATGCTAACATTTTAGTTTCCATCTGTATTTTTATTTCTACTACATTTAGGGGAAAGTTAATTCTACATTTAGTTTTACAGTAACATTTGTTGTTAGTCTCTACTTTAAACCTACATATAAAAACTAGTTTTGTATTACGCTAACATTTTAGTTTAAATCTGTATTTTTATGCAAACAGAGGCATTGTTGACAGCAAACAATGACAATGTAGCTACTAGGCTATTTAGCTTTTTAAATTCTACTACATTAAGTAATAAATTTTAAATAGTTTACGTCTACTTTAAACCTACATATATAAACTAGTTTTGTATTATGCTAACATTTTAGTTTAAATCTGTATTTTTATGCAAACAGAGGCATTGTTGACAGCAAACAATTACAATGTAGCTACTAGGCTATTTAGCTTTTTAATTCTACTACATTTAGGTTAGAGTTAAACTACATTTAATTTTAAATTTTAAATAGCTTACGTCTACTTTTAACCTGCATTAATTTACTACTTTTATATTATGCTAACATTTTAGTTTGAATCTGTATTTTTTTTTTCTACTACATTTAGGGGTAAGTTAATTCTACATTTAGTTTTACAGTTACATTAGTTAGTGTCTACTTTAAACCTACATATATTAACTAGTTTTGTATAACGCTAACTCTTTAGTTAATATAACATTTAGAGAGGAGGAAGACATCATGATGGAAAAGAAGAAAGGCACTTTTAAGCTCTAAAAGGTCCAAAAAAAGAGGAGCGCAGTTTAACGTCATGTCTCGGGACATTACAATTAGTTTAATGTTCACTATCATATTTTCTTAATATTAAGTTTTTCTAATACATTAAGATGTAAGTTAATTCTATATTTAGTTTTAAAGTTACAATCTTAATGTCTACTTTAAACCTACATTTAATTACTAGTTTTTCATTATGCTAACATTTAAGTTTTAATCTATATTTTTAAGCAAACATAGGCATTGTTGACAGCAAACAATGACAATGTAGCTTATTCTAGGCTATTAAGATTTTAATTCTACTACATTTTGGTTTAAGTTAATCTTCTTTTAGTATTAAATTTTAAATACTTTACATTTATATTTCATTTGCACTTATTTACTAGTTTTTTATTATGCTGACATTTTAGTTTGAATCTATATTTTTAAGCAAACAGAGGCATTGTTGACAGCAAATAATGACAATGTAGCTACTAGGCTAATTAGCTTTTTAATTCTACTATATTTAGGTTAGAGTTAAACTACATTTAGTATTAAATTTTAAATAGTTTACGTCTACTTTAAACCTGCATTAATTTACTACTTTTATATTATGCTAACATTTTAGTTTGAATCTATATTTTTATTTCTACTACATTTAGGGGAAAGTTAATTCTACATTTAGTTTTACAGTAACATTAGTTAGTTTCTACTTTTAACCTAAATATATAAACTAGTTTTGTATTATGCTAACATTTTAGTTTAAATCTGTATTTTTAAGCAAACAGAGGCATTGTTGACAGCAAACAATGACAATGTAGCTACTAGACTATTTAGCTTTTTAATTCTACTACATTAAGGTTAAACTACATTTCATATTAAATTTTAAATAGTTTATGTATACTTTAAACCTGCATTGATTTACTAGTTTTATATTATGCTAACATTTTAGTTTGAATCTGTATTTTATTTCTACTACATTTAGGGGAAAGTTAATTCTACATTTAGTTTTACAGTTACATTAGTTAGTCTCTACTTTAAACCTGCATTAATTTACTAGTTTTATATCATGCTAACATTTTAGTTTGAATCTGTATTTTATTTCTGCTACATTTAGGAGAAAGTTAATTCTACATTTAGTTTTACAGTTACATTAGTTAGTCTCTACTTTTAACCTACATATATTAACTAGTTTTGTATTGTGCTAACATTTTAGTTTGAATCCTTTTTTTTATTTCTACTACATTTTAGGTGTAAATTAATAATACATTTAGTTTTAAAGTTACAATCTTAATGTCTACTTTAAACCTACATCTATTTACTATTTTTTTATTATGCTCACATTTTATTTTGAATCTGTATTTTTTAGCAAACAAAGGCATTGTTGACAGCAAAGAATGACAATGTAGCTACTAGGCTCTCAAGCTTTTATTTCTACTGCATTGAGGTTTAAGTTAAACTACATTTAGTATTAAATTTTGAATAGTTTACGCCTACATTAAAGCTGCATGTCTTTACTGCTTTTATATTATGCTAACAATTTAGTTTGAATCTGTATTTTTAAGCAAACAGAGGCATTGTTGACAGCAAACAATGACAATGTAGCTACTAGGCTATTCAGCTTTTTAATTCTACTTCATTTAGGTTATAGTTAAACTACATTTAGTATTAAATTTTAAATAGTTTACGTCTACTTTAAACCTGCATTAATTTACTACTTTTATATTATGCTAACATTTAAGTTTTAATTTTTTTTTTTTATTTCTACTACATTTAGGGGTAAGTTAATTCTACATTTAGTTTTTAAGTTACTATAGTTAATGTTTACTTGAAACCTACATATATTTACTAGTTTAATACTATGCTAACATTTTAGTTAATATTACATTTAGAGAGTAAGAAGACATCATGATGGAAAAGAAGAAAGGCACTTTTAGGCTCTAAAAGTTCCCAAAAAAGAGGATCGCAGTTTAATGTTATGTCTCAGGGCCATTACAATTAGTTTAATGTTCACTATCATATTATCTTAATATTAAGTTTTTATACTACATTTAGATGTAAGTTAATTCTAAATTTAGTTTTAAGGTTACAATCTAAATGTCTACTTTAAACCTACATTTAATAACTGATTTTATTTTCTGCTTACATTTGTTTTGAATCTTTATTTTTAAGCAAACAGAGGCATTGCAAATTGCAAACAATGACAATGTAGCTAGAATGCTTTTAAGATTTAATTCTACTACATTTAGGTTTAAGTTAAACTACATTTAGTATTAAATTTTAAATAGTTTCCGTCTACTTTAAACCTGCATTAATTTACTAGTGTTGTATTATGCTAACATTTTAGTTTGAATCTATATTTTTATTTCTACTACATTTAGTGTTGAGTTAATTATACATTTAGTTTTTAAGTTAGTATAGTTAATGTCTACTTTAAACCTACATATATTGACTAGTTTAATAGTTTGCTAACATTTTAGTTTGAATTAAAGTTAAATGTTTTATTTTCTTATAATTGGCTGGTGTAGACCAATAACACTCTTTAAAGTAAATGCACTTTACAGTAGCACAATTGTTATGCATGTCATGGATGTGGCAATATATGTAGCCTAAGTCACAGCTGCTGCTGCTTAGCCACGGGAAATACTGTATTCCTAACTAATCTTCGGACTCAAAGACAAACATTATTACTATTGAAATTCAAATAGTTAATGTCTACTTCAAACCTAAATAAAATTACTATTATATTATCCTATAATTATAGTTTGAATCTATTTTTTTATTTCTACAAAATTGTTTATGTTTTTACATTTTGTTTTCCAATTAGTTTATATATTTTTTTAGTGTTGGCATTAAGACAGTTTTAAATAATAATAACAAGGCTACTAGACCATTTAATTTGTTTTTATTCTATATATTAAATAGTAATACATTGGTTATTTTTTTACTTATTTTTTTACCAATTAATTAATACAATTATTTTGTTAGCTCTGAGACATTTGTTTTAAATTACATTCTAATTAATATTAATTAAATTAAAATTGTATTATATTATTTTGTTTTAGTTTAAAAAGACTATCATATTAATGTTCACTATTTTATTAGCTAAATATTTAGTTTATATACTTTTAAAATGTTTTAAATGCATGGGGTGAATGGAGTGGTTTCAAAACTTAATGAGTTTTTAAGATAAGGAGATACAGTGATAGGTAATGAAGGCAGACTGAAGTAGAGAGAAGGCAGACTGAAGTAGAGAGGAGGCAGACACAATGATAGAAAAGAAGTAGGGCACTTTTGAGCTCCAAAAGTGCTAAGGAAAGAGTAGCGCAGTTTAACGTCATATCTCGGGACGGGAAGTTTTAATGTAATATTCAATTTCCAATTAAATATATATTTTTATTATTAACCTTTTTTTTTTACCCACCACTTTGTCATATTTTTTTCCACAGTATATAATATTTGTTACATTTTATGATTCTTTAGTCTGATGCTCGCTTAGTGGTTTAAATGTTTATGTTAATTTTATTATTTAGTGAAATTTTTAGTGTAGACTATATTTAAGATTAAATGCTGCTTTTTATATTGGAATTAATATTATTAAATGGGATATTGTTATGCAACTTAATTTTCCACTACACCAGATGTCTGAGCAATCACAACACAAGCCCTTGAAGCTAAAAAAAAAAGAAAAAAAAATAAATTTTAATGGGTTTTTTAAAAGTATAAAACTAATAAAAGCTTATAATACAAGCAATATATTTTACAATGATATAAACAAGCTAAAGAAATAATAATTTAATACATTATAACTAATGACATTTTAGAGTAACATAGTTTAATATTTATTACATAGTTTAATATAATTAATGTATATTACTTTAATTAAACTATTATGTTCATCATAATATAATTCATAACTTTGAGTTTGATAACTACAATGGTACATTTAGCTTATAATATAATATTTAATTGTTTAAAATAAACCCATTGTTTGGCTGTTTTTAAGCTTCAGGAGACAACCTCCAGGAAAAATCAGGAGTAAAGGCATTGGGAGTATCAACTATGACATTCCCTCCGGCAGCTTCTGCAACTGAGCTGGTGCCAAATGTAATGAGTTTGAGTTTAGGCACATTGGCACAATTTAGGTCATGTCGTGCCCGTAACCCTTTAAGGATTAATGAAAAGTGTTGCTTTGGATTACATAAGCAAAGTCAAGAGAGGGATCATAAGGCATGGGTCACCCATGATCCCTTTGACAAAGGCCTAGGAATGCCACCCAAATGTAAAGATGGCATATCTTGATTAGGGAGTTGCTGTTGGCCAATAATGTGACACTCGTATCTCAATCATAAGAAGGACAACAGAGGCTAGTGAATGCCTTACCAGCTGCTTATCAAGAATTTAGCTTTACAATAAATCTCTCCAAAAACAAAATACTAGTGCAGAAATACTTGTGAAACAACACCCTTATGGTGGAGCAGGAATTTAGTAAGGAAAAAGCCAAATTGACCTCAGCAACTAGAATCATAGTCTACAATACCTGTGTTATGAGCACTCTTCTTTATGGCAGCGAGAGCTGGTCAACATACATAAACCAAAAGAACAGATTGAATAGTTTCCACTTGCACTGCCTCAGATGTTCTGGAGGAATCATGTCTCCAACCAGGAATATGCACAGCATCTATGCTCTCCTAACACACAGAAGACAATGCTGGCTTGGACATGTCACCCACACACAAGATGGTAGAATCCTGAGAGATATCTTATATGCTGAGATTGTGGAGGCAGTCAAACCCAAGGGCTACCCAATACAAACTAGAGAGATGTCTACAAGCGAGACATGAGAACCACAGGCATCAATGAATGTATGTGGGATTTTTTATTTTTTTTTGTATGTGGGAGTGCATGGACACTGACGGTGTGACTGTGTCTGGTACAATCCTGGTGAGAGCAAAAGAAATGAAGCAGCTTTATTCAAGAGAATGAAAAAGAAAGCTGCACTATCAGCTAGCCATAAAACAGATGCATACACATGCACAGACTGTGGCAAAATCTGTCGCTCAAGCATTGGCTTGATTAGCCACACAAGATTCTGCCCCGTCTCAAGATGAAACCAAAACCAGTGACTCATATGGGCGCATCCATTGTCTTATGAGACAGAACGAACCATATACTACTGTATTTTTGATAAAGTATAGTTCTATTTTTAAAAACAACTATATTTTTAGTCTAAGACTAAGTTTGATATTTTAAAAGCTCAATCTGTATAATGATGCCTAATGTTAAATAGTTAGTAATATTTTTATGATTAGCATTTAATTTATAGAATATTGGAATTTACTCAGCACTAAAGGATACTCAACATCTCTCATGAATAGTAAATGTGGTTAATCAGTGTGCTGTTCGCACAGACAAAACTTGTCATATCTCAGAACACAAGTTGTTAATTCTTGTTCAAGTTCAGCTTTTTGAAAACATTTTAGATTATCTTTTGGTTCATATAAGAGTTGAAAAAATAACTAATAAGAGGATGAAAGTAAGCAGGTAAGAAGGAAGATAGATGAGAAAGTTACAAACAAGACGCAGTTTCTTAGAATAAATATAGATCGATGATTGATAACAATTTGTGTACAGCTTAGTTTAATACTACATTAAATTTTTATTAAAAATTTTTTTTGCCAAATTAAAAAAGGGATATTTAAATCTACTTCTAGTACAGGACATATATTTTGATATCTTGTTTTTTTTGCACATCAGCACAATTTAGGCCTGTCCTGCACACTGGTTCAGGACAATATGTTAAAGCTTTTTTTTTAAGTGTTTAAACTGAATGGTTTTTGTTTGGATAAGATTATGTAGGCCTAAGGAAGATTTTTTTTTGTACCAATCTAGTTGCTAGGGACTAAAATTTTGACTGTAAATTTAAGCTAATATTTCAGATATTGCTCAAGAGTGTGCAATATTTTTGTGTTTGTTTAATACAAAAGAAGCATTTTTTTACAAATTAACTTTTAAAATGCACATTTTTCTAATACAATAAATTAAATTATGTTAATTAAAATGTTCAAAGTGATTGTTAATAAACTTCTATGTTTTACCTAAGTTTGATAAAAACCATTTTAGAAAATGAACATACATGTTTCAGATATGCTTCATGTGCCTATTATGTACCTAATAGTTAGACTAAATTTCATCTGTTATTTCTACATCAGACAAACAAAAGTTCATTCCCAAATTATTTAGCTTAAAGGCAACCTTATTATTAGTTAGTTACTGCTTTTATAATGAAATAGTTTCTCCATGATGTTAAGTGCTAACTAAATCTGGTACACCAGATAAGCTTTAATTCAAGCCAAAATAATATAATGCATTGATGTATAACTGTATACTTAGCATGTCTATATAATAATGGCATTTTAAACTTATGTTGCAGTTTTTCAATAGTAAAGCTCAATGGAAATACAAATTTCAGTCCATTAAAACACTTTAAAAAATCTGATACTTGTACTCAAGATATATAGTACTATCCCTAAAGATTAACAAGTTAATGAACTAGTAATAATTTTCATTGTCATATCTCTAATTCACTGCTGTATTAACAGAAGAGATCTGTGGGACTACTTAATAATATGTAAAATACAAACTGACCATTAAAATGCCAACTAAATTTGGTACTTGTACATCTGATAAACATCAGTACATTCCAAACAATTAACAAGTTAATGTAAACCTAGTTATTAATTTAGTTTCCAATGTAAGCTATTTACTGTCTAAATAAATGGAAGGTATCTGTGGTATTGCTAATTTATATATATGTATGTCCTCTACCACCGAAGCAAAAGCCACCTTAACCTGCGCTATCTGTGGACAGGAGTGTCTCTCCAAAATAGGGCTCCACAGCCACATGAGGAAGTGTGCTCTGAGATGAACCATAGTCGTCCTACCACTGAAGGAGGCCAATGAATAAATATTACTTATATAATACAGACATTACTTCAAAAAAGAAGATGATTACGTCCTACGCGTCATGCATTTAGTCATGCATATTAACCAATGACTTAAATTCTGCCAAGTCACTGGTTTTTCTGGCTAGCTCAGGCAACCCATTCCATGCTCTAATAGCACTAGGGAAGAAGGAGTATTTGTACAAATTTGTCCTAGCATATGGGACGAGGAATGTGCCTTTATTTTTGTGTCTTTCAGAGTATTTTATTAAATTTTGTTTTTGTATTTGAAGATTATGGTTCAGTGTTTTATGTATAATTGCTACTTTACTTTTGAGTCTTCTGTCCTGAAGGCTTTCTAAATTTAGTGATTTTACTAATGGTGTTACCCTAGTCAAATGTGAATATTCGTTTGTTATGAATCTCACTGCTCTATTTTGTGTTTGTTCCAGTTTCTTAATGTTTTCTTGAGTTGAGGGGTCCCACACGGTGGATGCATATTCTATTATTGGCCTAACCAAGGTTAAATAACATTTTAGTTTTATGTTAACTAAATTTGGTACTTGCACATCAAATAAAAATAAATGCAATGCCAAATGATGACAAAGAAGTTAATGTACACTATTTATTTACCTTAAGCTTCAAATCTCAATTATTCGCTTCCTAACTAACAGAGCAGTTTTGCTAATTAATATATAAAACAAATACAAATGGTTCCCTTAAATGCCAAGTAATGTAGTAACTGTGCATCTGACAAACATCAGTATGATCCCAAATGTAGTAATAAGTTAATGAACACTATTTATTAAATTTAAGCTTTTAATCTCAAATATTTGCTAACTAACTTAATGGGGCAGAATGGATAACTCAAATAAAACAAACAGTCAACTAAGGTCCTAATTAAATTGAATACTTTTACATCTGACACCGATAAGTGATAAACATCATTACAATCCCAAATGATTTACAAGTTAATGTTACACTATTAAAATTAAGCTTTTTAGGTTTTGAGGTAATATCCAAAGTGTATAGTGGTATTGCTAATTATTTTGTCCACTAAACTGCCAACCAAATTTGGTACCTGTACATCTGATAAATATCAGCACAATCCCAAGTGATTAATAAATTAATGTAATGTAATTAAAACTACTAAATTAATGGGTACAACTGGTTTACCATCATGTGCTTCTACTATTTGTTTTTCAGTGTGTGTAAGAATGGAGGCATTTCATCCTAATACTAAATCTACATTTACACTTAAGTGCTTACTAAATTTGGTACTTAATCATCAGTTAATATTCAAAGGATTTCACTAAAATATTAATGTACTAATCACAAAACATTTTTGCCTTTATATTAATTATGTACTGTGTATAATATGTATGTATGTATGGTGAGATGTGTGGTCGAGAGGCTAAGTACGTTTGAACTTGGTTTAGCCTGGCTACCTAAAAAGGGGACTCAAGGTTCAACACCTGACTCGAGCAGAGTTGTGTTTACTGAGCGCCTAAAGGCAGCACGGAAAAACCTTCTCTCAGATACCCCCCTCCCCCCACCGGACCACAAATGATATTGTACCATAGCGCTCTGAGCCTGCTATAAGCATGTAGGTAGCACTATATAAAAGCAATAATTTATTATTTAATTTTTTATAAAAATAGGGTAAATTTAGCAGAATTTAACTAAGAAACACAAATCTGTTCACTAAGTTGCTAGCTAAATCTGATATTTGTATATCAGATTAACAATCCTCCTTCCGAAAAGACCAACCTGTCTGAAGTTTTTCACCACTGTAGTGATTTTATTTACTTATTTCCATGATCATTGACTAATGAGGATGTAATGTGGTCAGCACAATGATAAATCACCTTTATTTTCAGTAATGAATGTCAAGTACCCATTATGCTCAATTAAAATAAGAAGACTTTTTTAGCCATAAATCTATATGTCAACTTGAATGTAAACCCTGCCTTAAGAGAATTGTTAAAGCTAGCCTAAGATATATTGTTTTTATGGTTTATAATATTTATTATGCTATCTTTAGAAAGTTTAATACTTTTTTACTTTATTTTTGTTTACTTTAGTTCTTAGTACTTTATCCTTAATAGTATGTTTCAATAGCTTTTTTTTAGCTAGTGTAATTGATTTTATTTTTAATATATTTAAAATAATGTTCTTTGGATATTAATTAAAAGAATTGCTTTTGTTGATACCAACATTTAATACTTTAAGAGCTACTGTATTAAAATTATTCTTTATACTTGCTATCAATTCAAGATGGCCTGTCTCTAGAAGAGATTAAAAAATGCATGGGGAAGGCTGCATTGACCTTCGCTAGACTACAACCAAGAGTTAAGGAAAACCAAAAGCTTACTACAGCAACTAAGCTGACTAACAACTGGCTTGGACATGTTCTCTGGATGGAGGACAATCGATCTTGAAAGTCATTCTCTACGGGCAACTCGTGTCTGGCTAAAGGAAAACGGGTCACTCCTACTCTTTTATGTGGATGTAATAAAACAGGACCTAAAAATAGTGAACATTGATAAAAACCATTGGGAAGACATAGCCCCAGACTGAGAGACAAAAATGTCTGGCTCCTCTATCACCAAAGCGAAAATCCCCTTAACCTGCGTTATAGGTGAAAGGGAGTGTCTCTCCAAAATAGGACTCCACAGCCACAAGAAAAAGTGTTTGAGATGAGATGAGTTGTTCTAGGACTGAAAGGAAGCCAACAACATTCTTTTAGACTAAAGTAATGTAAGAAAAGTGCAGTACTGGGACTTAGCATGTAAACAAAAATGATAAAATCTAAGAAATTATTCTGAAACTATTCATTATGTCATTAGTATTACATATTGTAAATGTGTATTATTTAAAATAATTATATGATAAATAATTCCAAGATATATTAGCATTGTAAATAAATCCAAGCACAATTTTAAAGTGTAGGTATAAAAGTAAAAACCTGAAATATCCTCTTGCCAATACAGTCTCAATAGAATGCACTCCAGACATCAGAAATCTTCATTGCATACTATCACTGACCTAAGAGTATAAAAATTTACCTAAACCACAATTCAGAACCATTTTTTTTTAATTAAAGGTATAAACTAATAAATTTAAGGCATTTGATACATTTATTCACAAATATTGATTTTGATTTTTACAGTTTTTATGTCTATGTTCACTATAAACAAGGTGTAAGGATACTAAAGTGAAAAAGAAAAGATTTGGATGAGGAGGGACAAGGCCAAATATTTGAGACTAATTCAAAGTTTCACACAATGCTTCATATTATTTTTAATGGGTTTTAGCACTTTATTGGTCAGTTTATTGCATGTAAGAACTAAATAGATTTTATCTTATTACTATGTTTGAAATTTTACAATTGTGTTTATGATTTTGTTTTTATGGCTACATTCATTGAATACTAAATACTATGTTTAAGATTTCTCCTTATAAATTACATAAGCTGCTTCAAAAGAGAAACTCTTTAATATGTCCTACACATATCCAAGTGTCAATCTACTTATTGGTTTTCCTGGCTGATTCATGCATTGTCTTTTGAGTATTTTATTTTGTTGTGTTTTTGTATTGATAAGTTATGATTCAGTTTTTAATTCATTTTTGCTACTTGGCTATCTCAAAGTTAAATGATTTAAAGAATGGTGCTACTATACTCAAATGTGAATATTCAATTATGTTCCTAATTTCTTTTTGTTTTGATATTTTCAAATCTATATATATAATTCTCTTCTTCCCTCAACAGTTTAAACAAGAAGAAATAAAGGAAAGATCTGAAAGATCACTCTCTTATTTCTGCAGATAGTCACGAGAAAATATGAGTAGTATTCACACTACGAATGAATGGCTGCGTGCTTGACTGTCGTTTAAATTTATCAAACCCTGCCCGCTTCCATCCCCCTTTGTCCTGCAGGAGGTTCGGACTAGGAACTAATCTAAGTAATCTAATATATATATATATTTATATATATATATACACATATATATGTAAATAGCAGGGCTGGACTTAACCATTGTGGGGCCCTAAGCAAAATGGATTTCACATTTAAGAGTTTGTATTAGAAAATAAATTCGTCTTTACATCTTTACTCTGTACAGAATTACTTAACGAGCCTTGCGTGTAGCAAAGTCATACAGTATATCATAAAAAATATATTTCCTACATAGATCATGCTCAATAGCAAGAATTACTAAATGTTTCATTCTATCCTTGAGAATTGTTGACCTCAAGTAATTCTTCATTAGTTTGAGGCATGAGAAGCTTCTTTCACCAGATTACACAATTACGGCTGATGCATAATGGCATAATTTCCATATATTTTAAGGACTTTTTCATATATTTTGCAATTCAGGAGATTTCCAGGTGCTCCTGGTAAATCGACAGGAGGGCACAGGAAATCTGTTTGCGTTTGGCGTTTTCCATATTGAATGACACGCCAAAATAACTATTTTAGAGAATATATTTCCATATATTTTAAGGACTTTTTCATATATTTTGCAATTCAGGAGATTTCCAGGAGCTCCTGGTAAATCGACAGGAGGGCACAGGAAATCTGTTTTAAGTTATAAAATGGTTTTATTTAATAATTTACACACCTTGAATTAGAGCGGGTCCTTTAAAAGTGGGGGCCAAATGCGGTCACATAGGTTGCAGTGGCCTAAGACCGGCCATGCAAAATAGCGATGTATGCTACACTGCCGGTCGACTAGTAGATTAATATTTCCTAAAGCCATGTTGGTATGGAATATGTACATAATGTTTATCTTAGCTGTTTATGGTGTTGCTAAATATTATGTGTTCTAATATTTTATATGTCAAGCTGGTGAGAGATATTATCTTATCTTTTATAATACAGATGTTACTTCAGAAAAGAATTATGCATCTAGTCATATTGATACTTTATTACTGTTTAATATTTTGTTTAAGCTAATGTTACTGCAATGTTTTATGTTTAAGAATATATTTAAATTAAACATTTTAAAAGTTAAAAAGAATTTACTTTCTTTTTGTCTTTTAATATATCTAAGATAATATTTAAGTAAGGTAGTTAAAAATATTTACAGGCAAATTATTGACAATTTAAAGCAATATTTAACCCTACCAGGCCATGAGATCACATTTAAAGGAATTTCTTTAAATACCTATATATGTAAATTCCGCAAAGAAGGGATTTTTAACCACAAGAATTTTTGTCAGAATCTAAAAAAATGTAACAACATGTGCCTTAACTATTTTTATAACCTGTTGCAAATGGCTATCTGCATGTTGTTAAATTGAATATGATTGTACGTGAAAAACATATGAAAAATTCGCAATGAAAATATGATTGATGAACCAAGAACTTCAACAGGAAAGTGAAGTTTAAAAAATGTGTCTCACATCAATATCTAACATTTGATAGGATAGAAAAGGTCCATTCCTGGATCTATCACAGCCAATGTGATGCTAATGCTAGCTTTTTTGCTTTAAATGCTCAGGAGCTTATTAATATAGACAATTAAAGTCAGATACTCTGGGCTGGTGGATTAAGACATTGGTTTACAAATAGAGATTTTTATTCAGAGCTTTTAATTCTCAGTGTGACGAGAATTAGGGATAATAAAGCATACTAGAGGCACATTTCTTATTCTATACACTAGAACAAATTTGTACAAGTGCTCCTTCTTCCCTAATGCCATTAGAAAATGGAATGGGCTGCCTGAATCAGCAAGGGAAAACTTAGACTTAGCAGAGTTTAAGTCATTGATCTACATTGCACACATGACCAGTATAAAATGTGTAGGGCAAAATTTTCTTTTTTTTTTTTTTTTTTTGAAGCAATGTCTGTAATCTATAAAATAAGTTTTAAGAAAAGAGAAGATATAGACAATTAAATATTTGAGATTAATAATTGCATTCAAATACATTTAAATACATACACTGTTTTCTTTCATAATGCTTTACATTATTTTGCATGTGAGTTTAAAGAGTTTTATTGTTCATGTTTATTACACATTAGCACAGAGAAAAAAACAAAGCCTAAAGACCTGAATGAATTTTATGTTTGATACAATATTTTTGTTATGACAACTTTTTTTTTGTTTTAGTTTTTCTATTAAGTTCTTTTGTCAGGCAGATTCTGTAGGCCTAGTGTAATACTACAGGGAGAGAAGATCCTTGATGCGGAACACTTTACTAAACTAAAAAGTAGATTTAGTAAAAAAAAAGGAACTGATGACGATATACAAAATCGGTTTAATAAAGCTAGGTTTGCCTTTTCTACTCTTAAAGCAATCTGGTGCTCCAAGACACTGTCTTTACAAAATTAGATCTGAACAGAACAGAAATGTTAAGTTGGTCCTTCTGTATGTTTCAGAGATATGAAGAGTCACAAAAACCAATGTGAAAAAGCTCCAGATCTTTGTTAACAGGTGGCTCTGCTGGACTTTGGCAAATAGGTGGCTAGAAAAAAATAACTACTGTGGGAGAGAACCAGGCAGAAACACATAGTCCAAGATATCAAAAAGTGAAAGTGGAGCTGGATAGGACACATTCTGTGAAAATCAATTACCAATGTTGAAAGGAAGGAACTTTATTGGAATCCAAAAGGAAAGAGGAAAATGGGCAGACCCAAGCAAACCTGGTAGAGGTCAGTCATCAGTGAAGCTGAGGATACTGGAATGACATGGGAGCAGATGAAGAAAGCTGTTCAAACCAAGTTTGATGGAGAGGTGTGGCTGTGGTCCTATGCTTCCATGGGAGTTCACAGGATTAAGTGAGTGAGTGAGTGTTGAGTTTGAACAACAATCATATCCCCTCATTTGTCAAATAATTACCTCCCAGTAATATTATTCATAAGAAATAACATGGAAACAAGCCTAACCAAATGTCAAATAAAGATGAAAATTGCAAATCGAAAGTGAATGACAACATCTCAATAAATTAGAAACAGACATAAAACTTGTATTAAATGATGACATGAATGAATGCTACCAAAAAGAATGAAATGAAAAAAAGGATGATATCTAATTAAATGAACACTGAGAATTGAACATTGCTGAATCATTTTCAGATCTCATTGTTTATTCAATTAAATATCAGACTTTTTTTATGACAATGATGATGGCATTAGATTAAATGAACAAATAGAATTCTAATCATACATGATTATAAATAAAACAAAATGAAATATGAGTTTTTAATTTGAAGTTACAATGCAACTAAATGAAGACAATTTTAAGATAATGACAATGATAAAATTGAAATATATTTAAAATTATAATAATGATAATATCTAACTAAATGTATAAATAGAATATAAGATGCTATTTAACATAATGAATAAAATGAATTTTTCTAAATAAAAGGAATAATAAATAATGATAAAAAATGATAATAATCAAATCTAACTAAATGAATAAATTTAATGAATAATATTTAGGTGATAATGACAATTAAATATAATCAAAGGATAAAAATTCAATAAATAATAATATTTCAAACTGATGATAATGATGATAAAATCTAACTAAATTAATCAAATGAATAATGATACAAATGGATAATAATGGAAATTAAACAAATGAAAACATAAATGAATAATGATATTAAAATGAATAATATTTCAAAACGATAATTACGCCAAGCTAAAAAATTAATGAATGAATAATTATATAAATGATAATATTGATGTCATCTAACTAAATAAAAATATTAATGAATTATGAAACAAAATGATAATAGTAATGAAATTCAACAAAATGAATAAAATGAAAGATTAATGAAACAAAATGATATTGAACTGGATTTTTCAGGATGATAATGAGGATGAAATGTAACTAAATTATCATAATCAGAATGAAATGAATGATTAATGATACAGAATGATATTGAACTAGATAATTGAAGATGACACTGAATGATTAATGATTTACAATGATATTGAACTAGATATTTGAAGATGATAATGAGGATGAAATGTAATAAAATTAGCACAATGATGATGAAATAAATTATTAATGATACAAAATGATATTTAACTAGATAATTGAAGATGACAATGAGTATGAAAGGAATGAAATAAATGATTTTTTCAAAAAAAAAAATATTGAACTAGATAATTGAAGATAATAATGAGGATGAAATGAATGATTAATGATACAAAATGATATTGAACTAGATAATTGAAGATAATAATGAGTATGAAATAAATGATTCATGATTTAAAATGATATTGAACTAGATATTTGAAGATGATAATGAGGATGAAATGAGTGATTAATGATACAAAATGATATTAAACTACATAATTGAAGATGATAATGAGGAAGAAATGAATGATTAATCGTTTAAAATTATATTGAACTAGATAATTGAAGATAATAATGAGGATGAAATGAATGATTAATGATACAAAATGATATTGAACTAGATAATTGAAGATGATAATGAGTATGAAATAAATGATTCATGATTTAAAATGATATTGAACTAGATATTTGAAGATGATAATGAGGATGAAATGAGTGATTAATGATACAAAATGATATTAAACTACATAATTGAAGATGATAATGAGGAAGAAATGAATGATTAATGGTTTAAAATTATATTGAACTAGATAATTGAAGATAATAATGAGGATGAAATGAATGATTAATGATACAAAATGATATTGAACTAGATAATTGAAGATGATAATGAGTATGAAATAAATGATTCATGATTTAAAATGATATTGAACTAGATATTTGAAGATGATAATGAGGATGAAATGAGTGATTAATGATACAAAATGATATTAAACTACATAATTGAAGATGATAATGAGGAAGAAATGAATGATTAATGGTTTAAAATTATATTGAACTAGATAATTGAAGATGATAATGAGGATGAAATGAATGATTAATAATACAAAATGATATTGAACTAGATAATTGAAGATGATAATGAGGATGAAATGAATGATTAATAATACAAATTGATATTGAACTAGATATTTGAAGATGATAATGAGGATGAAATGTAGCTAAATTAGCATAATGAAACCTATATATGAAAATGATGATAATGATGATGATATGTAACTTAAATGAATAAATGATACTAAATGAAAATAATGAAATCTAACTAAATGAATGAAATGAAAGATTAATGATACCAAATGATATTGAACTAGATAATTGAAGATGGTAATGAGGATGAAATGAATGATTAATGATACAAAATGATACTGAACTAGATAATTGAAGATGATAATGAGTATGAAATAAATGATTCATGATTTAAAATGATATTGAACTAGATATTTGAAGATGATAATGAGGATGAAATGTAATTAAATTAGCACAATTATGATGAAATAAATTATTAATGATACAAAATGATATTTAACTAGATAATTGAAGATGACAATGAGTATGAAAGGAATGAAATAAATGATTTTTTCAAAAAAAAAATATTGAACTAGATAATTGAAGATAATAATGAGGATGAAATGAATGATTAATGATACAAAATGATATTGAACTAGATAATTGAAGATAATAATGAGTATGAAATAAATGATTCATGATTTAAAATGATATTGAACTAGATATTTGAAGATGATAATGAGGATGAAATGAGTGATTAATGATACAAAATGATATTAAACTACATAATTGAAGATGATAATGAGGAAGAAATGAATGATTAATGGTTTAAAATTATATTAAACTAGATAATTGAAGATAATAATGAGGATGAAATGAATGATTAATGATACAAAATGATATTGAACTAGATAATTGAAGATGATAATGAGTATGAAATAAATGATTCATGATTTAAAATGATATTGAACTAGATATTTGAAGATGATAATGAGGATGAAATAAGTGATTAATGATACAAAATGATATTAAACTACATAATGGAAGATGATAATGAGGAAGAAATGAATGATTAATGGTTTAAAATTATATTGAACTAGATAATTGAAGATGATAATGAGGATGAAATGAATGATTAATAATACAAAATGATATTGAACTAGATAATTGAAGATGATAATGAGGATGAAATGAATGATTAATAATACAAATTGATATTGAACTAGATATTTGAAGATGATAATGAGGATGAAATGTAGCTAAATTAGCATAATGAAACCTATATATGAAAATGATGATAATGATGATGATATGTAACTTAAATGAATAAATGATACTAAATGAAAATAATGAAATCTAACTAAATGAATGAAATGAAAGATTAATGATACCAAATGATATTGAACTAGATAATTGAAGATGGTAATGAGGATGAAATGAATGATTAATGATACAAAATGATACTGAACTAGATAATTGAAGATGATAATGAGTATGAAATAAATGATTCATGATTTAAAATGATATTGAACTAGATATTTGAAGATGATAATGAGGATGAAATGAGTGATTAATGATACAAAATGATATTAAACTACATAATTGAAGATGATAATGAGGATGAAATGAATGATTAATAATACAAAATGATATTGAACTAGATTATTGAAGATGATAATGAGGATGAAATGAATGATTAATAATACAAAATGATATTGAACTAGATATTTGAAGATGATAATGTAGCTAAATAAGCATAATGAAACCTATATAAAAATGGTGACAATGATGATGATATGTAACTTAAATGAATAAATGATACAAAATGAAAAAAATATAATCCAACTAAATGAATGAAATGAAATATTAATGATACCAAATGATATTGTACTAGATAATTGAAGATGGTAATGAGCATGAAATAAATGATTAATGATACAAAATGATACTGAACTAGATAATTGAAGATGATAATGAGGATGAAATGAATGATTAATAATACAAAATGATATTGAACTAGATATTTGAAGATGATAATGAGGATGAAATGTAGCTAAATTAGCATAATGAAACCTATATATGAAAATGATGATAATGATGATGATATGTAACTTAAATGAATAAATGATACTAAATGAAAATAATGAAATCTAACTAAATGAATGAAATGAAAGATTAATGATACCAAATGATATTGAACTAGATAATTGAAGATGGTAATGAGGATGAAATGAATGATTAATGATACAAAATGATACTGAACTAGATAATTGAAGATGATAATGAGTATGAAATAAATGATTCATGATTTAAAATGATATTGAACTAGATATTTGAAGATGATAATGAGGATGAAATGAGTGATTAATGATACAAAATGATATTAAACTACATAATTGAAGATGATAATGAGGATGAAATGAATGATTAATAATACAAAATGATATTGAACTAGATAATTGAAGATGATAATGAGGATGAAATGAATGATTAATAATACAAAATGATATTGAACTAGATATTTGAAGATGATAATGTAGCTAAATAAGCATAATGAAACCTATATAAAAATGGTGACAATGATGATGATATGTAACTTAAATGAATAAATGATACAAAATGAAAAAAATATAATCCAACTAAATGAATGAAATGAAATATTAATGATACCAAATGATATTGAACTAGATAATTGAAGATGGTAATGAGCATGAAATAAATGATTAATGATACAAAATGATACTGAACTAGATAATTGAAGATGATAATGAGGATGAAATGAATGATTAATAATACAAAATGATATAAATGATTCATGATTTAAAATGATATTGAACTAGATATTTGAAGATGATAATGAGGATGAAATGAGTGATTAATGATACAAAATGATATTAAACTACATAATTGAAGATGATAATGAGGATGAAATGAATGATTAATAATACAAAATGATATTGAACTAGATTATTGAAGATGATAATGAGGATGAAATGAATGATTAATAATACAAAATGATATTGAACTAGATATTTGAAGATGATAATGTAGCTAAATAAGCATAATGAAACCTATATAAAAATGGTGACAATGATGATGATATGTAACTTAAATGAATAAATGATACAAAATGAAAAAAATATAATCCAACTAAATGAATGAAATGAAATATTAATGATACCAAATGATATTGAACTAGATAATTGAAGATGGTAATGAGCATGAAATAAATGATTAATGATACAAAATGATACTGAACTAGATAATTGAAGATGATAATGAGGATGAAATGAATGATTAATAATACAAAATGATATTGAACTAGATATTTGAAGATGATAATGAGGATAAAATGTAGCTAAATTAGCATAATGAAACCTATATATGAAAATGATGATAATGATGATGATATGTAACTTAAATGAATAAATGATACAAAATGATAATGAAATCCAACAAAAGGAAAGAAATCTATAATTAATGATACTAAATGATATTGAACTAGATATTTGAGGTTGATAATCAGGATCAAATGTTACTAAATTATCATAATGAGGATGAAATCAATGATTAATGATACAAAATGACATTGAACTAGATAATTGAGAATGATGTGGATGAAATGAATTATTAATGATACAAAATGATATGAACTAGCTTTTTGAATATGATAATTAGGATGAAATGTATTTAAATTAGCATAATGATGATGAAATTAATGATTAATGATACAAAATGATATTGATTTAGATATTTGAAAATGATAATGAGGATGAAATGTAACTTAAATGAATTAATGATACAAAGTGATAATAATGAAATCCAACTAAATAAATAAAATGAATGATTTAATGATACAAAATGGTATTGAAGATGACCATGAGGATGAAATAAATGATTAATGATACAAAATGATATTGAACTAGATAACTGAAGATGATAATAATGATGAAATGAATTAAATGAATGATTAATGATACAAAATGATATTGAATGAAATATTTGATGATGATAATGAGGATGACATTGAAAAAGCAAAATGAAAACTGTATAAAATGGGGTTAATTATGGTGAAATCTAACTAAGTGAATTAAATAAAAGAAATATATTTTAAAGTGAGGATGATAATGATACAATAATTTAATGAAATGAATGACTTATAATATTTTAAGATGATAATCACAATAAAATCTAACCAAATGAATAAAATGAATGATGATAATGTTATAGAACTAAATAAATGAATAGTAATACAAAATGATAATATGAATGAAACACAACTAAAAGAATGAACTAAAATGTATGAATAATGATACAAAATAACAATAATGATATCTAACTAAATGAGCAAAATGATAACAATTGAACAAAATGAATGAATAATGATTTAAAAAAATAATGTTGTATAACTAAATGAGCTTGATGAATTTAATGAATGAATAATGATAGATGATAATAAAAATGGTATCCAAATAAATGAGCAAAATTAATGAATACAATAATTTTAGGATAATAATGACAGTGAAATATAACCAAATGAATACAATGAATGAATGAAAACAAATGGTAATAATGATGAAATCTGACTTAATGAATGAAATGAATGAATAATGATACAAAATGATAATATTGATGAAATCCAACTAAAAGAAATTCAATGAATGAATATTGATAACAATGATATCTAACGAAATGAAGAAGATGACTGTATGATGATACAAAATGAAAATAATGATGGTATCTAACTAAATGAGCTAAATGAATACATTTTTTTTTTCACTTTTTTTCATTTTTTTTATTCTTCTTTTTTCTTTTCTTTTTCTTTTTTTGGTAACGGATTAAACATGAAAGAGAAAACTAAATTCTGCAAAGGTTCAATTCATAAGAATACTAACAAAGTAAAATAATTTAAACTTGACATTACTAATGTAAAATGAAGCTTACATATCAGTAGAAAGATTTAGTTAACATCTACAATATCTAACAAAATGAACTTTTAAAAAGAACACAGGATAATGATAATGTCATTCTGACAATACAAACTAAATTTAATGATAGTTTACTGATTTCTAGATGATAATTATGATGAGGATGATGATTAAACTAAATGGTAAATGAAAATATAAAATTATGATGCCTAATTAAATAAATGTAATTTCAAAATGATAATTATAATTCTAACTAAATGAGTTAAGCAAATGAAAATTTCAATATGAAAATGATGTCATCTAACTAAATGAATAAGATAAGATAATGTAACTATATCAATAAAATGAAATATTTCAAAATGTTTATTAGAGCTCATTGGTTAGTACTATGTTTCCACATATTCAAGTTTCATCTAGCTGTTACTGTTTAAAAATTGAGGAGATTATTTCCAAAATAGGGGTATGATTTTTTTTAGTCAGTTGGCTGAAATAGTCTGTATTTATGCATTGCTAAAGAGAAAAAAATGGTGTTTGTATGTGTTATAAGTGTGTATAATGTATGTATATGTATTGCATTCATATTTTAAAGAAAAAAAAACAAGATGCATGCAGTAATTCTGAAAGGAATCAAAGAAAGCTGTAAACAAGGGAGATAATACTGTGTAAATGTGTATTTTGTCACTTTTAGCATTATTCCCCTTAGCAAGGGAGTTAGTATTGTAATATTGTGCATTGCTAGTTACTGTATAAATAAAATTCAATTATGAATTATTAATTGTAAATGCAGCGCTACTAGTATCACTGACCTGAAATCAGAGAAAAGAGGGATAGTCATAAAATAAAAAAAATGCATATAACTATTTGAACAGGTACAACTGTCAGATCTTAAATGCCAGATAGATTTCATTATTCTCATGAAGTTTCTGTCATATCAGTTTTAGAACCCCTGTAATATCTGGTGACTTGTAGTCACTGAACTATTCCGTGCAGTTAGCACGAGATTTTGTTTGGTCGGAAGCTGACCATGAGGTGGACAAGGCAGTTGATCTTAGACTCTGGTAGAGAGAGGAGTGTTATGGATATTTTTGACAATAGAGCAATGTACAAGTATGGAGGTTATTATAATTGATTTGTATTCAGGACTTATTTCATTGGATGTAGTTTGTGATGGCTAAGGTCGCCCATATCTTTTGTGATTATATTGTATTTGAATAAAAACCAGTGAGTCTATTACTTATTTTAAATATTGTAGTCAGAGAGTTCAGCATGTTGGTGTTCTCACGCACTAGCAAATTTAGTGCGCAAGTGAAAGTATTTAATTAAGAAGACAAAGAATATCATGGTATCTACAAGAGGCATCTACAACATATTCATATAAATATTTCATATAAATAATAATAATTCAATTCAAGTCAACACGCCTACAACGAGAGTTAGGCTGTGACAGTTTCTAGACAACTTCTTACAAGGCAGAATTTAAGTCATTGGTTAATATGCATGACTAAATGCATGAAGCGTAGGACGTAATCATCTTCTTTTTTGAAGTAACGTCTGTATTATATAAGATAAGATAAGAAGACAACCTTGCAGATATCTTTAATAATTTGAGAAAATTTAACATTTTAGTCAGGGTGAAGATCAGTTAATACAAGATTTTATTGTGAAATTCAACACTAAATTTTAAGACCATTTTAGAAGTGGAGGACAAGTAAAGGCAAAGGTCATGTTAGACACAGTGGATTCTTTTTTGAGATTACAGATCTTAGTTTAATGAAGTATGAAAAAATATAAATCCAGCTGGTCTAGATGAACGTTTTTTAACATGTATATCTTG
Organism: Biomphalaria sudanica; assembly: GCA_036873155.1. NCBI lineage: Eukaryota > Metazoa > Mollusca > Gastropoda > Planorbidae > Biomphalaria > Biomphalaria sudanica. Next base: position 6,476,827 of record JAZGLO010006681.1, read on the forward strand.
TGGGGCGGACCATAAATACTTCCTCTATACTGTCCATACCTGCTTTCGCAAGGACATTGTATTTGTAGTGTAGTGTTGCCACCGAATGTCCATCATGGAGTGCAAGCATCTTTGGTGAAAGCGCTCTAGTAGTCTTAGTTGCTTTCTGTATAGTACCCACATCTCAGATCCATATCGAAGGGTTGACAAAATCACAAGCCTGTATCCCAGATGGGATGGGAAAATATATCAAAGGCAGTTTTGTTTTGGTGAGCTTAAAGGTGATCAATGTAACAGAGATGCCTCACGGAAACCAACTTGCATTAGCTGACATAGAAAAGAGCACCTGGCTGCATGTAGCCTCGGAACAAGACAGCTGGAGGTCACTCACAAAGGCTGCTGAATACACATTTGAGACCAAAAGAAAATCTGCTGCCAAGGACAGACGCATGTGGCGAAAAGAAAATCTTAATTGACCATTGGGGCACAATGGTTATGCTTGCCCTGGATGTAGCAAAATATGTAGGTCACAGCTGGGGCTGCATAGCCATGGGAAATACAACATTCCTCATTAATCTTCAGACTTGAAGACAAGCCTTTTTATTATTATCTTGTGGGGCATAGGTGCATAGTGGCTGAGGTGACTCGAATTAAAAACCTGACAAAGACTGGGATTTTATTGGAGATTTTTAGGACACCCTCAAGTCCAGCCAACTCTATGGGTACCTGACTGATTTTGGGGAAGTAAAGGTGTTTAGTCATTGTGATTGTTTAGTCATTAGTAAAATCACTAAATTTAGAAAGCCTTCAGGACAGAAGACTCAAGAGTAAAGAATCAATTATACATAAAACACTGAACCATAATCTTCAAATACAAAGACAAAATTTAATAAAATACTCTGAGAGACACAAAAATAAAGGCACATTCCTCGTCCCATATGCTAGGACAAATTTGTACAAATACTCCTTCTTCCCTAGTGCTATTAGAGCATGGAATGGGTTGCATGAGCTAGCCAGAAAAACCAGTGACTTGGCAGAATTAAAGTCATTGGTTCATATGCATGACTAAATGCATGACGCGTAGGACGTAATCATCTTCTTTTTTGAAGTAACATCTGTATTATATAAGATAAGATAAGAGCTAGACATCATCAGCCCCATAGATCACAAGGTGAGAAGGGTTACCTTTAATTTACTATCTTGTGGGAAAATGTCAAAGTCAATGTTGTAGAACAACTTTTCACTGAAAAGAATTAAAATATTTTATGCCTTGGTTTTGAGGCTTTTATTTGTGCTGTATCAGGCAGTCTTTTTTGGTGAGCTAAAAGGTGGTCAACATAAAAGAGTTGCATCACGGAAACGCTTCCAAGACCAGCTTAGGCATCAACTTGCATTAGCTGACATAGAAGAGAGCACCTGGCTGCATGCGGCCTTAGAACAAGACAGCTGGAGGACACTCACAAAGGCTGCGTGATACACATTTCAGACCAAAACAAATATGCAGACAGCAACAAAAAAATCTTAATCGACCATCAGCGGATGGATGTGGCAAAATATGTATGTCACAGCTGGGGCTGCATAGCCACGGGAAATACTGCATTCCTCATTAATGTTCAGACTCGAAGACAACAGTATCATTTATAGAAAGGATAGGTTGGAGACATTTTGGGTTTGTAGGTTGAAGAAGACAAGTTACATAAAAGGACATGTACAGAGTATTTAAGTTTGGTGGTGAATATTATGTAGCCGTCAGAATGCCTAGATAAAAAGTTAAGCTTTTTAACTGATGTAGCTGAATTAGAAATACTATTGTTGTTGTATGGAATCTGTTAAGAAAACATCTGGATTAAAAATGGACTAAGAGAAAAATAAAGAGATTGTATTTCAGAAAAATAAAGATGTATTGTCATATATCAATTTTAAAAGCACTTTGTCTGGTATACATTACAAATGAAGGAGGCTTCTCTTCCTGACACAAGGCACGGACACAGCACTCTCTTTAACTTTATTACAGCCAGAAGGATAGTAAGAAATAAAGGAGTGGGGCTCTAGAACTCCATCATTGGGGACAATTAGGTTTAGGGTTTAAGATCTGGTAGGGTTAATTATTGTGCTTGATACTAATTGTCTGATATTTTATTTAATTGTTATTAAGTTTAATTTGTAATATTGTCATATAATAATCACTTTATATTGTTTTTAATTAGAAGCAGATTAATTTCTTAAAAATGATCTTATGATATTTTACTTGTTACTGAGTAATTCTCAAGCTTAAGCTTAATTAAGCGTTTATGACAAATTTTTATGTTAGGTTTTCTATCAAATGCATCATGTTATCCTAATTTATAAACAACACAGCATATGATAACACTAATAGTTGAACATTTCTAAGAAATTTAGTGTAATGTATGAGACCCATAATGTATAGGATGACTGCCTGGTCGTGTGGTATGTGCTCTGGACTGTTGTCTAAATCTTAATCCCCAGTCATCCTGTGGGAAGTTTGGACTGGGGTGAAATAATCCCCAGTCATCCTGTGGGAAGTTGGGACTGGGATGAAATAAACGCCAGTCATCCTGTGGGAATTTTGGACTGGGATGTAATAATCTTCAAATCTGAAGAAAGTTCTGAAACATGAAAAAACAAACTAAAAACTAAGGGAGATAATAAAAGTGACTACATGACCTGATCTAGTCCTCTTGAACTGTCTGTACAGCAAGTAGACATCAGAACTCTTGTTCTTTAGTTAACACCTGCACTTGTCATGCAAAATAAAAAATTAAAGTCATTGAGCTGCTTTATTATTTTCAGCATCTTAGGTTTAATTTACACAGCAAATCACAATTTTTACTAATAATTGTCTCAAATAATTGTTTATCCTTATATACATGTGAAAAACAACACTAAAAAAAACTCATCTATATAAGGTATAAGTGCCTTTTCTTTGAGTAATTAACATGTAATTATCAAATTACTATTCAACATCTCTCTTCCCTTTTGAACACTTTTGAGCTATAACATTTTACCTATATTAAAATGTATCATGAATAAACTCTTGGCTGGCTGTGTTATTTTGGCATTAAACCCCTTTTTGCTTTTGCAAACCCAAATGCAACTATCTGCTTTCTAAGGCTCAACCCTATTTGACTTTTAGTATCCCTTTCATTTGTGCATTGTTTTGTATTTGGAAAAAAAAATTTGTTTTTATAAAATGTCTACACCAGCATTTTTTTTATGCACTTCAAATTGAGAGCCACTGTTTCCTAAAAAGAAGTTGATCCTTTTGTGCTACTAAACATTGGTTATTTGCCATTGACAAGTGTGAAAAATGCAAAGCCACTTAATATTGATTTATTATTTAATTGGCCAATAAGTGTAATTTCTAGTTTGAAAAAGTCATGTCTAACTCTGTAGCAAAGAGAGACACTTAAAAATAAATAAAATACTATTAAACAAAAATAGAACACTATGCCTAGTTTTCAAAACTATATAGTTGCAATACATTTAGAACAGTTTCTTAAGCAATTCTCAATTTCAATAGGTGATCCAATACACTACAGTATCAACTTTCATTTTAATTATTGTTTTAAAAAAACAATAGCCATATACATTAAATTTCACCACAAAAAGATTAACTAAGTGTATCTTCTTGTTTTGAATGAACCCTAAAGTACTCTGTACAGTACTCAAGTATGTTTTTAAAAATGTGTTGGTATTTTTCTATCACTTTTTAATAATAGCTAATGTGTAAGTAAAATTATTACCTGATGTAGATTGATGCGAATTACTGTTTCCATATCAACTACTCAGTTCAGCAGAAGTCAGAAATCTTGATCATGAAAAATGATTTTAAAAAAGCAACAAAACAAAATACAATTGCAATTGAATAGAATATTTAGTAGTAACTCCAACTCCAACTGAAACTATAATTTTAGTAATAACAAAAGCAAAAATCTGACCTGACGTCGATCTATTGTATTTACCATCACCACATCAAATGCTCAAGTTAGCAAATTTCATTGATATTATACTATTATCCAACTTGTACATAATTCTTAGCCTGAAAAATAAAAGATTAAAAAGAATTATTAATTAATTAATTAAATTTAATATTATATTTGTATGTAATAGTAATACATTTATGAAAATGGATCTATGTCCTTTCTGAATTGAATAGGATGGCATAAAAAAAAAAGTATTAACATTAACTTATGTGGGTCTGCTCTATATTAATAAATCATGATTAAAAATGATATTCAATTCTTACATTTTTTCCCTCAAAATATTAAATTATTTTATTTTGAGTCATAATGACTTTTCAAATAGAAAGCACTATTGAAGAATGTATGCAATCAAACATAGCCTTCAACCAAGACCATGTATGATTTTAAATAAGAAAGAAGATGGGACTGTTGTACAGCATTGACCTAGGGACTATTCAATATCCTTGTTATTTATCTGTAGCTTTTATCTTCATATTGTTGACATTATTTTGGTGAGAAGGAAGAAAAGATTAAGTCATGGAGATGCAGTCAAACTTCATATGATAAATTTCATCCAGCCAAAACATTTTACAATTTAAAATAACAGAAGATTTGCCCATATGATCATGATTTACATTTCCTTATCTTGGCATTTAAATATATTTAATCCCTAACTCACTCTCTTTGTCGTCTTATATTTCTTAAATATAAATGTGAGATTTCCCTCAAAACATGTGAGGCCCTCAGGAGCAAATTGTCTTTTTTTTTAATTTTTTAAGTTGTTCCCCTTAACTAAAAATTTCAAGCTTAAATTGAGTGAATAACAAAATAAATACAAACTAGATTCTTTGAACATAGACAATGCAATGAAAGAATATTTCAGCTGTATGATAAGAATGTTACTAGTCACAGAAATGATGCAAGAATATGGTAGTTGTCAAGACAAAAGATGGAATAGAAAAATCAAGCTAGTGCACATAGAAAGCAGATCAACACTAAAAATTGACTTACTTGACTTGTTCCTGTGTACCCAGGTGAGCATAGAGCTGCAACCACAACTCTCCACCAACCTCTATTTTGAGCAGCTTTCTTTATCTGCTCTCAGTTTTTTCCATAATCCTTGGCTTCACTGATGACTGACTTCTCTCAGATTTGCTTGAGCCTAACACTTTTTTATAGCGTCATTTTTATTTTGTTGATCAGTAATCCAGTCTTCTTTGCTTCTTTGACACTGATCAATTTGGCCTGAGCACTTTGTTGTATATAGAAGAGGAGACGGATGTCATCAGGTCCATTGTATGAGCACTTTGTTGGTATATTAGAGGAGACAGATGCCATCAGGTCCATTGTATGAGCACTTTGTTGGTATGGGAGAGGAGGCAGATGCTAAATGATGATGGTGAGTATCAGTGGAACCCTGTAATGGTTTATTGACATATGTCTCCTTTAATACTGTCGAATTGTTTCTCAAAATCCAAAAAGGTGATGTACAGCGTGGACTACCATTCAATAGACCTAAAAATTAAAAACAAGAATTTTTTTGTTTATCTATTTTATTTAAATTATTTATTGTATCTAATTACAACTATCAAAAATGAATCTTTTTATTTATGTCTCATTGACTTGAATACAAGATATTAGATGCAGACATGGTCAGTACACTGGCAGATCGGGGGGGGGGGGGGGCGGACGGATGGTAGGGACGGTTAAAAAATCAGACAATTTGTATATGAATTTATTCCTTATGTTAATAATATATACTAATTATTTATATTTCAGCCTATTTTTAGATTACTGCTCCTCCCCCTCTAATATGTTGGCTGATTTGGTGGGATGGGGAGGTGCCGATGGGACCAAACCCAACCCCCCCCCCAACCATAAACCTTCGTGTGTGTGTGTGTAGGGGGGGGGAGCGGTCCAATTTATTTGTAGAAATCACAGCTTGTGAACAGAATCAATTGAATATCCATATAATTAAAACTTGTTATTGATATTTTAACTAATCTTTATACTGTGTTGTTTCCCTGTTTGCCGATTGGATGGGGGGAGTTGAATACATCTACTGCTCTTCCAACCTAAACCCTTTGAGTGGGGGGGGCAGTCCTACTTTTAATTAGAAATCATAGTTTGTGAAAAGAAATTGTTGAATAACATATAATTTTTATATTATGTCACTACACTTTTGGTATCTTAGCCGATTCAGTGAGGTGGGGGGGGGGGCGATTTTTATGGAGAAAATTGAACAAATTTAGTTGAATATCTAAATAATATAAGCTACATATTGATGTTTTAACCCTTTTGTATATTATGTCGCACACACACTCTGATCTCAAATTTTATCATTAGTAAATATAAATTGAAAAAGGATTGTGCCAGGTGAGAGGGGCGTTACCTGCAATAGCCTTCTGCCCATAGGACAAACCAATACTTTTTTCTTTTTGTATTTTTGTTAAGAAATTACAAAATGAAAAAAAAAAATTGTCACTAATATAGTTTATATATGCTATAAATTAAACCCTTGTCTAGTCACCCCACCTCTATTCTTTAATGCAAAATGTAATATAGGTCTAGTGTAGATTTAAATCTACTCTATATTTCAATTTATATGTAAATCTAGTTTTAAATCTTGTTCTTGGTGCATTGAAAGTCAGAAAGCTGCACCTTTTAGTCTATGATTAGGTCCTGTTTGTGGCAGTTATGTCAACTATATTTTTAAAGGATTGTTGAACACACACACACACAAAGACCTATTACATTCATTTGTGGTTAAAGAAAACTATTTTGTGAATCACTAATAAAAGAATAATTGGTAAGGTATTTACAGACTTTAAAATATTTGTATTTCAGCATGTATTAACAAAAAAAACTATATATTTCATATTGATGTCCCGTTGTAACACCAGCAACATCTTGTGATATAATAGTCATGTTATAATAAAAGCTTGAATTATTGTTGAGATATTGCAGTAAATAATAGCCTATATATTTAGCTATAATGCAAGTATAGCATAAGTTCTATTTTCTTATAAAAAATCTTATTTAAAAAACTTTTACCAGTAGTGTTACAGGTGCTACGGTGCCCCATTTTTAAATTGAGTGCAAACATAACCTAAGTGCTCAAAAACTTCCATTTCTCTATCAAGCTGCTTAATGTTGGAGTGTTCAGATGAGTAGACCAATACATGAGATGAACTGCGCAGTGGTTTCCAGATCAGGGAGCTCTCCATATAGTTTCCTTTCTATTGGGGTGATTTGGGGCCAATGTCTTATACGGGCCTCTTGGTATAGAGAGCAGTTTTGGAGGACGTGGTCTGCATTCTCTGGTGATTCTCCACTGGTTCCAATTTTGAGCTTCCGGTACATGTGTTGTCGCATTCTGTTGTGTCTGGTCCTGAGTCGAAAGATTAGATGTTGGTCTTGTCGGGATAGCTTATAGTAAGTGTCATCTTTCTTGTGATTTGGATGAGAGCTTGTCCATTTCTCATTTATTTCATTTACAATTATTTTTTCAATTTTTCTGGATAGAGTGCAGAGTTTATTTGTGAGTTAGTTCTCCCACTCTTGGCGAGTGTGTCAGCCTTCTCATTTCCTTCTAGTTGTATATGAGGTGTTTTTTTTATTTGATTTTTTATTTTGGGCACATCGGCACAATTTAGGCCATGTCGTGCCTGCAGTCCCTCAAGGGCCACTCTCCCTCCACACAACAAGGGCCAAACTCCATACAGTCAAATCATTAAAATCAAGGTCTATTCACAGTTAAAATAGTAGAGGTAGTAAAAATTTAATAATTTGGTAAAAATCTAATGTAAATAGTACATGTCTACAGAATTCATAAATCAGATCTTCGTAGACAACCCCACTTCCCGGATAAAGCCCAGTACCTTCCCAGGGTCGACATTATTGAATAGTGTTTTTAAATTAGTGGCTCTAAAATATTTCTCCCTGACATCCTGGTATCTGGGGCAGTCGATGAGGATATGTTCCACGGTGAGGCGAGAGTCACAATACTCACAAAGTGGGGGCTCTTCTTTCTTCAGCACAAAAGAGTGCGTGATGTAGGTGTGGCCAATCCTAAGTCTGGACATGGTCGTGCTACCACGCCTTGTCAGACCCTTAGATGTGGACCGCCACCTGACATCCGCCACAATCTGCCTGAGTTTATTGTGAGTCTCAGCCTCCCTTCGGTCCTGCCACTCTTGGTAGGTGGCAGAGGCAATACTTTGTCTCAGGTCCGAGCAGGGAATTTGGGTTCCTGACACCGCATGATTTAGGGCTCTCTTTACTTCTCTGTCTGCGGCTTCGTTTCCTTCAATGCCCACATGGGAGGGGACCCAGATGAAGGTGACATCCCTATGATCGGCTGTTATTTGGTCCAACAGCTTCAGACTCTTATGTACCAATGGAATGTCAGTCTTCATCCGCCCCAAAGCTTGCAATGCAGATTTGGAGTCGGAGCAGATTATATATTTCCTCCTTTCTGATGCTTTGATGGCCATAAGTGCAAGCGATAGTGCATGCAATTCGGCCGTAAAGATGGAGCAGCCATCAGGGAGTCTACGGGAGATTGTTTTGTTCCGAAAGGCACACGCGACCTTTCCATCAATTTTGGATCCGTCTGTGTAGATGGTGCCACAATCTCCGTAGCTCTCTTGCAGTTCCCTAAAGTGGACTTGTAGTATGCTTGGGTCTGTATTTTCTTTTTTGAAATTAAGGAGGGATAAATTTAATTTGGGTTTATTCATTAGCCAAGGAGGATTCTGAGGGGTTTCTATTTTAGAGATTTGGTCAATGGGTGGAGTTAAATTTTGGATGGGTTCTCTCATTCGAAGGCCTAACGGCTGTATGACGTTAGGCCTTCGATTGTATAATTCTACCTCTGTGGGGTTAAATATGGAGTCGAAAGCAGGGTTCGTGGGGTTGGATTTTAGCTTGCCCACTCGAACCTGAAATTTTCGGTCTTTCAGGAATTCCCCCACAAAACGGGGAAGATGTCCCTTAAGCCCCATAAGCTCCAGGTCACGTAGAATGCCATGTTTTCAGGTTGTGTCATAGGCCTTTTCTATATCGAAGAATACAGCTACTAGATGTTCTCTTCTGAGTAATGCATTTCTAATATAAGCTTCCAGCCTTACCAGGTGGTCAGTAGTTGTCCGCCCTTGCCGGAATCCGCACTGGTAGTTAGAAATCACTTTGTTCCTCTCCAGGTACCAGACCAGCCTACTGTTAATCATTCTTTCCATGGTTTTGCAGATGCAGCTTGTTAGTGCTATTGGTCGATAGTTAGCTGGGTTAGAGCCGTCTCTTCCCAGTTTAGGTATCGGTATAACTGTGGCTTTCCTCCAGCTGTTTGGGAAAGCGCCTGTTTGCCATACACAGTTATAGAGCCCTAGCAGGACTGCCAATGAGGGTTCGGGAAGGTGCTTGAGGAACTGGTAATGGATTTCATCTTCTCCAGGCGCTGTGTCATGTGACTTGTCTAGCGATTCCCTCAGTTCCTCAAGCGAGAACAGTTTGTTGTAGTCTTCATTGTTCTCTGACCTGAAATCAATGGAGTGTATTTCCTCCCTGGTTTTGACTTTTTGAAACACAGAGAGCTCTCCAGTTGCAATGGATTTTTTTAGTTTTTCTCCATCTGGCCATTCGATGAGTATTCCAGCTCCTCCATTTGTGGTGGCTTTATGGGATGAGCCATCCGTGTAAACTCTGACCCGCTGATTGCTAGGATAATTGGTTTGTAGAAAACAGTTCACTATTTCCTTGAGCTCTGTTGGTCATTAATCAGATTTTCTTTTTATGTTTTCAATATGGTCCCTTATAGTAGGAAGAGGGCTTTCATCCCAGGGTGGAGATTCATTATAGTGTATCGAGGATTCCAGAGTAATTTTCTCAAGTTGGTGTTTCTTTTTTAGGTTTAGAGATTCCTGTATGAAATTGGTCCTTTTGAGACGGTTTTTTGTGCCAGTTTTGTGGATTTTTGTTTTTAGTGGGTGCCTCTCCAAGGTTTCCAATTTAGTGAATTGGGAAAAGATTTTTATTTCTCTTCTTTCATCCAGAGAGATCAGGGCAGCGGTTTCCTCCATAGCTCTTATGGGTGTTGTTTTGATTGCTCCTGTCATTATCCTTAGACCAATATTTTGAACTTTGTCTATTTTTCTTTGGTTGGTTTGGGCTGCTGAGCCCCATGCTGTGGCACCATATTCTAGTACAGGTCTTACGTAACTGGTATAGGTCTTTTTCAGGATGTTGTGATTAGCTCCCCAATCGATGTTCCTACATATTCTTCTGTGCTAATTAAGGCAAGGTCATCTGCATACATGCTGCTTTTAACTTTTCTTGGTAGGTTTTGATTTAGATCGTTTATGAATATTAGGAAAAGTGTTGGGGATAGGACTCCTCCTTGGGGGACGCCATTATTTATACCCACTTTGTGGCTTCTTTGTCCTTGCATGCAAACTTAGGCTTTTCTATTATTTAGATATTCCTTTATCCAGTTGTAAATTCTGTGGGATATGTGATGCTGGATTAGCTTGAGCATGAGACCTTGTTCCCAGACTTTGTCAAATGCTTTTTTCTAAGTCAACCCACACAATTGTTGTTAGTTTCTTTTCTTGAAAGCCATCTTCTATTTCTTGTGTGATGAAGGCGATTTGATCTTCTATTGATCTACCTTTTCTAAAGCCAGCCTGGGCTTCAGTGAGTAGGTTATTTGACTCAAGGATCCATGTGAGCCTGCTATTTATCACTCTTTCCATCAGTTTGCAAGTACAGCTAGTGAGGCTGATGGGACTAGCTGTATGATAAAAACATGGCTGCCTTGATAGACTACTAGCTGTATGATAAAAACTTGGCTGCCCTGATAGAGTACTAGCTGTACAACAAAAACTTGGCTGCCTTGATTGCCTACTAGCTGTATGACAAAAACTTGGCTGCCATAATAGAGTGCTAGCTGTATGACAAAAACTTGGCTACCTTGATAGAGTACTAGCTGTATGACAAAGACTTGCCTGTCTTGATAGACTACTTATTGTTGTTTTGTTGACAAAAAACGTTATTTCCTTGAAGGACAAATGGGGGTTCATAAAACCTTGTCTACCTTGGTGGGTTATTTAAAAAGTGCACATCTTGGTTATAGACGGTATATATCTCACTATTCCTCTTTCGTCCAAAATTTTGAGCCACACATATAAACCAACCTAATGATTTAATGCCAACATGAATTAGCTGTTACCATTTTGTGCTGCTCATTGGCTACACTGAATGGATGTGCCACATAATTGTCTATATTGTTGGATGGAGCTTTTATTTCCATCTTGGACAATGTGCTAACAAGTGTTCAAAAAGGAGGAATGATTGTGTTTACTGAGAAAATAGTTCTGATCCCACCTGCTTCATAGAAGCACTTGTTAATCCACCCCTGCTCTTTGTTGACTACACTACTCAGTAAATAAACAAAAGATTTGAAATAAAATAATTTGGTCCATATAATGTTTGCATGGCTCAGAATCTCTCCTCTTTCCACCAATGCCTTAGACTAATCACAGAACTCTTCATTATATTAAATTAATTGAAATCAGAATGAATAAGGACAAGGGAAATTTTTAATGAATACTTTTATTAGAGATTGATTAGCAGCATAGGCCCTACAAGGTCAGAGGTAAACCAAAACAGCTGCTGATTACAGAAAGGCAACAAGTTTTGTACAACACAAGGATAAAAAAGTCTTAGAAGAAAATTTCTAGAACTAGATTAAGAGATCTAGATATTTTTTTAAGTGTCTTAGCTGCATCTAGATATAGGATTACTTTTTGTAAAATGTCTTAGAAACACATTTTTTAAGGTTTCTGGTTTGCTTTATTTTATAGCTATAGTAAAGTTTCCCTTTCTGACCTAGTCATTCCTGGGTCAGATGATGTCAAATTTTTCTATGGCCAGCACAAGACCACAAGCATTTACTTTTCTCCAAACTAATGTCAGGTACCCATTAGGGCTGGTTGGACTCAGAAAAAGGACCCACCAGTTCAGAAGTCAGCGCTTTACCACTCAACAACCGTGCCTCCAGTGTATATATCTAGCTCTAATTTTTTTTTAATTTAGATCTATCTTGAGTTTTATCTAATCTAGATGTAAAAGTCTAGTCTAGATGTAGGGCCCTATCCAACTTTGTTAATCATCACTAAAAATATATCATTATATGCTATGGTTTATCGTTAGGTTATTTTATGAATACCTTTTTCTTCTTCAAAATGCAACAAACAAAAATTAGTTGAATTTCATGTTATGTCACCAGATCTTGTGCTCATTCTATTGATCATTGTTGGTTAGATCTAGACTAATATAATCATGAAAGATAAGAAGTGTGAGTGTGCTAACTTCTTTTGTCGTTATCATATTCTAGATCTAGTAAATAATACTATATAGAGAGAGATTATTCAGTATTATAAATCATATCCCTGTCATTCAATGAAATTATGAATGGGTACTTAATTGAATTGAACAACGGTACATTTAGATTATATAAGACAGTGCACCAGTGCAGATTTATATTCTTAAAGTAATTAAATAGATTAACAAGGATGAGACTTGAAATATTGATCTAGATTTCTAGAGCTAAGCTTGTATTCAAATGTTGCTTGCATAGAGCCTTTTTAGCCCTCACTGAACAGAACTCACGATTTTCACGTGATTTTTTATTAAACTTTTGACATGGAAGAGCAAACCTCTTGTGTTTATCTCAGTTTATCCATTATTTCAATTTCGCAATATTACCTGTAAAAACATCTAGATTTAGCTAGATATTTATTTAGCTTTTAAAAGTATACGCCTGCCCATGTCTCTTATTGCTAATAAAAAAATATCATTGTATACACATTTAAAACTATTTGTTAAGTGCCAATGAAGTCCAAGTTCTACTAGCTTTTTATTAATTATAATAAAGATGGGAGAGAATAAAAAAACCAATTCATAATAGGGATATTGTCTAGTAACACTTGTAAACAAGTTTCAATGGAAACTTTTTTTTTTAATCTGGGATCTAAATTCTAGATCCAATCTAGATTGACTAGATGTAGAATAATAATCTATCTATCATCTAGTAGATCCATGGACGATTAATTATAGATCTATAACTAGACCCTAGGCCTACTACTAGTTATATATATATCACTAGTACTACTATCTAGATCTAGAAAACTAGATGTTCATGTTGATCAGCGTAGCCGACTAGGGATAATACTTAGAATCTAAGGCATGATCTGCATTTAGTTCATTTATTTACGTTTCTAGGCAGCCATATTGGTGCAGGCCAGATTTTTATTACGTTGTCTAGCTGCTGGATCAAGACTAAAAGAAATATTTCTAAGGGAGGATAACCTACTTGATTTTTAATACAGTGAGCTAAAACATGTTAGGAAGAGAAAGAAAATAAAACAAATAGAATTAATAGGAATATATGCTATATTGGTTGAAGTATTAAAAAAGGGGGGGGGGTATACATTATTATTCTTAAATTAGAATGACAGTAATAACACGAAAAAGCGTAAATCTAGGTACCGATTTTTTATGCTATAAACATTGAATTTAAATAGATAGGATGGGATTATTGTATAGATAAACACTCTACATTTTAAATGTTTCGTATGTAGATTTAAGGTGCTGACAACTTGTAATATTTTTCAACAAAGTTGCAATAATTGTTGTGTGTTATGAGGCTTGTTGCATAGTATCTAGAACACGCTATAAACAGGTTATGTCCTTATAGAAAAGAATGTCATAAATATTTATTCCTTTGATAGATATATACCAGGTACAATGACTGTCTCTAATCTAATCTAGACTAGAGTAAAGGAATGTGGTCACTGAAATGGGGGGGGGGGGGAGGATGATGGTGAAACTGCGTGAGCGGGCGGAGGGGAGAGGATGGGGGTGAAACTGCGGGAGCGGGCGGGGGGAGAGGATGATGGTGAAACCGCGGGAGCGGGCTGGGAGGGGTGTGTAGTAAAGAACTAAACCCCAGAGTCCCTTACACGGGCTGGGAGAGGCTAAGAGGTGGGTGAGGGTGCAGACATACGCGGACAAACTTGAGATATTCTTTGATAGGGAAACAATAGATTGACCAGAGAATGATGACGTCCAGGTGCGAATCATTCAGTAGCAGGGCAAGATGCATTGCGCAAACAGACAGGAACTCGTGTAGCTGTAGGTCGATGAAGGTCAAGCTTTGAAGTGACCATCAATGCTTGCTTACAGGGAACTTTTTACTGTCAATACAGGGAACTTTTGATGTTCATAGAGAAGTCTTTAGATCTCTGTCAGCATCTTCTTTGCTTGTTCACTAAGTACCGTAATTGTGTCATTAGTCTTAGAAATTTTAAAGAGATTTCTGACGTGACTTCAAGTTTTTTAGATTTATTTGTAGATCAAATTTATCATTCTGTTGAAATTTATCATTCTGTTGAAAATTTTTGTAATGTGCAGATAATTATAAGACTTTTCAACAAACTTAAAGGACAAATTTAATCTTAAGTCTTAAAAAAATCAGCAACTTCTAAATCCTTAGCAAACGCAAAGTCAAGTTTGAGTGTAGGGTAGTAAATGTTACCACTTCAGTCCCCCCTTCCCCCCCCCCCCACCAACTTCAACTATAAAGCAAAGGATTATGATGATAGACACATACTCGGATGGGAGAGTGTTGGCGATAAAATAGGCTAATCGCCTTCTCCCTATCTACCTTAACCCTTCAGATGTGCTTTTGGAAGGGGAGGCGCACTTTTGAAAGGATAGGGGTGGTGCGGTAAAAAGTTGATTCTGATGATCGACATGTAGACCCAATATGTTTGGAAGTAGCCGTCTGTGAAAGGGAGCCTGATTCATTATGTTATGAAGAACTCTGAAAATATTCCTCAGTGTAATAACTTGACAGATTTTCCTTTGCTATTATTATTCCCAAATAAATTGATTTATCAATTTTATATTTGATACATATAGTTTTATCAATTTTGTATTACATCACAAGTTGAATTTTCTCATTTAAATGCATAGTAAATTATTTATAATTTGAAACTTTAACTACACTCACATTTTTACTAATAAACCGTGTGAGTTTTTTTTTTTAGTTTAGTAAATTTGTTTCCCCATTGGTTGTGTCCCCCTACTCAGGTACCGCGTAGAAAAGACGGACATCAATGACGCGCAGCTGGCCGAAGGATTTCCCTACACCTTCTCACATCTAGATGTCATCCTGGACTTTGTTAGATAACTTGTATTCCCTCCCCTCCCTATTCTTGGGATTGTCTGTTTCTACCACCTATACCCCCCTCCCCATTGTTTTTGCCCGTGAGCCATAAGCGTAGACTATGAGCCATAAGCGTAGACTATTAAAAGTATTTAGACAATATCTCATGAACCAAATGAGCTAGTTCGGCTCTAATGCTCTACGCCTTATTTTTGTTACAAAATCCTAAAGCGCTACTTTACGTAGGTATCGTACCATTGGCCGTTAGACTATTAATTACGTACTGTATTGTAATTGTTCTGCATATAAGTATTAGCTAGTAAGGTTTTGTCTGCAGTCCTCTAATATTGATTTATATGCCTTCAATCGACGCAAATAATGATTCAACAAACTCTATAAAAATATTTCTGGTATCGTGGGGCCGCCCGAGACGCGGCACTGGAAATTTATTTAAGAGTGCCTAATTTTCCGCCTTGTCAAAAAGTGCTTAATTTACCGGTGCCTAAATTTCCTCACTCGCCACCCCCTAAGGCCGCTTCTGGATATATCAACTAGCATCTCTGTCTCCTCTACCGTCGTACCGTACCGTAGTCGTGTCATTAAAAGCCGGTAACTCCACCATTAGTCTGGTCCCAAGTCCAGAATGAGAAATAAGGAGGGCCGGCATTAATCACGATAAGCTAGGCTAATGGGTAATCGGTATGTAAATTTTTAAAAAATTTTTTATTTTTAAATACCCGTATTAATTATTAAAAAATGTAAACAAAAAAGTCCACGTATAGGATAATAGGGAAAACATCGGTGACACACACACGCAATATTAATTGAACCATTAGCAAATTGGAAAAAAAAAGAAGAAACATGAGATGATTTTTTTAAACTTTATTAAATAATTGCCAGAGAAAGACAGAACATAAACATTTTATTATTAACAAACTTGAGCTATAAAACACATAAAAATGTATAGAAATGCTATAGATTCTCGATATATTAAAATGTAGTATATGTTTTGATTAAATAAAATAGGTCTACACTTACTAACCCATATATATTTATTTATCAGAATTATATTTTTTAGTTGGCAGCAAACTAAAAAACTTCTTCCTCAATTTTATTTTTTGTTTTATTATTGCATCAGTAACGAAGTCCATCTGGCAAAAAGTGGCCGCCTGTTGCCGTGATAGCAACGGTAAATAAAGGAACTTAATGCGGAAATTGCCGAATCTAAATCTAATATAATTATTTATAATATATTTATATATAGGTCTATAACTAATAGTAGGCTACCTAGATCTCGTAATACTATAATAATAATAGTAATAAAAAAGTAGACCTAATAGTAGTTAAAGTTTTTTTTTATACTACTTCAACTTATAGATTAGTGCCCTAATAATAATATAGATTAAATAGTTTTTTTAATACTACTATAACTTATAACTTCTAGTAATAATAATATAGATTATAGATTAAATAGTAAATATTATACTGTTCGCCTCCAATATTATTATCATTTTTATTTGTGAAATGCACACCAGCTAGATCTATGTACTCTTTATGTAGACTCTTATTATAACCAATAGATTAGATCTAAATCTAAGTTAGACTAAGACTTTGAAGAGTGAAAAAATCTCTAGCAGTGTTATGGGCTATTGCTGAAGCAAGTATTGTGTTGATCTGTGGGCAGTGTGGGCCCTCTTAGCTGTAGTTACTATTTGTGACCATGATAAAATGCTACTCCTGTAGGCTATGTATGCCTAATAGTATTCAAGATGCAAATTTTCCTGATCATTTCATTACACTGAAACTATTTATCTTGTTAAATAATGTCTATGTTCAACAGAGCATTATTCAGTAGCCTAATTACGGATTACTTTTTACCTTTTACTTTCATAAACTGTTGCGCCTGCATCATGAGTCTTTTAATTACATTTATTATTTTAACAAAAAAATGAGTTATAAACTAATTTTAATAATAGAAATATATGAGATCAAACCTTAAAAACATGACCATAATGGCACAGTTCCTTTTTGATTAGGGTAATCCCTCAATGCCCTAATTGCAGCTTGCGCCAAAAGGTCTCGCACCAAAACGGCGGCACGAAAACGTCACATACCTTTAATTTGACTGGGAAGCTGATAATACTCTCCCAGATGTTCCACAGTTTGCTCATGGCAGTTTATGTCAAGCTTAAACTGGTTTTTATCTATTTTATTCATCCTCCATTTCTTGTTATGTTTGATCCTAGGTATTTAAATGACTTTTTCTAATGTTTGGCCAATCAACTGTATGCAACATCTCGTACTATCTCCACCACAAAGTAATATTTTTCTGTTTTCAGCATTTATTTCCTCGCCAACTGCTCTAGCTGCAACAGTTTTGAAATAATCAGGTTTATATCCTCTGCAAACCTGAGATTCGAAATAGGCTGCCTATTTGTTATCAAGCTAGGAGTAAATTCTTCTATGAGTTTTCATCATAATATTCTTCAAAAATAAGTTATAAAGAACCAGAGAGAGAATACACCTTTGCTGCACTCCTATGGATGTCCTAAAACTTTCCTCTGAAGTCTGCATGTTCTTTGGCAAGGACCTCCTCAGCTTTTCTCTTGAGAATCATTCATAACATTATCTTGCTTGGGTGACTGATCAGACTTATTGTTCTATAGTTCTCAAGTTTCCTTTCTTGGGCACTAAAATGTTTATAAAATTATAAGATTAGAAGATAAATCTTTTTTTATTTAATCTGAAGATTGTTATATTATCTTTCAATGTGTGAGCTTTACAAAGTATACTGACTTTAACAAATACAATATCAATATCTAGAACACATATATGCCTTTAAATCTGCCCTACATTTACAGTGGTTATAAATACATCTATTAGATAGGATTACAGTTGTAATTTTATAATATAGACATTTTGGTTATGTCTTTTAAAAATGAATATTTAAATCCTAACACACAAAAATATGAAAATTTAATTTAATTGACCAATAAACCATTCAGAGTAATGATGAAGGAATATTTTTTCAATTCGTTGCTTTGTTGCATTTATTTAAAAGTACATAATTCTGGTTATTTTCCTTGAGTTCAGTAATATACCTTAGTTCTGTCAGCAATCTAGGTCATAATACAGTATCAACGATCTCTTTTTTCTAACTACAACCATATAGTGCCACGGATCGATACACTAGAAAGCTTTGACCTTATTCTAGTTATTTAAAATCTTTAAAGAAAATCACACATTGTTTAAGTTTTTATTAAATAAATAGATTCTGAAGTCAAGTCAAAAGTCGTTGATGTCCATTTCTAGAAAACAAGAGGAATCTTGACAGAGAAGATTCGAAGCTCTGGAAGAAATGATTGTAAAAGTATAAATAGAAGGTTTGTTTAATTGAGTTCATTGATGTCCTTGAAGTCATTAGAGTTTTGGACCTACTTACAGCCCATCACCCCTATTACAATCACTGGCAGATCCAGGAGGTGGGGCATTAGGGGCTATCGCCCCTCCCCCACTTGAACGACCCTTTGAGGACGGGGGGCAGTGAATTTTAGTATAGAAATTACACAAATTATATACGAATTCTTTACTTATGTTAATAATATTTAATAATTTTTCTATTTGAACCAATCACATCTACTATTCTCCCTATTCAAGCCAAATTTCAGCATGAAGTCAAGCCCTATTATGCAGTCATCTGTGTCTTGCTATCTGACCGGATGGCTGATCGTGTGGCACCAGTATCAAGGGGTAGTTCTGACATCCATTTTTTTCGTTGGCTTTTAGGCTCCTACTCTGCCCTAGCACGGCGACCGCGATTACGGTTGCAGGGACTCTCATTCTCTTTGTCACCGGGTTCCACCCCTTTGAAGCTGGGTAGCCCCGGGAACTTTGTCATGCATACATTTCTGATCTGTGATGGGTTCCGGTTTGTCGAAATCTTCTGATGCAAATTCTTTGTATATGGCCAAGTTCACCACAATTTCAAATTCGTACAGGGGCCCTAGATTGATCTTCTGGTATCTGAGTTGTTCGTTTTTCATCCAGTGCCTCTGTCACCCTTCTGACAAGTTGTGCGAATCTTTGACTTCCAGCCTTTGGCCTTGATGAGTGCTCCCACATGCGTCTTTAGCAGCTTCATAAGAGAGAGCGTATACTAGGGCTTCGCTGGCCTTGCATTTAGCACTAACTCTGGTGGCTTTCTTCAACTCATGGTCTCGAAGCGCATCAAAGAAAGCGTCTGTAATGATGTGTAGCGGTTGGATAGGACAAATGTGCGAGGCGTTCCATGTCTGTTTCATTGGGGTGCTGTTGTCGGGTTTTCATTTGTACTCGATAAACTTCTTGCAAATGTGCATCCCCGTATTTTAGTTCCATAGCTTGTACGAGAGTGGCGAAGTCTTGCTTGTTCGGTAGAGATTAAAGCAGTTCGGATACCTTTCCTCTTAGAAAGAACATAAGGGCAGTTCCTTTCTTCTCCTCACTGTTCCATTTGTTAACTTTAGCGGGTGCCTCAAATTGCTTTTTGTACACGGACCAGGACACGGAACCATCAAATATGGGGGGGGGGGGAGGGCTTCATGTTCGGAGACTTCCGGTACAAATGACGTCATATTTGTTTCCGATGCATTAGTGTGCTTACAGTGAACTTGCGTCTTTATTTCTTCGATGGCCTTCTCCACTGCGTCAACTCTCTGATGCATCTGTTCATCAATAGTGGTGATTCTTTCCTCCACAGCATGTATGCGTTGGTTCATAGCCAATAACTCGATTTTGATTCCTGAGTCTTTGGTATTTATCTTGAAGTCCTTGGTATATATCTTGGAACTGGTGTTTCCTAGCCCCGTATTCATCTCTTCTCGCATAGAGTTCAAGAGCCCCTCCACATCTAATTCGACTTCCAAAAGATGCGTGTCCGGATCTGCAACTTCCTCCACCAGGTCCTCTCAAAGGCATGCGTGTATGGTTTCCTTATTTCCACTTGTCTTCAGCCCTCGATCACGTAGCTCTCGCTTCAGTTTTTTCACAAGGAGTTGGTCAAGCGTTTTCGTAGGAACCATAAAAAGATCTCACTTCTGACACCAGTTGTAACGAATCTTAATAATCAGGCTCTCTGCAACTGCACCACACGACACTACCAACTTAAAGAACTTGACAACTCAGGTCTCCTCTTGTGAGTGTGCCACTACCGCTGCGTCGTCCGCGAATAGCATATTTCTTAAGAGGGTGGTTCTGATTTTAGTTTGGCCCTCAATCTGGCAATATTTAGAAGTTTGTCATCAAATCTGGAATGATGATAGATGCCTTCGGTGGATTTGTCAAACGCGTGGTGGATTGGCATTGAAAAGAGTATTCCGAGGAGGGTTGGGGCCAGGACACAACCTTGTTTGACTCTACTGTTTATACTGAAACTTTCGGAGCAGGCACCGTTGAACTGCATAATACCCATCATATTTTGATTAAAGGAGACAATTTCATTTAGCAGCTTAGGTGGACAGCCTATTTAGACTTAGGTCCTCCCGCGCCGTTCGGCGCGTTGGGCGGCAAGCTGTCTCCATAAATATCTGTTATTGGCAATGTCTGAAGACTCCTCGCACCTGGTGTCCACTGTTCTGAGCTCCTCCATGAAGGTGTGACGTCAAGTTATACGAGGACGTCCCTGTTTGCGATTACCTCGTATTTGCCTCCATGTCATTGCAACTCTTGGTATGAGTAGCTCATTTCGTCGTAGAACATGCCCCACAAACCTCATGCGACGTTCTGTCACAACCTCACTAAGTGTTCGACTCCCAGATCGGCATAGGATTTCCTTGTTTGAGACCCGATCTGTGTAACTGACTCCCAAAATCGTCTCAGACATTTTTGTTGAGCCACATTTAGTCTCTTCTCAATTTTGACACATGACTTCCTTGTCTTACATGCATATGTTGCAGTTGGAAAAATGATTGTGTTGAGAAGGTGTATTTTTGTCTCGAGTCCAATGGCTTGGCTTTTCCAAATAGGCCACATCCTTTGGAAAATGCTCCCTGCCTTTCCTATTCGGCACTCTACATCATGGTAGGCATCCTCATCATTTGTTATGATGCTGCCAAGGTAAGTGAACTTGTCTTTGACTCGCCCTTTGCCTTATATCTCACTCGCAAAATTTTAGTCTTATCCAAGTTTATGCGGAGGCCAATTTATTGTGTCTCTATCTAGGCTCTCCGTCATTTGTTGTATGCATTTATTTGTAGCCCCTAGAAGTGCAACGTCATCGGTGAAGTCCAAGTCCATCATTCGGTTTTGTTCACGCCATGAAATACCAAAGGTAGTCTGGTTCATTGCTCTCCTCATTATGTAGTCGATGGCTAGGAGGAAAAGGAAGGAAGATGAGACGCCCCTGTCTCACACCTGTCTAGATGCTAAAAAAAAACTCTGTTGTTCCTTCTTCTGTTTTAATGCAGCAACTAGACTGTGTGTGTCCTAGGATCTGGACGAATTATTCTGGGATTCTCAGGCTATTTTCCATAGTGATTTTCGCTGGACACTATCAAACACTTTCTTAAAGTCTACAAAACTGATCGTTAGCCGTTGTTGGTACTCAAGACTTTGTTGTATGATATTTCGTAGAACTAAGACCTGCTCTGCAAATGATCTGCTTCTTCGGAAACCTGCTTGTTCTTCTCTGAGCCTGTTATCTACAGACTGTTGAAGCCGTCTAAACAGTACTGAAAACTTGTGCTGACTAGATCAGAGGCATTTGTCAGGTCGACAAATATACAAAGGCATCCTTTGTTCTCTGTTTTTTTCCTGAAGTTGATGAATGAAGAAAATCATATCAATTGTGGATCTCCCTGATGGAAAGCCGTACTGTGATTCTGGATAGACCCGATCAGCAAGTTTTTGTTGTCTGGGAAGTATCACTTGAGCAAAGACTTTGCCTACAATACTTAGGAGGGAGATTCTCCTATTATTGTTGCAATCGCTTCTGTCACCTTTGTTCTTGCACAGACTGAGGAAAATCAGAAGATAGGAGAAGAGGCAAAGGCGAGATACCGGCGCCTAAACCAGCAAGCTTCTGGCAGGAGGGGCTCGTTAGCTTTGGTTGGCTACCCATTTAGGAGAAAGAAAACTCTGAATGCAATATAAATGTTTTATAGCTAAACTTGACATTTCCCTTTGGTTTATTTAAGAAAAATGAATTGCTTTAGATCTGTAGATTCAACATTTTAAAATTCTCTCAATTTTGTTAATAATTAGTATCTGTTGTTTTTGTTTTCTTCAGGCCATCGATTGATGATTACAAGACAGAAAAAAATTTAATCAGTCATTGAACAATAAAAAGAAGGAATACCAAGTTCCTGGCCATTCTACATCATTTTGTTTTCAAATTGTATACAAAGTATCAAATTGATCTTGAAGATATTTAAGTGTTAAAATAATCAATCTGTTGCTTGTCATTAAATTATAGTGCATAATGAATAGTTAAGTGTTGTTGTTTTTTTTTAAATACACTACTATTACTAATATTTGGTACACACACTCACAGAGAATCAGAAAAAAATTGATTCAAAAAAATCCAACATGTTATTCTTTAATAGGCAAGAAACAAGTATTGTAAGATGATCTTTTGAATTAGATTTAACTTTTAAAATATTAATAAATAAAATTTATACTAATTATAAATAAAATAATAAATATGTCTCTGAATTGGTATAAAACAAATAAGTTAATTCATATTTAAAAAGAAAACACATCACAATCTTACTTTTTCACCCAAGTTAAAGAAAGGGAGATGACATTTAATGTAATAAAATACTCAGAAAGACACAAAGCTAAACGCACATTTCTCGTTCCATATGCTAGGACAAATGTGTACAAATGCTCCTTCCCTAGTACTATTAGAGCATGGAATGGGTTACCTGAGCCAGCCAGGAAAACCAGTGACTTAGCAGAATTAAAGTCATTGGTTAACATGCATGACGCGTACGAAGTAATCATCTTCTTTTTTGAAGTAACGTCTGTATTGTATAAGATAAGATAAATTTGGTTAAAGATGTTCTTTTAGTGAAATGAGTACAGGGAGTCCAATCTTTTAATGCTAGCTAAGAGAAATGCTTAAACAAACGATGTTAGACACCTAGTTTATAGTATTAGTTATTTAGCGACGCACCATAGAAGACATATATTGAACGGGACTAGTGACGTTTGGGATATTTTGGGTTAGAGACTGGAAAATCAGTTAGCGATAGAATCCGCTAGCGTAAAGACGTGTTTAGTTGACATAGACTTTTACTGTGGCCTTTTCTTAGAATAAATATATGATAAATTGTTCATCAGTGTTGACCACATCTCTTTACTCGTTAAATCGATCGTCTTGTTTATTCTGTTTGTTGATCAACTACACTGAATACACCCGAACAATAAAACTCAAACGCTTGCAGAGTAATTAATTGAAATTCAAGTCATCTAGAGTTGACCTCAAGACAGCCTAAACAAGTACATCACAACGATTAGGTTTGATTAGAGTAACACCTTTAGTAAAATCATTCAATTTTAGAGACTCTTCGGGATAGAAGTAAAGTATCAGTAGCTATAATACATAAAACACTGAGCCATAATCTTTAAATACAAAATAATATCTAATATAATAGCCTACTCATAAAGATAAAGGCACATGTATTCTTCATTCCATAAGATAGGATAAATTGCGTAGATCTAGACAAGAGTTGCCCCTACCTGAAGAAGCGCTTTAAAGATCAGCTGCAACTCAATCGGCCTCACTGACAAGAGAAACAGCTGACAGGCTTCCAAAAAATAGTCTGAGAACTTTTAGAAATAACGTAAGACACACATTGGAGACCGAAAGATGAACTATGAAGGTCTTAACTATGAGTGCATACAATGGCTTATTACATATCTCTTTTCGAGTCGCATATCCGAATGGTTATGCAGAACCTGGATGGGTGGAATCATTTCTCGAAATCGGCTCAAACGGCATATCAATAGAATATTATTAAGTCTATTGTAGATTTATACATTCCCTTAACCAGAATTTTTTTGGGAGGAGGAAAAAATTTTATGTCTTTAAAAAGCTGATAACAACTTTATCTGTCAGTCTTTTTAAAAACAAAACAAGCAAAATAATAGCTTTATATGATTTATAAAGTCTAGGCCTATATGAAGAGATTATCTTTTAAAAAAAAAAAAACTAGTTTTTTTTAATGTCTTTCTTCTTTTACAAGAAAAAGAGGTATATTTTATGCTACTTGTCTGGACTAAATTAGCATAGAAATCTTTTTTTTTTTTTACATTTTAAAGCAATGCTGATTTGCGGCTCTTTTTTGTCTAGCTCATTTTGCAAGAAGGTATTGAAAGAGGCATATATAAATTGGGATCAATCATTATTTTATCACAGAGGGGAGATAAGCGTTTATTTAATTCTTAATTTTTTTAAACAAAGTATGACTTGTAGTGATTGATTCTCCTGAGGCGACAATGAACTTGAGAGCTCACTCTGATTATCTCTCTATTAAATTTTGACTTTTTTTTAAAATCTAGATCTAACTGATAGAAACGATGCATGGCTGTTGAAACATTTGTGTCAATATTTCCACGCTAATCATAATTATAATGCAATTCTTGAGAATGAGAATTGTGTTTCAATCAGAGGCGGGCAAATTGTGGTCGCGGGCCACATGCGGCCCGCCGGACTGTTTTACGCGGCCGGAGACACCTACAGAAATCAGGTGTGCCCACAGATTACACATTCAGAAAATACGAATATTTTAAAAATATCTAATTTTATATATCTATTGTCACGATCATCAATAGTGCTAGATGTTACAATCAAACTTGATGTTAAGATGTCACGTTGAAGCACAATCAATGATCGTAATTGTCGAGGATCTTGAAATCGTCTTAAATAAGACGATCGTATAGAAGTAGCTAGATCTAGTTGATAATACGATCATTCAGAATGTTGCCAGTTGATAAGAGGATCATCTAGAAGTTGCTAACCGCTAAGTCGATCTAAGTGTGTTACTATATTCAATGAAGAAACTTCTCTTCGTCTAAAACAAATGCTTTAATTCAAAACTTGGAAAAGCTATTCACAAATAATTACAATGGTTAAATGTACTTGAATAGAACAGAATAAATATAACTCTGCTAAATAAATGATCTACACAATAATGTAAAATATACGTCTGAATCCTAACACGTTCCGTACGACACTGACTAAAAATCTAGAATCTTTCCCAGGTATAGCGTTGTCACGTGTCTAACATCCCCTCGTTGCAATGCCAACCAATAAATGCAGCTCAATGTTCAATAATTAATATTTCAAATTAATTTATTTCCTAACATGATCCTGCTGCGTGATAGAAAATTTCCCCGGGGTAGCAAAAATTCTGCCGACAAGCTAAATATAGACTATTGCTAAATGTAGATACAGTGTACGTGACATCTATATTATTGCAATTTTTGAGATGAAAGAAACATTGTCTTTACATGTCATTCTAAAAAAAACTTAAAGTAAACTATTATTTTTATTTGCAATATTTCGAAAAATTCAGTTAAAGGGAACTATTTTATTCAATGCTTTAAAGAACAGTGTTGAAAGTCTTGGGCTAGCTTGGAGCAAGATGGCAAGTGTAACAACTGATGGAGCCCGTGTTTTGACTGAGAATAGCAGGTTTTTAATAAATTAAAGAAGATATCTCAACCATAAACTTTAAACGGAAACGTTTGCTCAGAGCTGAATTGAATATCAATTATATTATTGACCAAACTATCTCAGTAATGTAACTTATCACTGCTAGGGGTCTTAACCACAGGCAGTTCCGATGAGTACTTGAAGATTAGGAAACAAAACATTCCGATGTTCGTTACAACAGTAGTATCCGCTGGCTTAGCATGGGCAAGGTAGTGAGAAGATATGGAATCTCAAGGAAGAAATGGACTGTGACTTTTTTTACTAATATTTCTAATATTAAGAGTTGAAGACAGACTTCATGTTTTCATCGGAAGTATTGAAAATGAAATGTTAAATCTGTTCAAACAAATCTTTCCCATTTCTCCAGGCAAGAAAGTGAAAACAGGTTTTGTCATTTTCCTTTGTTGAAAGGTGAAAATATTTCTAGTGAAATGATTGAAAAGTACAAGACTTATTTAAATTCTTTGATTGTGGAATTTAAAAGCTAATTTTAAGACGTCAAGAACTTTGAATCAGTTTTCACTACACTCAGCTCACCAATTAGTGCAGAAGCTGGATCAGCTTTAGAGGACATACCTCCAAGTAAATTATGAACTGAAAGAGAAGTTCCATTCAATTATTCAGCGATGGTTTTATGAATGCCAGAAGCTGTTTTTCCACACTTTAAAAAACTTTCCTGCTAAACTTTCACATTATTTTTGTGCACATACATACGTAAACAAACATTTTTTTCTATTTCAAAAAAAAAAAAACACGTGTAGGAACAGGTCGATGCTGATTGACTGTAATTTGACAGCAGTCACAAGGATAACTAGTAAACTAGTTCCACAATTCTGGAACATTATGCACGAGTGTTAAAACTAAAACTCTTCAACTTAAGTACAACTGTTCATTTGTGGTGAAATTGTGAGATCTAAACAGACGATAACAAAATTTTAAAAACAATTATTGTAAAAATATTTTCAGAAATCGCTAACTCCTCAACTGGCAGTGTAAAAAATTAAATGTAAATGTGAATAAAAAGACATAAACAGCTAGCTAGCTTATTTTTTAAAGCTGCAAGTACATATACAGTGCTTTTTTGTGACGGTGCGCACCGGTACGGCGTAGCGACACCTTTTCAATGTGTGGAAAAAATTATTACTTTTCTTGTATTTTGACATTTATTATTAATTTATTAGTAGTTAAATGTTAGGCAATCCATGACTGAATTCCGACACCTATTTTTTTTAGCCCTGTATACATACACACACTCACACACACATACATATACATATATATATATATATATCGATATATATATATATATATATATATATATATACGGCCCCCCATTCCCAACATTTTGTGTAATGCGGCCTTCGATAGGAAAAGGTTGCCCACCCGTGGTTTAAATTATGAAAAAAAATGAAGATAACAAGTTATCCTGCGGATGAAGAGCGAATTCAGATAATCATTTATGAACATTGTTTTGAGCTGTCTTTGAAAGGAGTAAAGCCGCTATTTTTAATAGTACATCTGTTTTCTACCCCTGTGATTAGGATTCCTCTTCTCTGTTCTCTTCTCTGTTTTCTATGAGGCATTTCCAAGATGTGCCACTATGAGGACGGTGAAAGATTTACACCAAATCGCTTTCTCCACATGTAGAATAACGTGCAAAGCTCACGCTGGTTGTTTCGTTCTTTGGATGTGAGTGATCATAGACTAATGTTTTATATGAATAGTTTGTAAGTTCATAACCTCTGAAATACATGCTAACAATACCGAAACCTGTATTTTAACCATGGGTAGATCTATCAGGAAGACTAACTCTTTGTCATCTTTGTTTTTACAAGGCTTGTTTCAACTTACTGTCTGGTAAAAAGTTTGTACACGTTATTTCTCCGACATTCTCGGATTGAGCTGAAATTTTGCAAACTTATTTCTTTTATCTGACAACACAAGAATCAGTAAAAACAAAATTAACCAACTAGCTTATTTACTTTTGGTAACTAATTATTTTTTGGTATCTCGAACAAGGGAAAGACTTGACTGAAGTTGTGGTATAAGCTAAATTAGTCCTCTTTATAGGACGCCACTATAATTTGAAACAAATATTATATAACTATACAATCTTCTGTAATTATAAGTACCTCACTAGCAGAGTGGTTAGCACATCGGCCCAAGGAGGCGTGAGATACGCTTTCGAATACAAGCCGTTCTTTCTTTTTTAAAAAAAAATGCTTTCAAAAAAAAAATTACCGTAAAATCCATCAAAAATATTTCTAATTGCACAGATTTTAGCGGCCCCCGAAAGTGGAATAGGCGCTATTAGTTTTTGTGTGGTCTGTCTGTCCGCAAGCAGTTTTTTTTTTCATAAAAATACATCATTTTTACAACTATTCACTACTAATAGTAGCAAACACGGGAGAGTATTTAGTAAGGGAGATGACACATTTATGCTAATGTTTTTAGTTTTTTTTTGTCAAAAATGTGTTTTTTTTTAATTGTACCATATTACTAAGTTAAATAATCTCAGTCCTATAAGCTACCTATATTTAAGAAAAAAAAATATATTTAGTATGCATACAAGTAGAATTTAACTTACAACAACAATTAATAAGCAGTGATAAGCTACGTGAACTGTAGCGTAGGTTTAATTATCAGGAATACGTAACTAAAACAGAGAATCATATCGAAATGGAACATTAGGCCGGCAATTCAAAGGACGGAAGCACAATAAGGAATCGGAGCGAACACGTGAAAAACCAAGAAAGGGGAAAGAAGAGTAACTCCAAGAAATTAAGAACAAGGGCAGACTTTTACGATTTATGTAAACACTGTTTTTCTTCTGTTGTTCCTGTATTGAGAATCAAGCATGACCACATGATATCTAAACAAACAATTCTTTGTATAAATTTGTACTTTATAACAATTATGTCCATAGTGGCTTCTTTACGAATATTGCAAAAATACCACCACTATCCGTATTGTGCATACCTGTGCAGTCTACATACAAATAATTATTTCTTACTACCTTGCAGACGTTTACTTTCTACACAGACATTGTTCTTCTTCTGTGGTTCTTATATTGAGCATCAACATAACCTCATATCTCAACAAGCTTTTGCATCAAATTATTACTAAATTAGTATTTAGTTGAATCTTTTTTTTACATACGTCAAAGTTTTTACTAATGTTAAAAAAAAAAAATCTCCACCACCATTGTCAATATTGCGCATGCTTGTGCAGTCTACAGAGAAATTGGCTCAGAACAGAAACTCCCTAGATACTGACTCTAACAGACAGGATTTCCACCTTGATGATGAGGAAGTAGTTTTCCGAATTTCAAGGGAGGAAATAAAAAATTGTCATATGAAGGGAGACAACAAAAGAAACAATATAAATGTTTAAATGCCTATGTTCGCATAATTGTGTACACACATAGAAGTGTATGCTCGATTGATAGAAGTTAATATAAAGAACTGGGGTAATGTAGCAAAGCACAAGGGAAACAACCATAAGCAATGTAGACAAAGTGGAAAAATATGTGACTACGATGTTTAAAATGTTTTAATGTTTTAATATCATTTAAGTTTCTTCTTTCACTTTTTGATTGTTTCTATTTAATTACCTATTGTTGCCATTCTCACCACAGTTATTATAAGAACCTTAAATTTAAAAACTATTTATTATATGCTATTGGAAAAGTAACGCGAAATACAAAGCAATTTAAAACGTTAAAATATTATGACAAACTAAATGTAACTATTTGCATTGCCATGTTTGCAATCATTGTACTTTAAAATGTAACTACTTAATTTGTACGCTTACTAATAAAATATGCATCTTTTTGTTTAAAAAAATAAAATAAAAGAGGCCAATAGCCCAAAAAAGAAGCAATGCCCAAAAAAGAGGCAAAGAAAAGAGGCAAAAGCCCAAGGATTCCTAGGATGTAAACAGCTCGACAACTGAAGTCGAAAGCTAAAAAGCTGAGGTATCCTAAAAGTAAAAAAGGAAAAATGTGTATTTGTTAAGAATTCAAATGAGAGATTGGCCCCTATACAAAACAATGAGATCAATGACAGCATTTAGGCCACAGGTTCACATTTCAATTCAACTTCACCTTCTCCTATCCCTTTGTCTAGTGGATCGTTGGGACACCACACAAGATCTCTCATACGTCTTTCTCCATTCATATATGTCCTTTGCATTTGATAGAATTTCACTCACTGACAGGCCTGTCAATTCTTTGATGTCTTCCCATCGCTTTCTCCGACTTCCTCTTTATCTTCTTCCCTGTACTGTTCCCTGAAAAAAGATCTTTGTGAGCCCTGATGACCTTTTGATGTGGCCATACAGTTTGAGTTTAGGTTTTTTTGACAGTGGTTAGCAGGTCATACTGGGGGTCCAATTGCTGTAAATGCCCTGTTTCTAATCTCTTCATTCGTGATGCAGTCTTTGTAAGTGACACCTAGGATTTAACTATATCTTTATAATCATCATTTCATTGAATACATATGAATATTAACAATTCAATCATAATAGCATTAATAAATCTCCGTATCCTTGTGGTATCAAGTCGTTAGTCGAATAATACAACTGTATCGCTAACACTTTCGACACGAGAACGTCTCTTCTTTTTATATCTTTTTGTAGTTGTTGATAGTTTGAAGTTAATAGTTTCAATATTCTTTCTGAAAATATTAAAACCTGCTTTTTTAACTGCCCGAGCGGACCTTTTCGGGGGGTCGATTTTGAGTTAGTTTTCCACACAAACTGATTTGTAACTTTGTTCATTCTGAGTCTTGATCTTTATATATTTTTATGACCCGACTGACCCAAACTAATTGATACACTTAATATAAGCTTTGTTTGTTTTCATTTAGGTATTGTTGTATTTTGCTTGTTTTGCTTATTAAAATGTACATGTTGCAATTATAGTAACTCATGTTTTGTCCCTTACAATTTCATTTTTTATACTTTAATTACACGATAAACTCAACATGCTTTGTCTGTCTCTCTGTCTTGTACACAATTTGTACACGTTATTTCACCAACTTTCCAATCTCGGATCATGATGAAAGCTGACACAATTATTTATTTCTCCTTACAAAACATGAGAAAACCAACAGTAGTAATAGTCTCAATTAACTGGCTGCCTGGTCGTGCGGTTTGCACGCTGGACTGTCGCTCGGATTTATCGATGGTCCCGGGTTCAAACCCTGCCCGCTCCCATCCCCCGTCGTCCTGCGGGAGGTTTGGACTAGGAAGTAAACTATCTTCAACTCTGAAGGAACATCCGAAACATGTAAAACATTTTACAAACATTTTTTACAACTTAATGGTTTAAAAACAAAGCACACACACACACACCAATCGTAGAATGATAATCAACCTTATTTTCAGATTGTATAGTTTTAGTGTTTTAATAAATAAAAATAAAATTAAATGTAACAAAATTTTATTTTTAAAAAGAATTATGTAACAACCCAGATAATTCTTTGAGGAGACTATAAAAGGAAAGAGAACTAGCTAATTGGTCAGCAGTTATTGATGTCATTATTTTCACTGAGCTTCACAAAATTTAAAATAAAACAAATCATAATGAATTTATGTTTGATGTGAACTAGTACATAGCTGGATTTACTTTTTATTTAATTGAGTTTTAAGATGTTCAACTGAAGAAAAAATACATAAGTATACATAGATCAATGGCTGCTGCACATTATGTGTGGTTTACCTACTTCACAATCTCTTATCCCCCACAATTTCTATCAATACCCTGGCCATATTGTGTAAGACTTTCAATGATCTTGTAACAAATTCATTTCTTTCTCCCCCTCTTACTGCCAGCAAAGTTTTCAACTTGGAAGTTCAGATTTGTGGATTGGGAAGATAACTCTTTTCATATTTTGAATTGCTAGATGATATTGCAACAGGCATTCAACTATACAACTAGTGGATGAAAACCTCCCTGTAAATAAAACTGCTGATTACGAATATAAGACCTTGTGATCCACCGGGCAACTGATATGACTATTCTATGCAGAGTTACAATGGTCACTTGTGGTCATAGTCTTGTCACATCATCAGATTAAATGTCTGTGTGCAAATTAAACTGGCTTACAATTTGTGCATTACAAATATATTTGCCCATTAAAATGATCTTGTTACATTTTTATTACATTTGTTGTTGTTGTTGTTGCTTTTCCAAGTAAGTAGTTTTATAAATATTGCGAGCGAATACAATGTAGCCTAATTAGAGTCTTTGCCTAGAATTTATGGACGCCATCTTATATACATTCTATACACCCATTATTAGACCATCTCGCAAAATACCGCTGTTTTTTTATTTATTATATCTAGATCTATAGTTAATTCAAATTTTCAATTTCCAAAGATAAAAAATATGAATATCTCTGACTTTATAACTTTATATGAAAGCTTCTTATCATTCACTTGTTCATTATTAAGTTGATTTAAAATCCATCTCTTCTTATGTTATTTTTCTGTCACATCTCACGTGGATGTGTGGCTTAGTGGTTAGATAGTCTGTCTCTCAATCAAACCCCTTTCTAATCTCGAATCTGGCAGTTTTTCACAACAAATAATTTTCAATATATATAATATGATAATATATTTCTAAAAAAATTACTAAAATAATAATTATAAATAGATGTGATGCGTACATGTGCAGCTGTGTATGGAAGGTTGTGTGCGGAGTAAGTGTGCAAATTTGTAAATTCCCATATATGTATACGTGTATTGTAGTGTGTATTGGGGTAGATATGATGCATGTGTGGGGAGGTGGGTGTGGACCGTGCGGAGTAGGTGGTATGGGGGTTAGGTGTGGAGCGTGCGGAGTAGGTGAGGTGTGTGTGGAGTAGGTGAGCTGCGTACATGTGCAAGTGTGTGTGGAGTAGGTGCGTACATGTGCAAGTGTATGACGGAGTAGGTGTGGAGCGTGCGGAGTAGGTGAGGTGTGTGTGGAGTAGGTGAGTTGCGTACATGTGCAAGTGTACGGGGGGGGGGTAGGTGTGGAAGCATGCGGAGTAGGTGTGGAGTAGGTGAGGTGCGTACTTGTGCAAGTGTACGGGGGGCGTGCGGAGTAGGTGAGGTGAGTATATGTGCAAGTGAAGTAGTGCAAGTGGGTTGCATGTGGTGCACATGTGTTGAGAAAAAATCAAAATCAAAGAATATAGATTTAAACTAGATGATCAACCAGAATACAAAGTAAGTGAGGTGAAGTACAATAAGTGAAAAAATAAATTGGGGTTCTATGAGATGTCCATGAGGATCTACGAAAATGGACTGTAACGTGATCTTCATAGAAAACGAATTTCACATTTACTAAATTATAGAAAGCCTTATACATAAAGCACAGAATCTTGTGTTTGTTTATTGATTATATCTGTGGACATTATAACAAAATTTGTTTGAAATGTGAGAAATTATAATTTCTTATGCTAAGACTAAGTGTATTAGATTTTTAGAGTCAGAATAGTGCTTCAGAGAACAGTACAGATACCCACTCTGTTGGCTCTCTGTGATAAGACCTAAACATTTTTGAATGAATGCATCTCGAAGTAGAAAATGCCCTTGTTCAACTGCTGTGCCATGTTTTCTACTACATAGTTTTAGTTTGCAGACCATTTCGTTATTTTGAGCATAGGCTTGGAACTCACTCCTCATTTTCTTAGCCTAACCATGCTTCTCTATATTCAAAATAAACATGAAGACTTAGTTGTAGAGAGAAAAGTTTGAGACAAACAATAGAACCTTCTATTTTCATTAGCAACTTAATACATTTAGAAAGAATGTTTGAAAACCTCAGGTTTATAGGGGATCGATCACTATTATCTTCTTATATAATACAGACGTTACTTCAAAAAAGAAGATGATTACGTCCTACGCGTCATGCATTTAGTCATGCATATTAACCAATGACTTAAATTCTGCCAAGTCACTGGTTTTTCTGGCTAGCTCAGGCAACCCATTCCATGCTCTAATAGCACTAGAGAAGAAGGAGTATTTGTACAAATTTGTCCTAGCATATGGGACGAGGAATGTGCCTCTATTTTTGTGTCTTTCAGAGTATTTTATTAAATTTTGTTTTTGTATTTGAAGATTATTGTTCAGTGTTTTATGTATAATTGCTACTTTACTTTTGAGTCTTCTGTCCTGTAGGCTTTCTAAATTTAGTGATTTTACTAATGGTGTTACTCTAGTCAAAATGTGAATATTCGTTTGTTATGAATCTCACTGCTCTATTTTGTGTTTGTTCCAGTTTCTTAATGTTTTCTTGAGTTGAGGGGTCCCAAACGGTGGATGCATATTCTATTATTGGCCTAACCAAGGTTAAATAACATTTTAGTTTTATGTTCTTATTTGGTTTTTAGAAATTTCTTTTAATAAACCCTAATGCTTTTTAATACAGAAGTGAGAAATGCGTTCGTTCATTGATTTATCTTATCTTATATAATACAGACGTTACTTCAAAAAAGAAGATGATTACGTCCTACGCGTCATGCATTTAGTCATGCATATTAACCAATGACTTAAATTCTGCCAAGTCACTGGTTTTTCTGGCTAGCTCAGGCAACCCATTCCATGCTCTAATAGCACTAGGGAAGAAGGAGTATTTGTACAAATTTTGTCTGAGATATGAGTAATTTAATTGATTTTGTCTTAGATATGCGTTATTTCATTGAATTTCGCCGGAGATATTAGTTATTTCCGATTTCTTTGCTCCACCACACAGGCAAAATGTCATAAATTAGCATATATCTAGTTGCCTCAGCATAATTTAATTCGTGCATTTGTTTTTCCAAGTTTGACAACTCTGGAAACCATAGTTACATTCTCTTTAGCTTACTTCCGCTAAGCGATTTAAATGATCAAAACGAATAAAAATGTGTTTAGGGTTAGGATGTTGTTTTGCGTTACTAGAAAGCTTGTTTTACTTAGGACTAGTATCACTTCCTCTAATAGGTTCTTTTTACGGAACTGATGTAATCTATAGGATTTCTATTTATCTGATTTTTCACACTTTTTTATTAGAGTTTATTTCTAAATATGTGGTAAGTAAACCAAACCTATCAGTATCATCGTTACTATGAGTATGACCAAACCGTAGGTAGATCTAATAACTAATATTACTAATAATATTAGCCAGAGTAACACTTTAACAGTAACTCAAGTGTAACTAAATTTTACTATTGCTATAAATGAAGTAATGAGTAACTAGTAACTCACTCATTACTCACATTAGAGAATTACACTTGACTTAAAAGACCGCTAATTACCACTTGATCCTATGCTATACATTACAATGATTACATACAAAAAAATGTGTAATAGAATGAAAGAGGATAAAAATCATTAAAATGTATTCCAACAACACCAAATTTATGATGCTAGAATTATTGGTTCAAATGTTCTTAAGATTTTAAGTTTGTCTGAAGCCTCCTCCCTCCTGACATCCTATTGACTTTATATAGAGAATTTTTTTAAAAGTGAAGCAATTTTTTTTTAATGTGAATATTTCAGAAACTATTGTAAATACATAAACAAAAGTATATATAGAGAGTAACTGACATCATTCAAACAAGTTAAGCTCAGCCGCCGACATTTTTTATGTTTGAATTTGTGTATCTGCATAAGAATTAGACCTAGGAAAAAAATGATTGTATCTATTAACTCCTCATCCATTTGTCTTAAAAAGTAGATATGTTTTATCTCATCGTTACAATTAGATTTGATGTTAAAGTGGGTCAGGTCGATGCTTTCAAGAGCTTAAAGTTTCGAATACTGCTTTACTGCTACCTTTAAGAATCGAACATCATAAGAAACTCTTGAATACATGAGAAGTATGGTGTTTTAAAAGTGTTATAATCTTAAAATTTTGTGAAAAGTATGGTGTTTCAAAAGTGATATAATCTTTAAATTTTGGTATTTATTGGCGGCGCTAAAGGGTTAACTATAGGCTCAGCTGACACACACGTGAATCGCTCAGGTTAGCGGGACCATGGACAGTACTACGATTACACGCAAATATGACCAATGTTATTATGGTCATGTGATCAAAAGCCTGTGTGTACGAGTGACACAGTGTGTAGGAAAGCGGCAGTTCAAGACTTGAGAGCGTCGAGACCGGGACTGTTAGTCGGCCATGAAGTCGGTCCTGGTTGAGTCCTCAGGTGTTGATGTACGAGTCCAGAAAGAGAGACAGTAGAGTTTTGTATGGTGATGTACAGAGTAACATTTTAGTTGTTGATGTGTTTGTTGCCAATTGTCTAGTATTGGCTGTTAACTACTTATTCACTCATTATTAAAGTACCAGATTTTTTGGAGCCTTGTTGTCAAGGGTAAAAAAATTATCTTTGGGTGAAAATGAAACTTAATATATCTAAACTATAAAGAAATGGACGATGCACAATAGGAATGGACCAGTTTTGTCATAATCATTGAAATAAAGGAAAATTTTATAAAATACAGTGGGGTGTTCGAGAAGTACCTTAACATGAAGATGTTCGATTGGCGTAAGTTACTATACATATATATATGTATACATATATACATGCGCAGAGTGAAGCCTTCACCCACTCGCAGATTAAACTATATCCAAGCCATTATTTAACTCTAGATTAGTGTAGTTCTAGATCTATTTCTAACTCAAGATCTACTTTATACTATAACACATGAATATAGAAAAATAAGTATATTCATTTCAAATTTTAATCAAATATATGTAGGCCTACAAGCAAAAGTTTTTATTTGAAAAAATTGATTTAAGTCGATTGACTATTTTGATAGCTCCATTCATACTATTTTTACATTCAAGCGTCTGCATTTGCTTTACTTTAAAATTAGTATTTCGTTTAATTGTTTACAAAGCACTCTCAGTGACTATATCGAAAGTGATACGCAAATTAAGACCCACGGGCCGCGGGTAACATATTGCTAGTATATATATATATATATCAAATTGAACAGTTTCAATAAAGAATTTTAATTTATAAGTGGCAAATCAAAATGAATTTAAAATTTTAAAATATTATTAGAAAATTAAGAAAAAAATTTTCTAATTTTCTTTAAATAGAGTTTATAAAAAGATAAATGCTCCCTGTTGTCAAGTTTTTAAGACAATAAGCTTTTGAATTGATGTAGATCAATCTAGTTATAGAACTATAGTGTAGATTGGAAAAAGAATCTTCAGATTTAAGATTTAGATCTATTAAGTATATTTCTTTGAAAGAATATTTTAGATACCTAGATTTACAAATTTTACCTACTTGTATCTGGACATCGACTGTCCAAAAGAACTGCCAAGCCAACAGATCTTTATTATATTTTATGTTAATAATCAATAATATATGTATAAAGAAGTGATTAATTCAATTTAACATGTATTAGTGTACACTAATTTTATTTTACTAATGTAAAAAATGGGCATTATTGATAAAAGGTCATCCCGACCTTAGTGAAATTTTAGTACATGAAAAAAATGTGCTAACTTTTAAAGGGTCGCTGACTTGTTTGGTTTTATTAGAAAGCTGAATTAATTTTATAAGTGTATGGTTAAAAAAATGTTTATGTAGGGAGACCTATTTTTTTTTCCTTGTTATTTGAAAATTTCTAATTTTTCTGATTAAAATATCTTGGAAATATTGAGACAAAAAAGAAATTTCCACTAGCCATTAGAGGAACCTCTTTTCTTTAGAGTAAACTCAAGAAAATGTCATAAAAACACTCAGTTTTAAAGCTTAATTTCAGTTCTGTAAAACCTGAACAGGAAATTGTTTTGAGCTCAAATGTGTTTTTAGATCCAAAATAGCTGCCTGTGCAAGTATATAGATCTAGTCTAGTCGTAACTCTAGTTAATTAGAGGTGTGACAAGTCAAAACCTTGCTGTCAGAGTCACTCAATTTTATCACAGCATTAATTATTATTATTTATTAATTATTTATTTTATTTTAATTATTTCTCATTTTTAGTCCCGATTTCCCTACCAATCCCCACCCTTTTTCTCTTCGTGCTAGACTTAGTCCACCACCTTGTCTGCAACAAAGCCACTACTTCTCGCTTGACCGGGGTAAAGATAAACAGTCACTTACTTTGGTCTTAGGCGCCAGATGTCCAACTTTCGCGTCGAAACCACCTTTCTTATACCCCACCCACGTCTCTCTTTGATCAAGGAGATTATTCGTGTCACTAAGTCTCTTGACCCTTTCAATGTGCAACTGTCATCAGACTTTACCCACGTGAGAGATAATCTTTAGCCTATCGCATTTCCTGTTTCATTGCTTCCGGACCTTTATTAGGTAGAATAAGGTGGGACAGGTACATTCTTTCACTTCTCATTTTCTCTGACCAGTCGAGTCTGGACTAGTTTATTCACTCTTACTTCTAGAGGAATACTGGTGGTAAGCCAAAATTAATCACAGTTCTATCTATAGTCTGTGTACATTTCTCACTGGATATTATCATGTGGATTTTATTATTTCGTAAGAAGAAAACATAACATGGCATATGTATAAATATATATCATGGAACGGAATTAAGTGACTGATTTTTGCTTTCATTTTGTTTATTTTAGGTGAGATTTTAATACTACATCATCATTTACCACAGCACAGCCGAGGGGGTTTTGAGTTAAAAACCCTCTACCAGGGGGTTTTAAGATTTAAAAAAAACCTATCAGGGGGTTTTGGCAGTTAAATCCCCCTCTTCTATAAAACAAAACAAAAAAAATGCAAACAACAATCCCCGAATTCCAACAGCACAGTTAAGGAAGATTTTGATTTTAAAACCCCCTCTAAAATTTACGATAAACCCCCTCTTCAATGTAAAAAAAGCGAATTACACATTCAAAATTCTATAAGCGTAGCCAAAGGGGTTTTGAGTTTAACCCCCCCCCCCCCCTCCAGTTGGGGTTTGAAGCTAAAAAGCACCTCTTCAACATAAAAAAAAAAAGCAAATTACACACTATAAAATCTATGAGCGTAGCCAAAAGGATTTTGAGTTTAAATCCCCCTCCACCAGATGGCTTTTTCTTTAAAGTTTAAAACCCCTCCAGATGGTTTTGAGTTTAAAATTCCCCTACAGAGCATTTAGGGTTGAAAACCTCTCTCTTCAATATTATTTTAAAGCAAACTACAGTCACCAAATTCTATGATCGTAGCTAAATGGGGTTTTGAATTTTTTTTTTTTTTTAAAAACTCCAGAGATTTTTTAGTTGAAAACCCCTCAACAGATGATTTGACGAAAAAATTTTCCTGTTCGATATAAAATCTAAAGGCATGTAATTCCAAGAGCGTAGTCAAGAAAGGTTAAAATTTTCTACCAGTGGCTCCATTAATAGGCCTAAAGTGTGAATAGTCTTCTGCCAAAATTGAAAAACATTAAATGTGGCTCAACAAAGATGGCTAAGACAGATTTTAGGAGTCAGTCATAGAGATCGGGTCTAAATCAAAGAAATCATATGCCTAACTGGGAGTCGAATCCTTAGTAAGGTTGTGACAGAACGTTGCATGAGGTTTTGCGGGACATGTTCTCCACAAAATGAATTACGCAAAATGTTGCGGAAACAGCTTGCCGGAAAATGCGCCGAACGGCGCGAAAGGGTCTAAGTCAGTAAGAATAGCACATTAGGTTTTTGAAATAAAATTTTTTAATAGCAAGATAATGCACTGTAGATACCTCAGAATATGCATTTTGTTCAATACCAGAAATAGTGCTAGCGGCGGGGCTTGCCCCGTGCTGAAGGAGCGCTGCGAGCTCCCCCAGACCCCCTTGCTAGCAAGGGCGGGGAGTCTACAATAAACGTCTTCCAAAAGGGTCAGAATGTAATAAAGATTAACACACACATATATAAATTTTTTTTTCGTGGGGGGGGGGAGGGGGGCAGGGAGACACACACACACACACACACACCCCCGAAAAAAAATCCTGGCTACGCCCATGATATATATATAGTTATGTATTGCATTAATGTATTAATGCTACATTGCTCAATTGATTGTTGATGCAACCATGTATATATTTGTACATCTTATTTTATTCCCTTTATCTCGGCTGACCGCCATGGTAATTTTACTAGCGCACTAATACTGCGTTTAGAGAAGAAATATGAATGATCTCCCCCTTTACTCATTTTACTCTAATGAGAATTGCGCCCCTTGAACGGACACTCTCTCCATTCAAGCGCACTCCATTGTTCATGACCGACAGCCATATGTAAACAAACCCTCATGGTCGCTGACCACCGTCCATTCCCCCCCCCCCTTTCTCTTCCAACTTATGATGTTTCATTGAGATTATTATCTCCCTTACTATGTGCATTTTATATGGCTATTAACAGCCATCTATTTTCCCAATTGCATTTATCATCATCTCCCCATTGTACTCAAAAGCATTTTTACCAATATGACAAACACACCTCAGTCGAGGACATCAATAAGATGCATGAGAGACACGTTCTAACTTGTATTTGTTTATCCTCAGCCTCCCTACTGCCTATTTATTCTGAATTGTTTGACAGCCACTCGTCAACTTACTCAATTGCCTATTTGGCTCTACGATTTACTTGCCTATTGGCCTATTTGGCTCTAAGAGTTGGCACTATCGGCTCTACTTGCCTGCCTACTTGACAGTTCACTTGTCAACCTGTAAGGTACGATGTCCCTATAGACCACCTGCCTGTGCGAGACGTCATAGCTCCGCCAGATCTCCACAAGTCACTGGACTTATCCTGCTAATGACGCTGCCCACGGTAGATCAGCTCTGCCCGCAATACCCTTGTGCCCACGGTAGCCTGCAACCTGCCCTACTGTGTCCACTACAGATATCAGAACTTTGGATTGAGACTCCACAAGGACTGAATTAACCCTAACCCTATACCCATTAGAGTGTCACCTTCAACTGCAGAACCTCAAGCCAGGACACAGGCAACTGCAACTCAAGCAGGACAACCAGCTAAGTTCAGAGGACAAAAGTGAAATACTCTCTTATTAAGCTTAGTGTGATGACACAATATTGCTAACGAGATGCAAATCCCCTCCCCTATTTTATTCTACTTTGTATATTTATGTCAATAAATATTCTTTAATTTTTTAAACATTTGTATCTTTCTCCATTGTTTATCTCGTTGCGTGTCTGCTCCCAATTTATCTCTGATGGACCAGTGTGTGGCAATTAAAAAATAATCATCCCTTAGACACCAAACAAGCCAATCACACACGTCATTTTTTCAAGTTTGTAATTAATGCTGGCGATATATCATTTTAAAAATCGGTAGAAATATAGCCAGACACATGTACTATTATTGGGGAAAAAATCAACAGCGTATGACTTACCTGTAATGAGTATCAGTACAAATATGAAATAAAAATGTATAATATACTTTCAAAGTTAAGGAGAGTAAACTAAGATCTCTAGAATCTAGATGTGGTTGAAATGGAAAAAATTGGTGGTCAGTCAGCTATACATCTGTCCACTAATAACATTTAGATGTAGATATAGAGCATAAATATACTGTAAACATGATAGGAATTGGGGCTATGAATCGATAACCCCTGTCTTAATATTGAATAAAGGGAGATATCTATCCTGTCCTTGTCCAAATTAGAGTTTATTAAACTGCAAGATTTAACAGAAAATGGCATGAATAAATAAATAACACTTTTAAAATATGATTTTATTTATTTGAGCAGTTAGTGTATCACACTGAGTGGTCCAATGGTCAGGGAAAAAAAATAATGCATGGTCAAAGTTGCATTTGCAGATTCTGACCCTTTGACATGAGATTTATTTTTAAGTATACATAGGAATACAATATAATATCTATTTTTATAGACCAATTCATGGATGAGGATTTTAAAGATGCTTTCAGTAGTTTTTTTTTCTAGGTTTAACCTCAAGGGAGCTATAAAAATTCAAACATATAAAATGTCCTCCACTCGGCTTACAGGTGGCCGGAAAGAGTTCTTTACTTTAATAGTGAGCATTTTCAATTTTGTTACAATTCCAACACATTTTGTTTTGTTTCTCTTTAGTTAACAATGTTCACCTTAAGGTTAAAGTTGGCATGTATTGATTTTTACCTCACACAATTGCTCTAGACATAGTGATCATGATAGTATTGCACACATGACAATTATTTTATCATGTATATTTAAAACTCTGAATCCAAACCTCCGCTGCCCTGCGGCTATACCCAAACACGGGAAAGGCTTCGGGAGACAACCCTGAGGAAAAATCAGGAGCTGGTGACCCTTAGGCAGACTGTGGCACACCGTTCTACAGCCTGGCAGATCCTGCGGCGCTACTGATCCCAAACTGTACTGGATACTCCGTTCCTTTGGTCACATCAGCTGCGCGGAGAGGGGGGAACTGCTGTGTGGGCGACATCGTTCCGACCATAAACAATGCCCAGGCTTTCATCTCCTTTATTCAAAGCCCTAACCCTTGTGGACGGGAGTGTCTCTCTAAAATAGGGCTCCACAGCCACATGAGGAAGTGTGCTCTGAGATGAACCATAGTCGTCCTACGACTGAAGGAGGCCAATGATGATTTATACCAGATTTTTAACAGATGTAGCTCTATTCAAACCTTCAAAATAGTAGTAATAACAAATGACAGGTAAAAATTGATGCAACAATGGCACTTGTCCTGATGAGCCTCCTTTAGGGGTATGATTGAAACATCTACAGATCTACAAACTTGACAAACTTCATTACTATTAAATAAATAATCTCAAAACATTGCTAAAAAAACACTTCACAAACTTCAGCTCAAGAAGAACAATAAGTTTAATATCCAATATCTACGACACACTAGTACTCAAAACAAACTAACATCTTGTTCCATCACAAGATAACAACTGACTAGCAATTTCTGTCTTATTTTAGGAAAAACGAACACATTCAAAACATCACGTGTATACTGTTTACATTCATACCTTGGGATATAAAGAAAGGGATATAATTTTTTCAAACCAAAATAGCAACAAAGAAATAACACATTTATTCTCGTCATACCTGCCCCTAAATTTTGCAGGGATCCTATATATATATATATATCTGTTTATCTATCTATATTTATATCTATATATAAATATATATTGAATGCAACATGTGTTATTAACAAAATAGTATTTATTAGAATAATTTAATTATTTAAATACTTTAAATCATGACTTCTTGGATCAGGTCACCAACATTTAGACAACGTCTAGTGGTATATTAATACCAAGCTTATACAAGAAGTTTAATTTAGTTAAAAGAACCTATATATTTTTTTTAATTATATTAATAGTTGACTATATTTTAGTCTTACACAATACACAAGTGACTAGTTCCTTATTTAATTGTGTTTTGCAGGGTATACTGGTTCCATTCTTTAATGTCATATTTTTGATTGCCTTGATGTTTTTGCCAATATCTTTGGCACCTTGGCCTATAATATGGATTTATAGCACAGTCATTTTGCTGACAGAGCCTGTTCTTAGAATTGCTGAGGTAAAAGAAAACAGCAATAAAAAACATGCTTAAATATATTTTATTTTGCAATTACTATTTTTTTAAATACCTTTTCGATTAGAGAGAGTTATTTTCAATTAACTTCAAAACTTTGAAAAAGATTTATATAT
This sequence comes from Biomphalaria sudanica, assembly GCA_036873155.1. NCBI lineage: Eukaryota > Metazoa > Mollusca > Gastropoda > Planorbidae > Biomphalaria > Biomphalaria sudanica. Next base: position 6,520,347 of record JAZGLO010006681.1, read on the forward strand.
GTTATTGTAAAGTGGACAATCATTTTATTATGCATAATAAAATTGGAGCTAATGCTTTGATAGTATGAATTGGATAAATCCTTAAATGATCTATAGATCAAAAACTAATCTCTTAGTCTAAATTTGAACTTTTGTGTGGTCATACTTAAATGTAAAAAATGTATCAAAAGTAAATTTTTTTGTATGGGGCCTGGTGGCAAATTGCTTGACTTTTGACTGGGATTTTGTTTGTAAAATGTTTTACGTGTTTCAGGTGTTCCTTCAGAGTTGAAGATAGTTTACTTCCTAGTCCAAACCTCCCGCAGGATGATGGGGGATGGGAGCGGGCAGGATTTGAACCCTCGAGCATCGATAAATCTGAACGACAGTCCAGCACGCAAACCGCATGACCAGGCAGCCATCCTGAACTATAAATGAGATTTTTTTGTATACCCGAGTACCAATGCTAATGGATACCTTAGGGAAAAAGTAAAGGAAGTGTGCTAACCACATAACAACCCCGTTAACATTCTTCCCATAGAAACAGGTGATCTTAGGTTCACAAGGTGGAAAGAGTAACTTTACTTTTACATTTCTTTTGACAGGGGATAGTTTTACTTAATGTTGTCATGCGCAAAAGTCAGTCAGCAGCAGATGAAATAGAAAAGGGTGAAGAATCTTCCAATTTATACAAGGTAACAAGATTGAGCAATTTAATTCTTACCCTAGTTCAGTGTAAGGAATAACATCAGTTAAAACAACAAATAACAAAATCTACAAAGTCTTTATAAATTAGATAAAGGAAATGAAATAAAATATAAGAACTACTTGTTTCAAGTTGCTAAAATATTCATGTTTATTTCGCAGATTTGTTTCCATAGATAAATATTTATTACTCCTTTCATGTTATTTTCATGTAATGTCACTCAGTATGTAAAGAAAAATAATATTTCAAGCATTTCAATCTGTTGAAAATTAAACATTACGAACTCAGTTGAGTAAGTATGTGCCACTATGCCAACATTTGCTAGTTTGATCTTTGCTCTTGAATAGACAGAGTAGAAGATGCATTTAGATTTAAAGAAAAAAACAACATCTGGCCACATATTTATTATGTAAGAGCTTTGTACAATCTTAGGCTGCATTGATTTATCTCACCAAAAGGTGGGAAATACAATAATTGTAGTTCTTTCCTGATATTCAGAGCTTGTGGTATAAACAGGGTTACTCATAACAATATGAATGATGCAAACATTTTCTCTCCTCTCTTAACATTACTGAGATTATAGTGATGCACTTGCCCAGTCTAGCTGCTTGATTTAATTCTTAGACACTAAAAACTCCATAGAAGTTCCTTTCCTCTCAGTGTAAATAATTTGCCATGCATGTACCTAAGCATAACCCTGAGAATTGAATCACTAGTGGGATGGGAGAGGTAGCAAATAAATGGCTGTTTTACATTGTTTTTTTCTCTGTTGTAGTTTCTGTCACCCTGATCAGAGACATCTTTATGAAGTGTATCTCATCCTTGTAAGAGATCAACTTTTTTATTGAGAGGATATAGATGAAATCACAGATTGAACTTAGCTCATAGACAGAAATATATAGATTGGTCGACAGGAATTATTTTCATTTGGTGAAAGTCAAATTTTCTTGCTTATAAAAATTATGTTCTTACATTTTGAAAATAAATTTTTGCATTTATTCCTGATCTCTTTTCGTTGATAGTTTCACAGATCTATTGTAGACACTCCATCACTTCTAATTGTTAGAGTTTGTTTTTAGGAATATTCATTTTCATCAGAAGGCCCTAATAAGCTAAACTTGAAACAACTTTATAATAAAATTTTTTATAATGGCCACCGCCATAATAGGAACACTTAGATCTATAATACTAAAGAAAAAGTTTTATTAATCAGCTTGTAATATAGATGTTTGTAAAATGTTTTACATGTTTCGGATGTTCCTTCAGAGTTGAAGATAGTTTACTTCCTAGTCCAAACCTCCCGCAGGACGACGGGGGATGGGAGCGAGCAGGATTTGAACCCGGGACCATCGATAAATCCGAACGACAGTCCAGCGTACAAACCGCACGACCAGGCAGATGTTGGCTATGACAGTTCTTATGCTGCTGGGAATTGCTGCTTAATACAGCACTCTATCAGCCAAAACTTTGTGCTTGCAGTCTATACATATATAGGTCTAGGACTAAACTATAAGCTACTAACATACCTGGCACATGTTTTCTGTTTTAGTGAAACTGCATACACACTAGTCATTTGCCATAAGTTCCAAAGGAAGTGTAAGTGTTGCATCCTGGTCACAAAATACTAGTGGCCAGTTAGCTAAAGAACCTAGGCAAAATATCTAAGTATCTACTGTATTGTAAGGAATAATTAACAAATTATGATTTAGATTCTATGATTTGTACTAAAGAGACAAGATTCTACCTACATTGACATCGTCGTTGAAGAGAATTTGATGTGACGAGCACATTTGCCAGGGATTATATTCTCAATACTTGACAAATCAATGAAATGAGGAAAGAAACATCTCTCTGTATTTTCTTCAAAACTTCTTTAATAACTTCTTCAAACTTTCACATCCAAATTAACTTCTTAATTCAATTACAACTTGACTTGATACTTCATAAATAAAACTTAAATGTTACATAAAACTTCTCTTAGTATAACTTCAACTTCAACTGCTAAAACTTTACTTAATGGATCCGCTAATAACATATAACTCATTACTGAGAGAGGACCAACGCTCTACAAGAACTACTACTATGCGAGGACCAACGCTCTACAAGATCTACTACTATGCGAGGACCCCGTCTGACTCACTTTCCCTTAATTTATACTTTCTTTGATCGTACATTCCAGAATCCTGGAACCTTCTCTGATAATTATTTTAGTAACTTTGACCTTCTAGAAGCTGACGTGTGCTATTTTTTTCCCTTAACCTCTTTCTTCGATTGGACATCTAAAATTAACTTGTTTACGCTGGACACCTGCACTGGCTGACCTCGAGGTTCTAGAAACTGGTCGAAATAGGTCACAGACTCGACTCGTGACATTACCCCCTTGCCTTTTTAGCATTTTGTATGCAATATAAAATGCGTAAAATAACTTTATTACTATTCTAATATATGCACACAAAAAAACAAAAAATTCATGCATTAAAAATACAGAGCTCATAATTCAAATAATTGCTTCATTACATTTACATAATTCAAAATTCAAAATATTATACACATTTAGCATATATAGTAAGTATCACAAAAAATACAGCTTAGTTCCATACAGCACTATATGATATTTGAGAATGAACTTTTCTAGCTTTTGAAACTCAAGAAAATATCAAAATTATACAACTTCACAATACTGAAAAATATCTGTCATCTTATCATATTATTTGCTAATACATAATATCTGAATATTAACTTATTTTTCAATATATGAAATCTAAACATGTACAATGCCAAATTACTCATTTCTAAAACTATTATAACAACAGTACTAAGGTAAATATACTAAGTAATAAACAATTGCATGACATAATTATTAAAATAAATATTGACACAGCTGTACAGTGCTGTTAGATTTACAACTTTCTTCTTTCCAGGTACTTGAAACAATTCTAGTCTGTCTGTATATTTCTTCTGTTCGGGCACTGGAAATAATTCTAGTCTATCTGTACATTTCTTCTTTCTTGGTTCTTTATAGTTCAAAATACGTTTAACAATATTGTCCTGTGTTTTCAGAGAGTTTTGTTCAACTCTGCTGTTGAAAAATGTCACTTTTGGTTTCAATACAAACATGCTTAGTTTAGCTACAAATGTACGTTGTTTCAATTGGTACAGAATGTCTTTCAGTTCATGAATATGTTTCATTCTAGCTTTAAGCAACATACAACTATTGTCCTTATAATATTCTTTGCTTTTCATATGTTCAAATAAGAACTGTCCTAAATTGACACTAAATCTTTCTTTTAATGACAGTTTACGTTGTAAAACGATTGAAGTAGAAAACATTGAGTTCGATTGTTCATGCAAGCATGGCGCTAATAAATCAGTTAATTCTTTCTGCAGTAAATCTCTATTGTGCAAAGTTAGAGAATAAACATTTGAGTTGGCAAGTTTGTTAGTTTTTAAGTTAATCTCATTGTCTATTAATGTTGATATGTCAGGAACATCATGAAATATCTCAGTATATTCTTCACTTGTATTCAACAGGTCTTTCATACTTTTCAACTTTAAATGATCTATGTCAATGTCTTTGATAGATTCAGTTTGTTTTGATGTTGTTGGTAATAGTTCATTTCTATTGTCTTCATTTTCCTCTTGAATTGTTGCTAAGCATGTAACACTTTCTTCTAGTACTTTTGATAAGTTTTCTTTATCTGTATCCTCGTTGTATTCTTCAAGCATATGAACATGAAACACTTTGATATATTTGTTAATGTTAATTTCATAAGTTACGTTTGAAATCTTTCTGATGATAGTAAATGGACCTTGCCATGTATAAATCAGCTTGTTGCTCATGTCAGGTAACCATAACTTCACTTTGTCTTCTTGTTTAAAATTTCTAAGCTTTCTGTAATCCTTTAAAATTGTTTCACTTTGAATATTGACTTCAGCTTCTTGAGTTTTTCCACATGGCTTTAAGACTGTAATATTTCTATCAAAATCTTGTTGAAATGTTTTCGTTTCTGAGTTATTTTGTTTTGACTTAGACAGTGAGTCATTTTTGTCTGGTATAATATTTTCAATAAGTTTGTAGCTTTGTTCAACATTCGCGCGTTGATCTGGAACTTTTGTCTTAGGATTGTTCATTTGACAAACTTGACATTGACTAACATGTTTCTTAACATCTTTCGTAATACTAGGCCAATAAAATTTGTCAAGAATTCTTTTCTTTGTCCTCGTCACACTTGCTAGTTTCGTATGTAGAAAATTGTGATTCTTTTCAATGATGTCTTGAGTATATTTCAGTGGTAAAATGATTTGTTCAACAAACTCATAGGTATCATAATTAACACTTTTCTTTACAAGTATGCCTTCTTTGAAATAAGGTACATGAAGTCCTGGCTGCTTTACAATTGTTTGCGCCTTCTTGTACATTCTTGTCAAAGTTGTATCTTTCCTCTGGTCAGCTTTAAATTCTTCATTATTAAATAGTTGAAGTTCAGTAGTATTCTTGTTGTACTCATAAACAATGTCAGGTCCCTCAGTAATGTTTGTCTCTTTTTCTTCAGTTTCATTTCTTTCTGTTTCTTTTATTTCTTTAAGTTTTCTGTCTTCTTCTTCTTTTCTTTCTTTAAGTTTTCTTTCTTCTTCTTCTTTTCTTTCTTTAAGTTTTCTTTCTTCTTCTTCTTGAATTTCTTTAAGTTTTCTTTCTTCTTCTTCTTTTCTTTCTTTAAGTTTTCTTTCTTCTTCTTCTTTTCTTTCTTTAAGTTTCTTCTCTTCTGCTTCTTTGTCTTCTTGTCTTCTTTTTTCTTCCTTAATTGTTTTTCTTTCTTCTGCCTCTTTTTCTTCCTGTCTTCTTTTTTCTTCTCTAATCCTTTTTCTTTCTTCTGCCTCTTTTTCTTCCTGTCTTCTTTTTTCTTCTCTAATCCTTTTTCTGTCTTCTGCCTCTTTATCTTCTCTACGTCTTCTTTCTTCTGCCTCTTTATCTTCTCTACGTCTTCTTTCTTCTGCCTCTTTATCTTCTCTACGTTTTTGTATATCGTAATTTATTTGTGTAGTGCACCATTCCTCCATTCTTTCTTGTGGGATGTGAAAGGCAGCGGCTAATTTGATGTATTCTTTCCACAAGTACGAGACCAATGCCATTGTAATAACTTAATAACTGTGCTATTTATAAGTACTGCCTACACTAGCGATGACCGACACCTGTCCTCAGGTGAGAGGTTAACAATGACTGACCTAGTTAAATATCGATCGGTGTCTCCTCTTGAGGAATGTGTAAGTGGTCAGTGTATGTAAACAAACCAGTGTACTCTAGCTTTAGTAACGTTGCCTTCACAGCTTAATAGATATAGCTTTCACAGCTTTAGGAAATATAGCTTTTACAGCTTGGTAAATATAGCTTTCACAGCTTGGTAAATGTAGCTTTCACAGCTTAGTAAATATAGCTTTCACAGCTTAGTATATGTAGCTTTCACAGCTTAGTAAATGTAGCTTTCACAGCTTAGTAAATATAAAATGTAAGGTACTGACCTTAAAACAGATGATCTTTCACGTTTCATTACAAAGTTTCGTTTCAAAGATTGCCGTCTTGTTGAAGTATTCTGCAAGAGGCTTTTCTTATAAGGCTTTATTTGGGCTTTGTCGTTCAGAGAGGCTATAAATCACTCGTTAGAGGCTTTATGAAAATTCGTAGAACTTGCTAGAATGTGTCGACTTTCCTCTTTGAAAATGTAATATGTGATGCTTGACTTCGTCGTTGTCTTTATTTATAAATGCCGTTTTTCGTCAGGAGGTGCCAATATATGTGACGCCTTTATTCTTCGATGCTCTTTGCCGGAGGTGCCATAATATGTGACGTTTTGGGCCGAAGGATTGTATTAATAAGTTGACGAATTCATATGAAATGAAGAAAGAAACATCTCTCTGTATTTTCTTCAAAACTTCTTTAATAACTTCTTCAAACTTTCACATCCAAATTAACTTCTTAATTCAATTACAACTTGACTTGATACTTCATAAATAAAACTTAAATGTTACATAAAACTTCTCTTAGTATAACTTCAACTTCAACTGCTAAAACTTTACTTAATGGATCCGCTAATAACATATAACTCATTACTGAGAGAGGACCAACGCTCTACAAGAACTACTACTATGCGAGGACCAACGCTCTACAAGATCTACTACTATGCGAGGACCCCGTCTGACTCACTTTCCCTTAATTTATACTTTCTTTGATCGTACATTCCAGAATCCTGGAACCTTCTCTGATAATTATTTTAGTAACTTTGACCTTCTAGAAGCTGACGTGTGCTATTTTTTTCCCTTAACCTCTTTCTTCGATTGGACATCTAAAATTAACTTGTTTACGCTGGACACCTGCACTGGCTGACCTCGAGGTTCTAGAAACTGGTCGAAATAGGTCACAGACTCGACTCGTGACATTTGACAGGATTTCCTGCTTAGCTGTTGGGCTGTAATAAGAAATTTGTTGCGTTTGTTTGTTTGTTTATTTTGGGTTTAGGTTTTAAAGCATAGCAACAATAATGTCATAATAAAACAAAGACTACAGATATGAAATAAATACAGTTCATGTGTTAGCGTCTTTGGTGAAAATCAAGTTTTTTTAATCAAGAAGTTTTGGGACTTAATTATTTGGTTAGTGACAGTAATGACAGATGGATTCGCTTCATTACTGGATTAAAAATGTTATGAATTGACATCATTCTTGATTAGGCCTATCTGATTTCATTGTTGGCCTTTCGATGTGTTCATTTGGTAGTTGGAATTAGTTGTTACCTCAGCCTGAACATAGTCAATACTCAAGACATAGCAAAGAAGTGTTCAACACAGCCCTTCACTGCTAGACTTTGACTACTAAATAGGCTAGCAACTCAGAGCTGGCTGTTGTGATAGTAAAAAGAAAAGCAGAACAGGATGTGTATATGACATGTGCTTTTCAAAGAGGTGCCTAAGCTGCTGCCACCATTTAGCTAGTAAACTTCACAATTTGTCCTATGTAGAACAGGAACAGAAATGAACCAAAATCTACTGTAAATATAATTTAGTGCTGTATTTACTCTTAACTATGTTTTGATTTATTTTTCATTTTGTGAAATAAATTCGAATGTACATTATCAAGCATGATATTTTCTTCCAGGGAGTTATATTGTTGTTTTCCTCCATATGTTATGGTCTGAGTGCAGCTCTGGTTTATGAAATATACAATGCAGGGACATATAACCAACTGATGTAAGTATAGATAATAAATCTGATTATTATATATATTATAATAACTCTGCACCCGCTCTTATGGTGCACATTCCTCAATACAGGACAAAGATATGGCTGATTGAAGTCTGTGGTTCTAGACTATCTTGATTTAGACAAGTCACTGCATGACAGACCAAAGAATTCCCAACATCCTTATGCTCAGGTGCTACCCAGCTCAAGAGTTACTTGAAATTTTGTACACACCTTCCTTATACCACTTTGATGCTCGCTATGAAACAGATTTGCAATGTTCACATCAATTTGCAACAAAAAAAACACAAGCTTTTTATCAAACTTTTTGTGGTGATACAAAAAGCTTGCATGTAAAATTCATTTGAGCTTACCAAGTGGTCAAGAGAAAAATGTATTTTTGGATCTATGTTATTATTTTGTCCACCTAGCTTAGCCAAAACTGAATTCTTTTACAATTTATCCCCATCAGGCTCCACTGTCTCCCACTGTGCACACTTGATATAGTACATAAATCAATGATCCTATTGTTAAGTTTTAACTATTCACTGCTCTGACTAATACAATAGAGATAGAACTACTGTTATACAAGGACAGTAGAATAATGAACCCCCCCCCCCCAACCCCTTTCAGAGTAAGATACACTCACCTGTAATAGAATCATACTCATAACTGCTAGACATCAGCATCGCTCTTGCACCTGATCACTGGCAGCATAGAATCACACAACCCCACCCCAGCTGACATCATAAAACAGAGCCGGGTGACTCATGCTTTTGAGTAGTGCCATACTACACGACCACCAGAAGTCAACACAACGGGTAAGCAGCTACTCATATAAGTAGAGAAGATGATATGGACACATTCTCATGCAATCAATGATGAAAATTTGCTTTGCACACTGATACAATTATTTCATTATTTTATTTTAATTAACAAATGGTTTTCTTAAGTTTATTGATTAAATTATTTTTATACTCAACTAAATTAATTAGGGTGTTGTGGTGTGCCTGTGCTATATTATTGCATATTTGAGTGGGAGAAACAATATAAACTTCATCTAGCTCTTAGAGTTTCATCAAACAAGCTAATAGCACAAAAAGGATAAATCTAGAGTCTATTTCTTATTTCTTTAATTTATTTATTATAATTTTTTTTAATTTTTTTTTTTTGAGAGAGAATTAGGAATGATAATAATTTTGTGTTTGTGTGTGTAGATAACACTACTATACTACTGTAGTCTTTTTTTCTACATTCAAAAGGGTTTAAAAAAGGTTTAAATTTAATAAAGCCAAATCCTCATCTTCTTTTTTTTTTTTTAGAGGACATGATGCTAAAATTAATGTAGTGTGGGGAAAGGCAAGGGAGAATTCAATTGGGGCCTTTAGAAAAATGCATTTTTCTTCCTCTAGGTCTAAAAGTTGCGATATCTAATACCATAAATTTCTTGCCTTATGATTAAAGGATGAAACAAAACAATTAAAACTAACCAAAGGTGCTATATTCAAAAGCTGAAAAGTGTGGTGAAGGGTCGATAATTTGGAGTGTGCTAAAAAAAAAAGATAGGGATTGTCATTAAAAAATAGCTGATAATTGTGAAAGCAGGTGTACATGTATGTATCTATATACACTAGCAGTACACACTGGCTACAGCCATTGATTTGTTCCCTGGCTTTATATTGTTTATTATTTCTGGAATTCTCCCTTCGTTTCTTTTTTGAATTGTAATAAACAGGCCACATTTTAATGATCAACCCAACATACTTTTTCAGTCCTTGAATTAGTGTATTTGTTACAGTGAAATTTTGTACACCTGCTCTCTTTTTCACTCTCTTGATACCCCATTTTGTTTTTTTAACCTGCACATCATAAGTTCTCTGACATAGACTTTTGACTTGATTTGGAAAGACCCGCTTCATAATGTGCCCCAACACATACACGCACTCAGGCCCAAGTAACACTTTCATTTATCTGCTCCCCCCCCCCCCCCTGTAATCACTAGAGTCTGTTGCACTTTCAAATATATATATATATATATATATATATATATATATATATATATATATATATATATATATATATTCATTATTCATGATTCTAGGATTGAATACCTGCTACTATTAATACACTAATGAAATCGTTTTTGTTTTTCTGATAAACTGATCAATCTTCTCATTATAAAGTTAAGTTTATTATGCCAATTAAATGTTTAGATAGAATTCTTGTATGCAGTAAATAAAATAATTGTGAACAGTAAAATAGTTGCATTTGTCATCCTTTAGATTATTTTAGTATTAATATAGTGTCATCACAAAATATTTGAAACCATTTCAATTCTTCTCTCTTCTTCTTCGTTCTCATTGTTATGTTGGAGTGTTCAGATGAGTAGACCAATACATGAGATGAAATGCGCAGTGGTTTCCAGATCAGGGAGCTCTCCATATAGTTTCCTTTCTAGTGGGGTGATTTGGGGCCAATGTCTTATACGGGCCTCTTGGTATAGAGAGCAGTTTTGGAGAACGTGGTCTGTATTCTCTGGTGATTCTCCACATGGGCAGATTTCACTGGTTCCAATTTTGAGCTTTCGGTACATGTGTTGTCGCATTCTGTTGTGTCCGGTCCGAACCATTTCAATGATAATTTTTATTGATGACTAATTGCTATCTTACATCCAAAGAATAGACTTGATTTTTAAAAAATCATATGTTATTAAGATGAAAAAAAAATCTGTCAGTAATAACATTGAAATAAAATTAAAAATGTATTCAGTTCTTTTTTTTTTTTCCTTTAGATGTCTCTTTGTAGTACTTTGCTTTTGTCTAGCTGTCCACAATATGATGATAATGGCTCATGAAGGTAAATCTTCTTTCTTACTTTAAAATTTTTTTTACTATTTAGTACTGCACATAGATTATAATAATAATAATAATAATAATCTTTATTGTCCGTAAGGAAATTTGTCTTACAATTTGTGCATTACACTAAACAAAACATTATAACTTAAAAAAACAAAATGTACATTCACACCAGACTCATAATTTACATGTGAAAAGTTTATATCAGATTGTTTCTATTTAATGATTTGATTGCCAGGGGAACAAAAGAGTTTTTGTGTCTGTCTTTGCTATCTGTGTCTTGTGATGGTAAAATCACAAAATCCTGAACCAAACTGATTTTTTATTTCTAGAATCTTTTTAGCTTTTTTATGGATGTTTGTCTCAAAAATGGGGTTTGTTTTTTGCCAATGTTTATATGCCATGTTTTAAATAGTCTTCAACATTGCTTGACTAAAGTGTTGTTTGTTTGACTCTTGTAGGTATAATCAGTGATTGTGCTTTCTGCTGCCTAGTGAACATTGCAGCACTTTATGTGATGATGAAAGAAGTGGAACAAAGGAATACACATCTTACAGAATCAACACTATGGAAGACTGAAATCCCAACATCATCATGGACTACTATGTAATGTCTAGAACAGTATATCAGTAATATAAAATAATCACTGGGCAGGGTCAGCTCAGATGTCCTATAATCTTTTCACCATCTTCCAGGACTGTTCACATTTTCTTATTAAAACACATTAACTGGGCATCAAAGATGGTGTAAGTGCATCCTCTGCCTCTGAGCATTGCTCAAGTTTGGTTGTGCTAATTACTTCATCCCAGGTTTTTGGCAATGAATGACCTGTAGGACTAAGTTAAGAATCTTTCTTACATACTTTTTCTTTTATTATCAGGACCATGGTTATTACAAAGCTTCTATCAACTCACCCCTTGTCTGTTTGGTACAATTCCTGTACACAATATTTCTCCTACTTCCTATTCTTGCATAAAGTTGAAACTTTGCAGTTATTTATTGTCAATGACAACACATGAATCATTCAAAACATTTACCAATTAGTTTATTAATTAGTGGTTTTTTTTTTTTTTTTTTATGTAGCAAAAGAAAGATAAATCTTGCTGTATTGAGAGAGATGCCTGTTATTTGCGGTTCTTTCCCTTATACAGCTTGTTTGTTGTTTTTTTTTAAAGTATTTTTAAAAAGTTTTACTTCTATTTTGCTTTTGCTGTCCCAGAAAACAATTTTTCTATCCTTATCTTTGAAATGTTTAATGTTGAGCAGACAAAGAATGGCCTCTGTGTGCTGCTATCTATGCATGCACTTAAAAAAATTTTTAGACTTCACTTTTCCAATATTAAAACAGGATTTTCCTGCACAATGGTAATTTTTCACTACCTTTTTTGACAAATAAAATATGTTCATGTATTGTTATAAAATATATTGAAACATGTTTTTTAAGTTTTCTATACATGCATGTTTATGTTCAAATAACATATTTTATGAGTGGAACAGTTACTTTTTTTCCCCATTTGATTTGTCAGTCTCAAGATGGTCTCTTTGACTTACTAAGGGATTAACCTTATGTTGCTTATGTATCAATTACAATTTGACATTAACAAGAAGAGGGAGAGTGAAATAATCTTTAATTTGGTCCTTTAGAGTTGAGCTTGGAAGTCTGAACGAAAAAGCAAATACCGATTAGGAATGCTAGTCGCAATAAGGTCAGGGGTATTGAATAATTGTTGAAAAGCCCACCCAGTTGATAGTGGGAGGGATGTATTTCTGATTATGATTGTATAGTAAATCTTTCCTCTCTACATCTATTTATTTATGGATTAGAAATAGCTCACATTATCATACATCAAGTGACAAGTCTAGTGCATCAGTTGGTAAAAGTTGGAATGAATATGGCTATAGACACAGTTTATTATATAAAGTTTGATGTTTTCTAAGTTAGCATTCTAGGTCTTCGTCTTCAAGGTATTGAGGCTCGGAGTTGCGTCATTGGTAGAAAGTATTTCTATAAAGTCATATCAAAGAGATGTTTGCTATTATTTTATTTATTACTTAGGGTTTTCTAACAAATAACTCATTTGAAATTACTCAATATTTTGTGTAAAGACACACATGTACATTTATTGTTACATCATACATGACTTGGTAAAAAGAAAAAACGGCATTCTTTCATTTTTGTCTTAATTTATTTTGTTTTTGAAATAGTTTGTAGAGAATTCTATTTTCTCTCTTTTTGTCAACAGATTTGGAGGTTTAAGTGCTAGTAGCATTTTCAGCAACATCCTATACACAAATAAAAGTAAGTATCACTCTGTCCAAAATTCTTTCAGTTCCTAGTGAAGTGTTTAGTGAGGAACTAATGGACATGCATTATTAGTACCAATAAAAATTTTAAATATATCGAGAATGAAACAAAACCAAAGAATATAAATTTCATCATCAATACTTATCTAGCATACACAATTAAATGTGTTTGATAAAAAATATAACATTTGTTAAAAAGTACATAAATCTGTTGTTTGACTTATAGCAAATATATTGGAATGAATAGAGGTTATAAAGGTAATCATCATCTGTCCCTTTACTTTTATCAACCAAATCCCTCCGTTTTTTCCAGTCAGCAGATGTTCTTAGTAGGACATCAAGAGATGCCGGTCCATTCTTTTACATTGTCCAGCCAGCTTTTTTTTGGACGACCCTTTCATCATTCTCTCTCCACTGTACCTTGAAGAAAGACTTTTGATAGTGAGTCATGTCTTACAATACGACCTAACCAGCTTCACAGTTGACTTGTAACAGTACAAACTCATTTGTCTTCTTTTCCTTGTATCTGATACCCATTTGTCTTCTTTTCCTGGTATCTGATACCTAGCATTTTTCTGTAGCATTTACTCATCAGCGATTAGTGTCCAACTTTCACAACTATCTAGGAATACAAAGACCACTAGTGAAGAGTACAGCTTTAATCTGACTTGGACGCAGACATTACTTTTACAGATTTTACTCAGTTTTCTCATGACAGGAAAAGCCAAGCTTAAAAGTTTTTTTTTATCTCATTTATTGATCCTCCATCTTTTGTTATATTTGACCTTAGGTATTTAAAAGAGTCATCTTCTACTCATTTTAGGCCTTTCAATTGTATGCAAAATCTCCTATTATCTCCACCACAAACTAGTATTTTACATTTTTGTCTGCACTAATTTTCATGCCTACTGCTCTAGCTGCAGCATCCAGTTTTAAAGTCAGGTCTTGTATCTGGTCTGCATCTCCATTCATGTGGCAAACTAAAGGAACTCACACACGAACTTCAATGGGACAGCATTGGCCATTCTTGATTTCTGTGATGCAAGAAGGAAACTAAAAAGAAAGGCAGCAGAATAGAGTTCAACCAACAAAGAAATATGCTAGTACGGCATGTCGCCTGAAATCAATAACATACCATCAGAACATGGATGCTTACATGTTACTCAATGTTTTAGCACATAACATATAGCAATGTTAATGGTTTTGAAAAAATTCTGCAGAAGTGCTTGGGAAATTTTGATTTGCACTATAGTTCAAGCATTTACACCCCCAGCCATCATAGACTTTTGTCTTCTCCTTGAACACAATCCAGACTCTTACCATAAGATGTTGAAGATGTTAGCTGTATGTCAAGAACATTGATAGATCTGTCACATTGATAAATGGCACTGTTATAAAGACATGACTAAGCATCAGAGCTTTAAAAAGAATTTTTTAAAAAAAGCTCATTTGGGACATTTTATAGAGGCCTTTTGGTGCAGATACAATAACAAACTGCCTCTCTTTTTTTATGTGAGAGAGTTGTATGTCCTGAAACTTTGATTACTTTTTAGTCATTTATTCATGATAACATAGAGTAATTTTTACAGGTACCGGGTACCTAAAAAAAAAGTTGAAATTCTACATTGCAGTCATTAAATCTGGTTTGTTTCAGATAAAGCACACACAGCAATTAATATTTTCCAAAGGTTTTTCAGTCCATTATTCATTATTGGTCTACTGATAAGACTTTATAGTATCTTATTCATTGTCAAGAAGATGACAAGAAATTTTTTCCAGGATAATGTAAGTAGACTATATGAGATGATAACAAGAATAAAAAAAAAAAAAAAAAAAATAGGAGTTGATACATTGACCAAGATATGACTAACATACGATATAACATACCCTAATTCATTCACCCTAAAATTCAAACATCGAAAAAAAAAAAATTTAACTTTTTATTATTTACCTTATGGCTAAAATGACTATGCCAGTTTTATGATCAAAACTGCAGAGGCTAAATGTAACAAAAACCTTTTTTATTTCATTTGGAATTTTGATTCGAAATTTGTTTTTTAAGCCAACATATTAAAAAATTATCAAAATTATACTTTCTTACATTTTAAGCCAGTGAGTGAGAAAAGTGATGCTAGAATTCGCAGGCCACAAGTATGTGTTTATGTGTGAGGTCAGTTAAGTTGGCCATTATATTTCAACATAGCATACTGTCCTTTTCTTCTTCGTCCTCGTTCTCATTTTTGTGTTGGAGCATTTAGATAACGAGACCAATATATGAGATGAACTGCGCAGTGGTTTCCAAATCAGGGAGCTCTCCATATAGTTTTCTTTCTATTGGGGTGTTTCGGGGCCAGTGTCTTGTATGTTGGGCCTCTTGGTAAAGAGAAGGACATGGTCAGCATTCTCTGGTGACACTCCACATGGGCAGATTTCACTGGTTCCAATTTTGAGCTTCCAGTAGCCTGCATATGTTGTCTCATTCTGTTGTGTCCAGTCCTGAGTCGAAAGATTAGACATTCACTTGTCATAGTATACTATAATTCATGGGCCAAAAGTATGTAAGAGTGATGTTAAATTGGAAGAAGGGGGTTTGGCCAAAATATTCTGTGAGCTCTAGCACTAATAAAAAAAAAGGCATCATAGAACCTTTCAAAATTTTCAATAAAGTGCTGAAAAGCAAAAAAAATAAAAAATTAGACATTGTATGTAGGCTTTTTTTCTGAGACATAGGGGGTGTGGGGCTAATACCGGCAATGAAATCAAATTAAATGTTTAAAGGAGGAGTGTTGTTAAGTGGACTGTGTCAATTATGGGGATTGTTGAAATATGAGCAGTTTTATTGAAATGTCTGGACAAAATATTATGTGATTGATTTGCAGCAGGCAATAACAAAATATCATAGAGCCTATCAAGTATTTCACTAAAGTGCCAGTACTCAAAAGCAGAAGAATAGTCAAAAAGCATACCTGTATTTATTACTGCAAAGAGTTGGGGGGGGGGGGGGATGTGATAAATTTATGGGCCAGTTCTATTCAACAGATTTGATTCTAGAATCCACTAGCCAAAAGAGTGATGTATGTATGGGGGAACATTTATTTGTGGGCCTTGGGAACAAATCAATGGGCATTGCATATAGGTAATATTAGCATATATATATGCCTATTCATAAGCATTTAATTTCAATTAAAATTTATAAACCATTTTCTACTTTTCCAGGATGATGAAATCACACTAGATGACTTAGATGATGACTTGGTACCACCATGGAGGTCACCTCTTTTGCTCAAAGTTGCAGTCATTTTTATGTTCACACAACTTAGTGTAATTTATCTGTTTGACTGGGCTCCAGGAATGACAAACCTTTTTTGGCCTTCAGATTTAGTAGTCAGCAGACTTCTTCAAATCATCATTGTTATTCTATTTTACATTTGGCGATTGTACAGAGCAGACAATTGGACTTGGAATATTTGGCTTACACCAAATTAGCTACAGTAATGTTAAATGTTATTCAGCTACTGGTACTATAAAATATTTACAATTAATTAGGCTGTTTTGCAATTTTTTTTAATGTGTTGTACATATGTTTATTATGCTGCAAATAAAAAAAAGAACATATTTTCTTCTGATAAATGCATGTAAGTCTTTCAATCATATTTTAATTTCCATGAACTTTTGCTTCATAAAAGTACTGGCACTTGTATGTTGGTTTTGTTTCATTTAATCAGAAAAATGTTTTGGGCTGCATATTTGCAAAGTTAATTAAGTGAATTACTTTCAAGCAAATACTGCACTCTTCATTAAGCCTTATTATTATTATTATAACAAATAGTAAAATGTTACATATTGTTGTATAAAATCTACGTAAATGAATGAAGCAACAAATATTCAGTTTATAAAATAGAAAACAGTATAAGCACAAGATTCAGCAAAAAAAAAACAATGTTAGGTTTTGGAATGATTAAATAAGTAAAGATACAATTTTATTTTGGGTACTGGTACCAGTACAAAGGTCTGTCAGCACTTTACTGAATTATTTAAAAAATCAAAGAATTTACAAACCAAAACATAGTGGGATCATTCTATCCAAACAAAGAAAAGCGGGTCTGAGCAGACAATAACAGACTCCGCTAGGTAAAGGGCGTTAGGCCAGGCATCGAATAATGTGCTACTTATCGCCTCGCCATGTTGGTACATAGGGAGAATGGACCACGTTGTTAAAAAAGAACTACCGTTCTTCCCAACACACAAACCCTGATAACATCCTTTTTCCCCTAAACGAACACAACAACAACAACAAAAAACAATTCAAGTCTCAAAAAATTAACCAAACACCTCATACTGGGAAAGTAAGTATCCCCTAGGCTAATTTAGCTGGAAAGATTAAGCAACATGATCCCCAGTTTTCCAAATCTGATATTAAAGCTTTTATCAAAGGACTTATTCCAAAGTCACTTAAAATAACTAACCTGCTCCACAAATTCTCTACAAGAATGCCTGATCGGTGAAAAAAGAAGTGTCTCAATACCCGGGTACTGAGGCCTGGTTACATTGGTGGCTAATGCTCTGGTCGCCAAGAAAGTGCCCACAGACTTGAGTCAGGCACTTGCGGATCCGGGAGGGGGGTGGCGGAAGTATTTTAGTAAAAAATTCACATAATTTGTATACGAATTTATTACTTATGTTAATAATATATACTAATTATTTATATTTCAACCTATTTCTAGATTATTTCGCCCCCCCCCCCCAGTATGTTAATTGGCCGATATGCAGGGGGCGATGGCATCAATCCCCCCCCCCTTTTCCATAAACTTTCGAGGGGGGGGGGGGTCCAATTTAGTTGTAGAAATCACAGCTTGATAACAGAATCAGTTACATATCTATACAGTAAAGCGTCGTTTATCCGAACGTTTATTATCCGGAGCGTCAAATATCCGGACCAGTTTTTTTTTTTTTTTTAATCAACCACATGTACTGTAATGCACATATACTGTATGAATACGTTTTCGAACAGGCAATGCTCAACAGTTGTTTCGCGCGAGGCGAAAAGTGACGGAAAAACCCAAGGTGAGGTAAAATTGCGACATTTGTCACCTATTTTGCTCGTTCTTCACGCACGTGTCCCGCATGTGATGATTTTCAATATTCGTATAGTGTCAGGTTGCATATACTGCATGGATCGCTTCGGTTTTCGGTTATCCGAACAATCGCGTATCCGAACGGTGTCCGGTCCCAATTGAGTCGGATAAACGACGCTCTACTGTATATGTATATATCTTTATATTATGTCTTTCCCCTGTTAGCCGATGGGGGGGGGGGGGGGGGGGCGAATACATCTACTGCCCTTCCAACCCTTTGAGGGGGGGCGGTCCTACTTTTAATTAGAAATCATAGTTTGTGAACAAAATTAGTTAAATTACAATATAATTTTTATATTATGTCGCTACACTTAGCCGATTCGGTGGGGGGGGGGGGGGGGGGGATGATTGCTTCTGCTGCCCTTCCCACTCTAGCCCTCTGAATGGGAGGTCCTGTTTTTATGGAGAAATCATAGTATGTGAACAAAATTAGTTGAATATCTATATAATATAAACTACGTATTGATATGTGAACCCATTGTATATTATGTCGCGCCACACTCTAATCTCAAATTTTTTTTATTAGCCCCACCCCTATTCTTTAATGACAAATGCAATCATTAGCAGAAATTATAAAAAAAAGGAGCGAGGTTTAATTATTTTCACTCTACCGCCCCTCCCCTTTCCAGACAGAGTTTATGTAATGTCACATGAATTTATCATAATTATTGTAAGAAAGACTTTGCTTTGGAAAAGTTGTAATTCAAACGAAATTTTTCAGTAAGAGTCACGATTGAGATGAGTTCTAAACCCAGATAATCTTTTCCTAGTCGCCTTTTTCCAACCTTTACTCAATCTCCCCGAACCTCAGAACTAGAGTTACGCCAGGAAAAAAGAGGGGGTGGGGGAGAACAATTAATATTTACCCGTCCAGGGGCGGACTGTCTATATGGGCATTCGGGCAAATGCCCGGTGGGCCGGAACCCAATTGGGCCGGTAGGGGACGATAAGGTTCCGTGAGGTTGGCATTGCCGGAAGTGGTAATAGATGTAAGCACTCCACTATCAATAAAATGCTTCCTAATGGCATGCGTCTCAAATAGCCTCTGACAACCAGTCCAACACCCAGTGCTACACTCTGGCAGAACCTGCGACGCCGATGACCCCAAACTGTATCGGCACTGCCGTTCCTTTTGAAACATCAGCTGCGTGAAGTGGGAAGAACTGATGTGTGGTGACATCGTTTCGACCACAACTAATGCCCAGGCATTCATCTCATTTCCATGAGATGATCCATCTATCTACGAGAATTGTTGAACTAAAGAAATTATTCATTAGTTTAAGGCGCGAAAAGCTTCTTTCACTAGATTCCAAAATTACGTGATAATGCCGTTTTTTTTTTATCGCGCGTAGAATTGGCATTTTCAATATTGAATGGCACTCCAAAATGACAATTTTTGTCTATATATTTCCGGAGAGTTCTTCACGAGTTTTCTATAGATTTAAATAATTTCATGATATTTCCAGGACCTTTTCGCATATTCTTCCGTGAGCTCCTAGTAAATTGACAGGAGGCCGAAGGAAATCTGTTATAAGTTATGCAACGGTTCAATTCAATAATTTATACACCTAGAATTAGTGCGGGCCCACTGCGGTCACCCAAGGCAGACCCTGCAAAATAGCGACTATGCTATGCCGCCGGTCGACTAGTATATTATAAGCTACGTATTGATATGTGAACCCTTTAGCATATTGTCGCACACACACTCTAATCTCAAATTTTATCATTAGTAAGGGTTGTACCAGGTGGGAGGGGGTGATACATGCAATCACCTTCCGCCTATCGGACAAAGCAATACTTTTTCTTTTTGAATTATAGTTAAGAAATTACAACATTAAAAGAAAAATCAGTCAATAATATAATTTGTATATGCTATAAATTTAATTCTTACATCGAGTCGCCCCAAACCTATTCTCTAATGCCAAATGCAATCATTAGCATACATTATAAAAAGGAGCGAGGATTAATCGTTTTCACTCGACCGCCCCTCCCCAGACGAAAACATGTTTTAAAACAAAATACCGTAGTCAAATATTTCACATGAATTTATCACAAAGAAAAACTTTGCTTTGGAAAATTTAGAATTCATACGAACTTTTTCAGTAAAGACAATTTGATCTTGACTTTGCACTTAGTAGGCCTAAAGTAGAAATAAAATGCGAAGACGAATTTATTTTCCAAAAAAAAATAAAAAATTTTCACTTATACCTAAGACTGTTTCTTGAAGCACAACTAAGTTTTATTGGTATTGATTTGGAGCCATTTATTATTAATTGATAATTATTTAAGAAGGTTATGGTAGTGAACTTTGTCAAATGTCTAATAAATTTTCATTAGATTCTTTCCAGTTCCTCTGTTCCTTGCCATAATTGAGTGATGCCTGAATTATTTTGAACACTGCTCGAGGCTTAGTTCTTTGAGCAATCTAGCTGCAATACCATCAGGTCCAGAAACTTTATTTGGTTTAATGCTAGCTAATTGTACAT
This sequence comes from Biomphalaria sudanica, assembly GCA_036873155.1. NCBI lineage: Eukaryota > Metazoa > Mollusca > Gastropoda > Planorbidae > Biomphalaria > Biomphalaria sudanica. The sequence goes on from JAZGLO010006681.1 coordinate 6,541,042, forward strand.
TCATATCTGTTTTCCACTTGGTTTAAATTTATTAATGTCTCCTACCTCTGGTGCTGAGAATGCTGATGCCAAATATTTATTAAGAACGTTAGAAGTGAACTTAAATGGGGATACTGCTGTTTCCATTAAAAAAAAAAGATTTAATGTCATGTACTGGTATTCATTCTGCAGCTGACTGCTAACATTTTGGTTTAGCTGTTTGATTTAAAGGTATGTTTCATTTCTTTAATTTATAATTAAGCCGGTACTTATTCATTGTTTGCTGAGTATTTTTTTTTTTTTTTTTAAGATGGCATTTTATGAAATTCCAGAGATAGTGAACTGGTTGGTTACTTCTTATTCTGATAGGTAGTTTTTGCAGCTTGGTGTAGTAGCCCCAGAGTATTTTTTTTCTTTTAAGTTTTATATTGGTTACTGCATCTGTGTATTTAAACAATATCATGGAAAGATAGTCCTGGGATTATATAAAAAATTACTAATCAGTTGTTACTTGGTTTTTAATAATGATTTAGATTGTGTAAAAAGGTTTGTTTGTAAAATGTTTTACATATTTCG
>JAZGLO010006682.1:0-2500 GCA_036873155.1 Biomphalaria sudanica
TATCATTTTGAAGATTCTGAGATGGTATCGGAAAAACAAATACTGTAACTTATTGATTTATTTAATAATGTTTAACTAAGACGTCCACACTTCACGTGAATACTTTTGTAATAACTAGATATTAACGCTGAATCTCTTGGTCAGTGGCGCAACATTTTTTTTATTTACTAATCATTTTAATGTGTTCTAGGTTTTGAGCTCACAGAAGCATTGTCACTATCCACACACTGTCAAGGGGTCTTTTTTTTGGCGGACAATTGCATGGCTGTTGCTGTACAGATAATGAATATGAGTTGAGTTTCCAATGTGCTCGGGCTTCGACCTCGCTTCTAACCTTAGCGTCTGCTTGGATCTTTCCCAGACTGAAGTTTGTTCAGATAAGCAGAGGCTGGCAGGCTCCCGTGGACTCAACTTTTAGGAAGTATAAGAAAAAAAAACTCTGTTTCATAAGAATGTGAGGACCCTCGAATGCAACTAAAAAGGGCAGGTACTTAATTTCGCTCCCTACGTCAACGGATGGAGGAGCGGGATGGTTGTTAGGGAGGTAAAAGCCGTTATAAAACGTTTTCAAAGAGTCCATTGTTGACGATGATGGACCGTTAAGTTTCGTTTCGTACAACCCCAGGCTTGGATGTGGGCAGTGAGTGGGTTGGGATGGTAGAAGGGAGGAAGGTTAATTTTTGTGTACGTGCATTGAGGATGTTTTCTTTAGATACTTATTATTATTATTATTATTATTATTATAATGATTATTGTGAAGGGAGTAAGGGCTGGGTATGGGGAAGTTTCGAAGAATTAAATTGTATGTGAAGATATGTTATAAAGTTTTCACTTTCACATGTTTGGTAAATTCATAGCTCATTAAATAACTTGCTTCGAAGATCTGGAAGAGATTGAATATTTTTTGGAGTCAGATGTTATTACTGTGATTATTTTTTTTTTTTTTTTAACAATGTTACAAGGAGGCGCGATGGCTGAGCGGTAAAGCGCTTGGCTTCCGAACCGGGGAACGGGGTTCAAATCCTGGTGAAGACTGGATTTTTAATTTCGGGATCTTCGAGGCCTCTGAGTCCACCCAGCTCTAATGGGTACCTGACATTAGTTGGGGAAAAGTAAAGACGGTTGGTCGTTGTGCTGGCCACATGATGCCCTCGTTTGACACAGAAACAGACGACCTTTTACATCTTCTGCCCAATGTACCTCAAGGTCTGAAAGGGGAAATTTACAATGCTACAGATGCTACGTTACTAGTAAAGCTTGGCTTTCGAAGAGAGATGTTTTGAGTTCCTGTCCCGCCTCTGAGTCCCCCCCCCCCCTGCCAATTCTAATGGGTTGACAAACGCTGGGGAAGTAAACACAGTTGGACATTGTGCTGGTCACATCACACTCTCGTTAAAAGTGTACCATATAAAAAGATCACCCCCCCCCCCGCAAGTTCTGAAAGCTGTACCTTTTCCTACTTTTCTTCCTTACTAATGAACAAGCAAATTTATTATTATTCTTTTTTTGTTATAACGGCTATCACTGAAGCAGGGCCGTCCTAAGATATGGAGGCCCTATGCGAAGTTAATTTGGGTGTACAAAATAGAATTTCGCAATTTATCAAAAACCTGCCGGTGTCTATATTTAAATCGACAAATAACTGAAATTTATATATCGCATTTACCGTATCATAGACAGAGTTAGACTAGTAAAATAGGGTCATAGTGCTCTACTATGTTTGAAATCTGATCCACGTTTCGCTATAAATTCACTAATTTTTTAAATTCCTGTGCGAGGCCCTCATCAATTGGAAGCCCACGGCAGCTGCTTAGTTTGCCTATTCCTAAAGCCGGCCCTGACTGAAGGGACTAAAGCTAGCGTTTATAGACCGTCTCAGCAAAAAGTCTGAACAAAACTGCGATAATATCATACAGAGTAAGGTGATAGTGTCAAGTATGAAGCACGATTAGTGAGCAAATGAAATATTAAACTTCATCATTGGCCTCCTTCAGTCGTAGAATGACTATATGGTTCATCTGGAAACTTTTTCATATGGCTGTGAAGCCCTGTATTGCAGGTCTAGGTGGCGTTCGTTTTGGCGGTAGAAGAGCTGGCCATTTTCCGTGTGGCACCCTTTTTTTTTTAAGAGCTGAGCCCATGTTTTCTCGTTGTCCATAGTTTTCTTGGTCACCTTCTCTCTCCAACTAGTGCGGTCTATGGCTATGTCTTCCCAATGGTCGATATCGATATTAAACTAAAAAATAAGATAATCAGATACTTTCATTTTGTGATACAAATTATAATTTATTTAAAACAAAAGTTTGTTTAATATGATGATAAAAATATATAATGATATGTACATACATAAGTCGCTTCACAAAGATGGCGCTGTCACGTGTCAGACAGCGACCTCAAGTGGCGCATACATAGACTACAAAACAATATATATATAAATGTAAAGAAAAAATGGACGGAGTTCTGATTTTATCACAGGTATAGCTCTGATGATTACAGTGGA
>JAZGLO010006682.1:5000-380000 GCA_036873155.1 Biomphalaria sudanica
AGGTGATGCTAAAAAATAGAAATTATATCCCCGAGACAAAAGTGGCCAACGTGAAACAATCTCTGGAAATTAATATACATAGTAAATTATAACGTAACGGACTGTATAAAATTGGCGTGTGTGTTAAGATAATAGGATTTACGTGATATATGAAAATAAAATCTGATTAATTTGAGGTGAAGTAAACATCGCATTTAACAAATCAAACGTCTTTCAAAGTAAAGATAGAATTGAGTTTTATTTTCTCCCGTAATCAGGGGTAAGGGGGAAGAAATTAATGTAATTGCAGTATATAATATAAACAGAAAAAAAATTGCCAAAGAGAACAAAAGAAAATTTATCCTTACAAAAATAATTTCACTAGAACAAATAAATAAATAAACCAAAAAAAAACAACTTAAATTATGCAGACATTGCGTTTAAATGAAAAATTAGGTACGAAAAACACAGACTTTCTATTTACCATCAATTATGACATTAATTAAATAATTAAGTGTTTTCAAAGGTTTGTTTCCTAATTTGGTCAATATGTGTTCATTTTTAATTCTATAATACGGTTCAGCTTTGATCCAAATTGCTAATAACTTTAAACATCAGTTGAAAAATAAATACAGCAATGTCACTTTAAAACTTAGAAGTTGTTATTCTCTTCTGATAAATTATTAGTTAAATATAGATGGACTTCTTTTTCTTGCACATTCAGCAAACATATTGAATTCTTCGGCGTCCACCAAAAGCAATGTGCTATCGTTATGACAGAAGATAATGAACGATACGATATTCCCTCGGATGTCATCGCTCTGGAAGGCTGATCCGTCACGGGACACTTGTTCTAGAAGCGATAAGGCAGTCACGCCCATGCCTCAAAGTTGGACACGGAGGTAGTGTGAGGCTTCAGTGGACACGGAGGCAGTGTGAGGCTTCAGTGGACACGGAGGCAGTGTGAGGCTTCAGTGGACATAGCTGGGTTGCTGGATAGTGCAAGAGGGGCACAGTGGGCGGAGATGTTGCTGAATGATGCCCGCATTTGAATTGGAGAAAACAACAACAACATCGGCACTTATCCATTACTTAGACATATTTCACGTGTGTTTCAAAGATATCCTGACACTTGGTTTAGTCTTTCCTAAAAGAAATTAAAAAAAAAATGGTTTAGCTGTTCATCATAAATATCCCATGATAATGTAATTTCAAATTAATTTCTTTATTTTAAATTCTCGAAAAAAAAATCATATTAATAATAATAAAAAAAAAAGATCCAACAAATACAAAGGCCTATTTCTAATTCGCGTAAGTTATGGTACATTCATACAAGCGCTCAATCTGTCATTAGCGCACGGAGCAGTGTTGTGGAGTGTGTGTGTTGTGTGTTTGTGTGTGTGTTTATAATGTTGACGGTAAGAAGAAGTTAGTGATTGGATGGTGGCTATTAAAGTGAATGATGCAAGATAAGCGGCACTGTCGCAAGCTGCCTTGGGTCTACCAGACAAATCTAGAATGCCAGACTCAAAAGACGTGTTTTTGTGGTGAGTAAGATTTTGTTTAAAATACCCGTTTTAATAAGTCAGTTGGCCTCCTTCAGTCGTAGAGCGACTATGGTTCATCTACTACATCTAGTTCATTTCATCTCAAGTTAAATTTCTGAATATTGTTATAAAAATTATAACTATTTTTTTTGTTCACAAAAAGTTATTCAAGTTATTTCAAGTTTTATAAGATCAAATAGAATACGCCCCTACCAGTTTAGTTGTCTACCAGCAGTTTAGTGCTACAAGTCAACGACCGTCAACAGCGAGCGGGTTACCTATGATGGTCAGCATTTAAGTCTTGAATCCACATTTACTACCATACTGTTGCATGAATAGGCGAAGATTAATTCTTAGGGGAACGTCATTAATTTATAAGATAAGATAATCATGGTTTGATCATATAACTTATAAATAGAAAAGATAATCATGGTTTGATCATATGACTTATAAATAGAGGATCTCTGAGCAACTGAAACAGATTAAAGTATCCAAATGCCCAATGAAGAACTTTAGAAGATACTGCATTTTAACAACTTGTAAAGTGAAAGGCGATTTAAACTTACACAAGTAATACACAGAAAACGTGTAACTTCTGTAAGGCGCTAACTTGTATTAATAACAAATTTTAGAATTGAACAGCACACCATACTTTAATTTCAGTGCCGGATTGAATTATTTTTCATTCAGAGCCCAGAAACTAAATCAAAAGACATCCTAATGGTCTCCTTTATCAAACCTTTATTTTTTTTATGTTTATTCTCTTCGCGATAGTCCTGAGTTCGATCCCTGTTTACATCCACCCCCACCCCCTTTCTTCCGCCCTCTGTCCTGAAGAAGTCTTAGATAAGAACAAAATGATGTTCATTTCTGAAGAAGCCTTCGAAACTTGTCAAACAAACCAACAAAAGGGGATTGTATATTCTGAATTTCCTTCACCCTACGATGTATATCGTTGAGTTCTGTGGGCTCCTCGTTCAAACTTCTTTGATCGGGCACTGACGTTAAGTAATGGTTAATAGATTTAAAAAAAAAAAAGACTTTTATTTCAAAACATGTTCCCGCTTTTATGCCATTAGTCTTAATTTGAACAAACAGATCGATATGTCTTCTGCTACTTTTAAGGGTTCGTTAATGCTTCATTTTTTTTCTTCTTTTCATTTGCATTTTCTCCTTTTATCGCGCACTTAAAATTCACTTTCAAATTGCATGCGATGGGACAAGAAAATGTTTAATTCATTAAAGAAAGGTTAGAAATCTCGAAAAAATCAATTTGGTAAAAGAAAAAAAGTAATTTTTATTTTTAATGAGATGACTTTATGCAACCATTTTTTGTACATAAATTTTGTCTATATCTTCTTAGTTCGTTAAAGATTTTGTATTCTGTCGATTCTATTAGTCCAGGGCCTACCACAGGTTTTTAACACTTCATTGTCCCTACAGATCTATGTCAAGTACGCCATCTGTTTTTAATGTTATGTCTTATCTTATAATTTACAGACGTTCATTCAGAAATAGAAAGTTATTACGTCTTACACGTCTCCGCTTGTTAATCTTGTCGCGCATGCTAATGAATGGCGGCTAAATCAATAGTTTTCATGGCTGATTAAAAAAAACGTTCCATGCTTCAATGCCATTAGAAACGAAGAAGCACTTGTACAAATGTGTCTCATCATAAGGCATAAGAAATATTTTGAATACTTTTAACCACAAATTTATTTATGTGGCGTTAACGGTGATACTTGGTGTTTTTTTTTTATGTCTGTGAAACGTCGTGAAAATGTGTTTCCAAATTTCAATGTCATAGTATAATCATTACTCGAACCTTAATAAAAGCATTATAAAGCTTTCTTATCAGGGACAAACATGACAAGACAGTATCAGCGACAAACATGACAACAAAAAAGTATCAGGCACAAGCATAACAACCAGAAAGTGTCAGGGACAAACATGGCAACCAGAAAGTGTCAGGGACACACATGACAACCAGAAAGTATCAGGGACAAACATGACAACTAGAAAGTATCAGCGAAAAACATGACAACCAGAAAGTGTCAGGGACAAACATGACAACCAGAAAGTATCAGGGACAAACATGACAACCAGAAAGTATCAGCGACAAACATGACAACCAGAAAGCATCAGCGACAAACATGACAACCAGAAAGTATCAGGGACAAACATGACAACCAGAAAGTATCAGGGACAAACATGACAACCAGAAAGCATCAGCGACAAACATGACAACCAGAAAGTATCAGCGACAAACATGACAACCAGAAAGTATCAGCGACAAACATGACAACCAGAAAGCATCAGGGACAAACATGACAACCAGAAAGTATCAGGGACAAACATGACAACCAGAAAGTATCAGGGACAAACATGACAACCAGAAAGCATCAGTGACAAACATGACAACCAGAAAGCATCAGTGACAAACATGACAACCAGAAAGTATCAGCGACAAACATGACAACCAGAAAGTATCAGCGACAAACATGACAACCAGAAAGTATCAGCGACAAACATGACAACCAGAAAGCATCAGGGACAAACATGACAACCAGAAAGTATCAGGGACAAACATGACAACCAGAAAGCATCAGTGACAAACATGACAACCAGAAAGTATCAGTAAAGAGTCACGGATGAAGTAAAAGACGAACTATCGATGTACCAGAAACGTCTGCTTATTGCGGAAGCAGGAAGCCAGCACCGTGAGAGGGGAAACTCTAATTTATGCACAGTCTAACAATAATTCCAAAGAAAAGAAAAATCAATCAGGTTAACTCAATTCCGTTGTGGCCCAGGCTCGTATCGATCTGCGTTCAACATTCAGCGATTGCCTATTGGGATTCTCTTAAAAACAATACGCTCACCTGTGCATGATTCTCTTAAAAACACAATACGCTCACCTGTGCATGTGCTGAAAGGTCTCGAAGGGTGTGCATGATTACGGTTGTGTCTGTATATGTATATATGTATCTGTGTTTAAGAGCCTCTGCCAGTGTGTATGATCACGGTTGTGTCTATGTGTGTGTGTATATGTATCTGTGTTTTTAAGCCCCTGACAATGTGTATGATCACGATTTTGTGTGTGTGTTTGTGTACATATGTGCATGGTTGTTGATGCATATTAATGACCGTGTTTGTGACTGCATATCTTAAAATGTTAAACGTTTAATTGAAGTTGGGTTAAACTAAAACAAAGTGGGGTGTATGGCTGTGTGGCATTAACTGTTTGCCTTTCCAACGCGAGCAAAGTTCGAATCGACCATTTTTATTCGGGATTTGATTCGAGCTGTTTCCTGTGCTTCCATATTCACCGTGTTCTAGAAACATTCTTTCCAAGCCTAATTAGTCTCTCCAAAAAATCTGCTATAGCTAACCCGAACAATTTGGCTTAGATATAGCTAAAATTAAGGAAATCAATACTGAGCAATCTTGGTAAAATTGAGAGTGAATATTTTTCTTTTAGATAATTGCGAAAGATTGTTAGATTTTGGGGACGACATGACCTAAACCAGGGGTTCTCAATCTGTGGGTCGCGAACCCCTTGGGGGTCGATTGACGATTTGCCAGGGGTCGCCTAAGACCATCGAAAATAAGGATTGTTATTGTCTATTCTTTTATTGCTGTATGTGTGTGTGTGTGTGCGGGGGTCGCGGAAGAGTGGGGGATTGTAAAAACGGGTCGCCGAGCATAAAAGGTTGAGAACCGCTGACCTAAATTGTGGCGATGTGCCAAAAATAAAAAATAAATAACTAATACATTTTATCGTAAAAGCAGACAGCGTCCTGTATCTTTACTGGTTAACAGGTAGAACAGAAAATATTGAGTTAAATTGAAACAATTATTTCGTATAAATCGTGTTTTTAATAACTCTAGACAAACAATAACATATTTGTACGACTGGACAAAATTGTATCAACTGTTTTTGTTTAACGCAATTGAAGGCTTATGAAATACTCATTGCGTGAAGTCCAATCACTTTGGTGGACCAGTTGAAGCTACAGGTCGAGATATTTGCGAGAAGGTTTCCATGTTCCTTTTCAAAAGCTATAATTAAAAAAAAAAAGCTGTTTCAGTCTGAATTCGAACTCTGCGAGTTCGAGCATCAATGGTGGACGGTCGCTACTGAGCTCTGCAAGTACTTATAACAATAGAAGGTATTATAGTCTAGAAAAGTCTATATTTTAATATTTTTAGCGAACAACCTAATTCTAAAACACAGGAATGATATCAAATTTGTGAAAATTGATTTGGGTTTGTTTCCATTTTTAGCTTTAATGCAGCACTGTGCATCTTTACTAGTCAAAAATAAGGTTGCAAACTAAAAATCATTTTGTTTGACACCAAAGGAAACTAATCCTTCAGTATTCACAGGTGTGGCTAAATTTGTTGGGTTTAGTCCCCTTAAATAATTGTTATCGCTATTTCTCCCTCACGCTGTCACCGATCAATTTCATACTTTAAATACGTATGTATTGTACCTAACAAAACATGAAGCAATATAAGATACCGAATTAATCAATTAATTATTGGTAATCAATTATTTTGTTTGATATCGAATAAGATAAATAACTTATAAATATATATATATATAGTTTTAAGGGCGTTGCTCTTCCCCTTTAGATAAGCTTTGTTTTGTTTTTTAAAGGAATTTTCGTGTTTTCTCTTCTTCGTTTAGAACTTGTATAATGCTAGTTGTTAAGCCTGTATGGAGTTATAATGAAGCCAAAACGAAATCATCTGTGTACATAGAATTAACAGTGGATCTCTAAGCGAAGCGCCGCTAGTATATTTTATAAACATGCGCTTTGTTGCTGTTCCTGTGCGTGTTTATGTGAATGGGTTCCCACCTCGGAGCACAAAATTTGCAAGACATAATAGAAGCCCTCCACAATGCTCCATTAGGACGGGATACACCAAGCTCGTTTGACGACCCCATTGTTGTTGGTCCCTTAATTCAGGATAAAGAAGAAGTAACTCTACAATAGCACACGGATATTCTTTTCAGAGTTCACGTCCCTGCCAACGAAAAAAAAAAAAATATTCCGCCACGGAATGATCCAATCTTGCTCGTCTGAGCTTTCGGGCAGACGTGATCTCGTGGCGTACATGGCGGCACGAAACTCCACGACAGCAATTAATGTGTTTGTTCTAATTATCCATAATAAAAAAAAAATGGTCAGCAAACTTTTGAATTCAGATCAGTGATTCAGAGCCCCGTTATATAAATTTATAGTTCGTGATAAAAAGTACAGTTCTCCGATTTCAGACCTTGGGATAGAGGATGTAAAGATCATCTGTTTCTATGGCCGATGGTTAACAAGGATGTCATGTAGCCAGGACAACGACCAACCCCCATAACTTTCCCCAACTCGTTACCCCCCCCCAACACTCAGGGGCGTCATACAAATCCCAAAATTCGAAATCCCAGTCTTCACAGGAATTTGAACCCAAGACCCTTCAGTTTGGAAACCAAGCGCTCGGGGGGGGGCTCAGCACAGCGCGGGGCCCTGGGCAAGTGTCATAATCGGGGCCCTAAGTCTGTACTGTACTGTACCGCATCACTCTAACGGGCACGTCCGCCTCTAACTCTGTAGGCCTTATTTTTGCTACTAATCATATCAACATGCGAAGGTATTGAAATATTGGCATTTCACTAATTACATTCAGTATCGTAATTGTTCTGCATGAAAGATTTTCGCTTTTTTAAGGTTAATAAACATAATTAACGATTCAGAAACATTTTGCATGAAAAATCAACAAACGAAAGTGACTATCAATTACAGTGGAGAACCAGCCTGTAAGGCTTCCAAAATATCGAGTAACAAGTTGAGAAGGAAATCTACTATCGCGCCCCCCCCCCTCTCAGACGCGGGTCTGGGGCGGTTGCTCCACCTACCACCCCCTAGGGCCGCTACTGCAAGGGCTTTACCATCACGTTCCTAATAGACGAATGTGTCGTTTTATCAATTACTTATCTATATGAAATTAATAATTACAGTTGGCAAACTTGTTATGCAAATTATTTATAACAGCACAATTTTCTATTTAAAAGTAGGTTAAGCCAAATTTTTACCCTAACAAGGGCGAACTTCCCCATTGATATACCACCTACAAGCCGTTTGTGCATAGAGATTAAGTTTAAGAAAAAAATGTTTGAAAATGAATTGAATTCCAAACTCAGGGATAACAGTTTTACTAAATATAAGTTTGTCATCTATAGAATGAATTCGTGTTAAGCTAATTATTTTGTATAAGGTGTTATGTATTTTGGATAATGCAAAATAGCAGAACTCTTCCTAGAACTATACAAATGTACAATAAATATTTGTGGGTGGGTAGTGTTAGAAAGCGGGCAATATTCATACATGCTTACGTGGCACTAAACAAGAATTCGACTAGTTCTGAGATAAAGTAAACAAAAAGACTAGCAAACAAATAACAATAACAGTTATCCGATACTTAATGTTATGACCCATGGTAGTATTCCGAGAAAGACCACATGGCAGGTGTCAAATGGGGACACCAAGTGCCGGTTATAGTAAGTACAAAGCCTCCCGCAAAAGCTCTTCACCATTTAAGATAACAAATCATTAACAAATAAGTTATAGCAGTATAGCTATCAACAGTTCAATGCAATACTTCCAAAGTAAAGATCATATATCTGTCTCTAGTGGGCAATAAAGTTCTCATATTTTGTAAAACAAATATTTGGAACATTGTAAATATAAGGATGTCATGTCAATAAGATTTAACTACAGAATCCACAAGGTCTTGTATCTAAGTGGGGTATTGAGTCTGATAGGAGACATTGGAGATTTTCATCTACAGCGGAAGAATAAGCGAACGTTTTGGTGTATCTGATATACAGAATAAAGAAAGTCTTGATCATCTATGGTTTTGTTTTTTAAATGTTATAATTTTTGTGCGTGTTTAAAACTACAGAAAAAAAAAAGAAAAGGTCTAAACTCTTTCAGGAAAGATAACTCCTGTCAATTTGTGGGAGAGAACTAGACAAAAACTTATAACCCAAGACACCACAAAGCGAAATTGGAGCTGGATATGACACACCCTGAGAAAACCAGCGACCAATGTTGCAAGGCAGACCCTTGACTGGAACCCACAAGGAAAGAGGAAAGTGGGCAGACCCAAGCAAACCTGGAAGAGGTCAGTCATTAATGAAGCTGAGGGTACTGGAATGACATGGGAGCAGATGAAGAAAGCTGCTCAGAACGGAGTTTGGTGGAGAGGTGTGATTGGGGCGCTATGCTCCCCAACGGAGTGCACAGTATTAGGTAGTTAGTAAGTAGTGCTCTTCGATTTGAAGACTTCCTCTTTTTCTTTTGCTATTTATTTGGTAAAATTGAATTTCAATGTAGCGTTATTGACAAAATTTAGTTGGACGTGTGGATTAGTAAAAACCGATTGGCCACCTATCAAAAGTATTTGAGTTCGAATCTCGACTTGAGCAGAGTTGTGTTTGCTGAGCGCCTAAAAGCAGCACTGGTCCACAAAAGAGATATCTTTAGATTGAAAAATGCGCTGTAAAAATAAAATCTCCAAAAGTGTCCCAGAAAGTGAGAGAACAAAATGAATAAGGGGAGAAAGAGAGAGAGAGAGAAAGAGAGAGAGAGAGAGAGAGAGAATGAGAGGCTAAGAGACAAAGAGAAAATAAGAGTGAGAGAGAGAGAGAGAAAGACAGAATAATATGTAAAATACAAGAGAGAAAGAGCGAAAAAAGATGAGAGAGAGAGAAAGAGAGAGAAAAAGGTATAATGAATGAAGGTGACAATAGACTATTTATGACATTAAACTAGATTTATGAAATAAATTGTATGTGTGTGTACATATATATAAAATGAATACAATAACAAGAGAGACACCGTTTGGGGGGGGGGGGTTAAGGTCCAATTCTTGCAATCAGAGCGATAACTAGCGTGTGTGAAACAAGATAAGGTGGCAATGGAAATTATCAGAGATTTTAGCGTCGCAAACTAAATCACGTTAAACATGCAGATAAAAAAAACCCCTTAATTTCGTAGCAATAACAAATGGTTCACCCCTTGCAAATACACAGGAACCAAACCCTTCCCGTCAAGCCATTACTTTTCTTGTGTTAGGGCGCTGCATGTGTTGGCTGTTAAAGAGCAAAACTAAAGGTCGTAATAATGTGGCTGTGTCATAGGTACACGCAACACGCACTGACAAACACACACACACAAACACAAACACATACTTGCTAAGCACATGGTAATTAAAATGAGAGGGGAAAAATATATCAACACTCATTTTGATATGGGGGGTTGTTAATTTCTGTATGCAGAACATATTTTGTACATTTCAACTCCTGTAGGCTTAATATACTCTTAATGCAGAACTTGAGAAACAAAAAAACTTTAAGTAAAAAAAAACACTTCTTTTTAACCTAGACAATGTAAGTAACATTTAAATTTAATGTAGGCTAGATAGGTATTTAGATACCAAACAACGTTCCCCATTCAGACCTTGTGTTCTATAGGGCAGATGATGTAAAGGTCATCTGTTTCTGTGGCATACGGTTAAAGTGGAGGTCATGTGGCCAGCAACCGCCTTTACTTTTCCCCAACTAATGCCAGGTACCCTTTAGAGCTCGGTGGACTCAGAGGCGCCTAAAGATCCCGAAATTAAAAATCACTGTCTTCACCAGGGTTTGAACCCGCGAACCACCGAGCCTCCGTATATAAATACACAAGTGAAATATTATCCTGAACAATTTAAAACAAAACCTTGATTCTCTGACTTACACTTCTATAGTCTCCCCTGGATTAAGCTATATACAGTTACATCAGAACCAAATCATAATCCGCCAAAGTTTTATTATTCAAGGTTAAATCCAAATCTTTTTAAGCCAATAGAAAAACGGAAGCACATTCCATAACAACACAACACACCAAAGTCATTAACCTCAAACGAACATTGCGTTTTTTTTTCTACACTTTTTAAAAATAATTTTTCTAAGTTTATTTTAGAGTCCAACTCCGATCATCGGCTGCTTCAGACCGACTTCCGGCCATCGTCACGCACGATTGAAATTATACGCCTTAAAAATATTTTCCACTCTGAAAAGATTAGTAATTGAACTTATTGATTTGGGGGGGGGGGGGACAATGGCAGCTGAGCTCTATAATAAGAAAATAAATATCCGCTGTTGGAAGGTCGTGTCCAAAGCGGGACAGATCGGAATGCGGGGAAATGGGCGATTGTCATTGGCTCGACCAATTGTGGATTGTTATTCATATTGACACTTTGACGCGGCAGATAAAGAAAGATTCAGCAGGTATTAGAGATTTTTATACATGATGAAAATTAAACTAGCTTTTTGGTGTATCCGGTGAATAAGTAAAGGATACGGTATGCTTTTTAAATGGCATATCATTATTTTGGTGCACTGTTCGGATCTGCAGAAACACAAAACAGTTAAGTCGAAGGTCTTGAAACTCTAGGCTTGTCAACCGTATAAAAAAAAAAAGGCTGTCTGGAAGAGGTCCAAGCTAATGTTCAGCTTTTTCTAATGGCTCGGACACTCTGGAGCACGGACTAGAAAGCCGAGCACAGCGGAAACCCCCCCCCCCCCCCCGCAATTTTTCCTATACTTTAATAACCTAACCGTGCAGGACTAGCAGTTGATGAAATGGACCCTTGAGGAACGGCGCCTTGATTATTGACAGGGACGTGGAAGCTCTCTTACATCTCCCTACTGTGCGATGGGAAAACTGTCGCAGTCCCTTAGAGACACTTTCACAGGAGTCTTGTGTTGCTACCCATCTAGCCTAAGAGCTTCTTCTTGAAATAGGTTTTACTCGAGTGCCTCGTTGAGGCAAGCTGATGTACGTACCCAGGTTGGGCCATTTCCGGCAGTATTGCAGTATTGCATTGGTCGATGGTGAGTTTCGGAGGAATAGGACGTAATCATCTTCTTTTTTGAAGTAACGTCTGTATTATATAAGATAAGAAGATAAGATAAAACACAGCGCGTGGAGGCTAAGAAGTAAACTATTGGCTTCCGAACTATGAAGTTTCAGGTTCGAATCTCCGTGAAGACTGGAATATTTAAATGTCAAGAATTTCAAGTCCACTAAACTCTAATAAGTGCCTGACAATAGTTGCAAAGATGGTTGGTCGTTGTGTTGGCCACACAACATTCTTGTCAACTTTCGGCCATAGAAACAGATGATCTTCACATCATCCGCTCTATAGGTCTCAAGGTCTGAGAAGGGTAATCTACTCTTTTTAAATGAAAACACAAAGCAGTAGAGCTGTCTTTTTTCGCTAAAACGATTGGACGATCCGGGACTGAAGTTTAAAAGCGATGTCAAATAAAAATTGATTATCCCCCTTAGAAATATGACTGACAGAACATCGTTTTCTATAGGCGTCTCATGTGTAAGAGAAAAAATACGAAAGGGGTGAGGGAGGGGAAACGTATGTATTCGAATGGTAGCAATAGGTAGGAAAGTGGATAAATATTCTTTTGTACATGACTTTTATGTTGGCGTAGAGACTTTTTAAAAACAGTTATGGTAGAAAGGCTGATGAGCGTTTAATAGTTGTGTTGATATGTCCGGGACAATGGAACAAAGGAGAGTTGGATCTTTCAGTATCAAGCAGTAGGTTTAAGACTGTGCACTATGAGTGTTAGTGTGAAGATTCTTCTACCAGGGCTAGCTCAGGGATGTGTCAAGAAATTTTCATGAAGGGTGTCATTGACTATGAAGGGAGGCAAGGATTATAAAGGGCGTCACGTGTTATAAAGGGCGTCACGTGTTACGAAGGGCGTCATGTATTATAAAGGGCGTCATGGGTTATGAAGGGCGTCATGGGATATGAAGGGCGCCATGTATTAAAAGGGCGACATGTGATATATGTCGTCATGTGTTATGGAAGACGCCATGGTATAATAAGAATGTCATGGGTTACATAAAGGGCGTCAGGAGTTATAAAGGGCATCAATGTTATGTTATATAGCGCGTCAGTGGAAAGTTGTTAATCTCTTGCTATAAGCAGTCATAATAATAAATCCTCTCTCTCTTTTTCTTCAGAAACCCAATCAGTTGGCACCCAGCAGCACAATTACGTGAATATCCTAGTTACCAAACAAGCACAATATTTCTTTTAAAATACCTTAGCCTAACCCTTTAACACCAAGCCTATTAAAATAAACACGGGCTTCGCTTGTTAGAACGAGCCCATATTTAAGAACACATCAAATGAGTGTCCAATGTAGTCCCGCGAAAGTAAAAACTATTTATAATACAAATCGTAACCTAACCCTAACCCTAACCCTAACTTTTTTTTACATTATATTATCATTTCTTTTCTTTTTTTGTTTACTTAAAACATGTTATAATATCAATGTATGTTCTATTACCATAGTGTGAGGAGAGCCGGATTGATGGTCCACATGTGTCCAGGATTCGATATGACACTGACATTCTCCTGAAATGTCATGATTCATTCAAAAATGTGATGACATCTGACCTGTCAAATAGAACATAGAATAGCCGATGTACTTTATTGATAGGCTTGATAAATAAAACCAACATTTAAATAAATTACCAGATATGGGATACGTTTTAAACAAGGTTTCATTTTTATGGTTAGATTTCAGTTGCAGCTTGTTGGATATATTTGCGAACCGAGAGGTTCCGAGTTCGATTCTCTGTCAAGACAGGGATTTTGGATATCGGGATTCTTAGGACGCCTAGTCCACCCAACTCTAATGGGTACCTCACTTTAGTTGGGGAAAGTAAAGGTGGTTCGTCGATGTCCTGGCCACATGACACCCTCGTTAACCTTCAGCATAGAAACCGATGCACTTTCCATTATCTGCCTATAGATCGCAACGTCTGAAAGCGGTACTTTTACTTCACCTGTTGGATGTGTGAGCTCGCTGGCATAGAGGCGATCGCCTAGAACAGCTGTTCTCAACCTTTTAAGCTCGGCGACCCCTTTTTCAAAATCCCCCACTCGGCCGTGACCCACCACCTCCCCACACGCACAGCAAAAGAAGATTAGACAAAAACAATCCATATTTTCGATGGTCTTAGGCGACCCTTGGCAAATCGTCAATCGACCCTCAAAGGGGTCGCGATCCACAGGTTGAGAACCCCTGGCCTAGAAGCTAAAACCTTTCGAAAAAGAAATTAGAACTCTTTCCAAAACCATGATGAAGTTACATTTTCGAAATTACAAATGCTAGAACAAATTCTTACAAGTTGCACACGTATTCCCAGTAACGGAGATATTAGAGCATGGAATGGGCTGACAGGAAACTCAATAAGGAATCAGAGTTCCAGTCGCAAAAACCCTTCGTCAGGGAACAGTTAAAGGAAAAAGAAGAAGAGGCAGACAGAGAAAGCGATGGGAGGACAACACAAAAAGAATGGACTGGCCAACCATTGATAGAGGCCCCAAACAAGGCAAATGACAGGGAGGATTGGAGAAAGACGGTCGACAAATCCTCTCCTGGTGCCCCAACGGTCCAACAGACCAAGGGATAGGGAAAGGTAAAGGTGAAGGTAAAGTCTCTAATTAACAAGCACGATCAATATATGGACAGGAAATAATGCAAAAGAGTCGTTTCAAATGTGGTAATACATTTAGTCTGTACTAATCTCACGCCAAGACGTGCAACATATACAGATAAAGTTGCAGCTTGCACGAACTAGCACGAAAAAATTAGTCGTGGAGTGTATGGCTGGGAGGCTAAAAACTATTTTGAGGGGCACGAGCTTGAATCCCGGCTCGAGAGAAGTTGTGTTGGCTAAGCATGGAAACCTTAAACATGAAACCACCTCTATACACTGGTCAATAAAAGATAAACGAAGCATGTATATCTATTCTCTACATATCCAAAGCACTGGACATTTTTAAAGAATTTATATGGATTTTAATTTTGTTTAAAAATAGCTTTTATTCTTTTACATAGCGCAACGTTCATGCTTATAGCATGATCAGAGGGCTTAGATCCAATCTGCTTTTCGGACCAGTGTGGGGAAAGGAGTATCTGGGAGAAGGCCTTCTGTGCTGCCTTTAGCCGTTAAGTAAACCAGAATTTAACTTGAAATTTACTCGTTGAAGGCAATTTCGTTTCTTAACCTCTATATTATATACACATTAGACACTTCCTCACAAAATGAAGACATTTTTTTTTTCTAGGATTTACGATTTCTAATTTTATTGCAAAACGTTTGATAATAAGGTGAAGCCTGGTGGACTTTAGTTTAGTTTCTAAGTCGAAAGCCAGGTTAACACTAAAATAAAACGTCAAGTTTCCCCTTTCAGATCTTGCGATCTATAGGGCAGATGATGTAAAGGTCCTCTGTTTCTGTGGTCTACGGTAAACGAGGTTGTCATAAGACCAGCATAACGAACAACCGCCTTTACCCATTAGAGCTGGCTGGACTCAGAGGCGCACAAAGTCCCGAAATTAAACATACCAGTCTTCACCAGGATTCGAACCCGGGGCCCTCCGGTTCGGAAGTCAATAGCTTTACCGCTCAGCCACCGCGCCTCCAGGTCACCTCTGTGTCAACTCTAATGGGTACCCTACATTTTTTGGCTGTGCTGACCCCATGACACCCTGACCCAAGTTAACCAATGCTATAGAAACAGAATAGCGTTTTCCTTAACTGCCCCATGGAAATTTACATTTAAACATACTACTAATATTGTTGTTCTTGTATTGTCATTGTATACATCACAACAAGAGATATAAGTTATAGATTTCCACCTTTTGTCTCCCCTTTCCTTAAGATATGGACTCTAAGTAAATGTATGTATTTATTGAGCAGTGAAAGCGACTCCTTTCTAACAGTGCTGTTTTTGATTTATCAGATTTAAATTTTTATTTGCGAAAGGGCTAACCAAATTACACCTAGTTATTGTTGAGCGTATAGATCTCTATGTTCAAGAGAGCCCCTAAACAGATCTCAATTCTATAAGTAGTCCCCCTTTCAGACCTTATGGTCTATAGGGCAGATAATGTAAAGGTCATCTGTTGCTGTGGACTACGGTTAACGAGGGTGTCATGTGGCCAGCAGAACGACCAATTAAATTCGCAATTATTGTCCGGCACCCATTAGAGTTTGGGTGGACTTGGGAGCATCCTTAAATTTTGAAATTCAAATTTTCCAGTCTTCACCGAGATTCGAACCCAAAATTCCTCGATTCAGTAGCCATTTTTAAGTAGCAAACATTTATAATAGTTCTGGGTAATTTTATCTCATTGTAAAAAAAAAAAAGTAGTGAATCCTGCATATTTCACCATATTTGACGCAGGCTAAGCCGTTGTGTTATTTTATTTTATATGTTGCATACGTTTCTGCTTAACAGAAGATAGTAACACCTTTAGTGTATCCATGCGTCAATCTAGCCGTATATATTGGGATTTGATACTCAGAGTAGCTATAATACCTGAAAAAAAAACTAAACCTGAACTTACAAATAGAAAACAAAAACCTAATGAAATACTCAGACAGACACAAGGATAGAGACTCATTTTTTGTTCCAGACGCTAGAACAAATTTATGCTAATGCTCCTTCTTTCCTAGTGCCATTAGAGAATTTAATGGGTTGCCTAGGTCAGCCACCAAAAGACTTAGCTGAGTTTGTTATTGATTAACATGCATGACTAGATGGACACATGAACGTAATTATCTTCTTTTTGAAGTAACGCTTGTAATATATAAGATAAGATAAGATAAGATAGACTCTGTTAAGTTATTTATTTACATATTGCTTATCTTTCAAACGTATCTTAGATCTATCATACAACTAGACGATCTTAAAATCGTATATCAGTCGATCCTATATTGTTAGCCCAACGTTCAGGTTAAATAACTGCAATAAAATGGTACAATTATCGTACTATATATAATGTATTAATCAGGACAACTCTGAGACAATACATTAAGTCCTAATAAGTAGTAGTTATCGCTCATTCTACTACATTGCAGGTTAAATACACATGAAATACATTGGTGTACATTTAAATGGACACTTAAGCTGAATAATTGAAAGAACTTAATAAAAGGTTTTGAACTTACCTTTTTTGAGGCGGATTCCCCCTGGCGCCACAGTTAGCCACTAGTGTGCCCAAGGCTGGGCAGAGGGGCGAAGTTGGTGAGCCCCAGGGGGCTGGTGCTATCCTCAAAGTTTTTTTCTTTCTCTGACCATGTTGATACCTTGTAACTCCACTACTTATACACCTACCATGACTGGCACCTGTAACTAAGGTAAACAACATGGCGGCAGGGCAATGCCAGAACGTGTTCTGACTTATGCAAAGCGTGAGGCGGTTTGGGCTGGGAGAGGGGGGGGGGGAGAGTATGTCGAGCGGGAAAGGGGCGTTAGCGAGACGTACCGAAGAAGGGAAAAAATAAAACAGGTACACTCAGGCGCTGCCACGATAAGCTCAACTGATCCAACCGACTGTTACAGAGCTAATCCTAGTCTGCCTACTTTAGCATTTGACCGAGTTGTGTGACACGTTTTTTTTTTTTTAGGAGTCACAAAAAGGTGCATTGATCCACATTGGTAGATCTGCTGACTCAAGTTAATTTAACGCGTTTTTTTGTTCGGACGATCATTTGCGTCATATTAATTAAATTTGAACAACTTTATTCACACTGGTCTTGCGACAAGCAGGTTCTTTTTTTTTGCGGGACTGCGGGGGCGAGGCCGGGGAAAGGGGGGGGGGGTAAGATGTAAGGGCCCGTGGGAGAAATGCTCTATCAGTTATTAAGTAATACAAGTCCAGCTATGATTGCTGTACTAATTAGCTGGACGTAATTGACTGCTAGTGGCGGTGCCAGGTAAAAGAATTTAGGTCTGAGCTGGCGGCCTGTGTGAGCCGAGTGATTAGGACAAGGCTGTGTTAATTTGATTTAGTGAACTGCAAGATCAGAATGTGGTGCCAAGGCCTAAGTTGTAAGCTTCAGACAATCCTGGACATAAACAGTCTATTTTGATGGAAGGTGAAAGGTCAACATTATTCCAAGATTGTTCACTTCGTTTTGTTTTCCCATCCCTTTTTCTGTCTGTCTCTCCTTCTTTTGCCTGCCACTGTTCCCTGAAGGAAGGTCTTTGTGAGCTCTGAGGATCAGTGATATGGTTCTAGAGTTTTAGCTCGATTTTTTTTTTTTTGACAGTAGTTAGCAGATTATCGTGGGGTCCGATAGCTGAACTAATCCTGTCTCTAATTGCTAGGATTCTCATCTCTAGTTCTCCATTCAGTGTCTGAAATTCCTAAGCATATAAGAATTTGACCATGACCAGGGAATGTATCAGTCTGATTTTAGAATATAAAGTAAAAAAAAAAGTATATTAAAGACAACAGAAAGAAATTATTATACACAGAAATAAATACACCAACCAATGATCACTCGAATTTTTTTGCCGATGCAAGAGATAGCTCCAGCTCTATAATCTTAATTATCTTAATAATCTTAAATATCTTCCTTGTTTACTGTACTATATTTATATGCCTTTTAAATTATTGTAAAATTTTGGTTAATTTGTTTTTTTTTCAGTCTATTTATATGAAAATAAAAAGTGGGCTTATGGATGGGCTTTATTTCTTTCATAAACGTTGAAACTGAATGACACTAAATGGCAATCGATGCTTGTTATGTAATGTAATTTACAGCATTGGGTCACTATTGTCAGTGTTGTGTTTTAAGCTTTAGCTCGTTTGCCTGGGCCCCCTGACATTCAACATGCACCTTCGTGCTTAAAATAAATACTTGACTAGATGTTTACAATGTAATATTTCATGAGATGAAAGTAATTTTACAATGGACAAATTGATAAACTAATGTATCATTGAATTTAACAAATATTATAATATAGCTGTTTTGTTAATCAAATAATCATTCGTCCCCTTGCTGTCCCATAGTAATAATACAACACATTAGTAAGTATTTGGCCTCAACGCAACACAGGTCCAGCACTGGTCCACTGCTTACTTTAGTGCAGACTTAACCTACAAGCCCATCATTAATTCCTCTGTTTAGGTAGGTACACAGAAACGTTATATCAGCCAGCATAGTAACAGAACAACCCCATCAGCTAAAAAGCAATGCAACAACGAAGTGCGTTCAAAAATTGTGCACCTTACAAGAAATGGTGCTAGAATAATACAACCTACGTACCGACAACTATAGGGCACCAAACACATTCGGGCAAATGGGCTGGTAGGGCCAGGAAAGGGCCGCATGAATGCCATTATAGCAGGCATCAAATTGTTAAAGCCTTATACAAACTTTATAAAAAGGCCCTCTGAGCATTGTGATAAAAAACAAACTCCCCCACAGACTCTATAGTGTAATACTATTTTAATGTAACACATTTTCCTAATATTGTGATAGCCTACATCCGTAGTTAGTGCTACTAGTAAGGCTTCACCCTTTTAGGGCCTACACATTTAACGATTAAAAAGCAACATAAGGCATATACAATAATATACATCTATAAAGATTTAGAGTTCACTGTATGCATGCATATCGATACATTATCAAACTTAACATAATGACTTAGAGGACAGGTAGGTCTAGAAGGGTATGCCCATCATATGATACACAAGTTATGTGCCGGATTGTATAGAAATGCCCGGGCCGATTTCGACACCCAGCCTGCCCCTGCCAAACACAAAGCCAAATTCAAGCTGAAATCCTTTTTTTTTGTCACCATTACGCTTCTCACCCTTTGCATTTTTTCCCCAGAGTAGTATAAAGATGAGGTTCCAGTACTTTTGGAAGGCATCAGACTCCTTGATGTCATCACGTAGAGCAGTGGTTCCCAAACCTTTTGTTTTCCTTAACGGAACACTTCGCACATTCGGAGTTATTTGGCGGAACACCTTGCTTATTTTTTAAAAGAGATTTTTCACGTGGTGGCCTACTTGTGTAATTGTTCCAGTTGTTTGTGGAACAGTTAGTGAAACATTGACGTAGAGTAGGGCTTCTTTGAGTCAAAGCTAGGGTTAAATGAAATATGCAAGTTTTTAATTACTGAAGTGACTTGAGTTTTGAAAAGCTTATTTACTTTTTTAAAATTCAAAAAAAGGTTTACACTATTTTACATACTTTTATTTTCTTAAACTGTAATTACACAGAAAAAAAAGTATAAAGCAAAAATGAGATACTTTTCAAATATTGTCAGCCATTGAATGGTCGACTTATATGAAAAGAAAACATTTTTCCTTTGGTCTGAAATAGAACGAATGTAACGTTTAAATGTAAACATTCTTTGTCTAATGTGGACATGCGCAAGTCGATAAAAACTTTTACTGACAACAATTGCAACAAAATAAGCATTCAAAACCTTATTCAGCTTGCGGACCACATAATTTCGGACCCTTACGCCTAGGCCTCGTCAACAAAAAAAAGATATTGAGAAAAAATCAATGTAGCAGGCCTTCAGACGAGTTTTTGGGGCTTCTTAAGCTCTCTATCAGTTCTGTGAGGCACGTAAGTGGTATATCATACTTCAGATCAAGAAAATTCAAAATTCTTTCACTGAAATTATCCTTCTAGAGCCCTACTGAAGTTGGATCCTTCTTTCATTGCTATTTTAGGAGTTTATGGTTAGTGGCTGATCATGTTAGGGACCTGGGGGCTGAGTGGTGCAAACCTGTGGTTCCTGTGATTTTTTGTAGGACGCCTCTACGTCCACCCAACTCTAATGGGTATCTTGTCGGGAAAGTAAAGGTGATTGGTCGTTGTTCTGGCCACTTGACACCCTTGTTAACCCATCTAAAGTACACATTAGAGCCGGGGGGACTTAAAGGAGCCCTAAAGATACCGAAATTAAAAATTCTAGTCTTCAT
Source organism: Biomphalaria sudanica (assembly GCA_036873155.1). NCBI lineage: Eukaryota > Metazoa > Mollusca > Gastropoda > Planorbidae > Biomphalaria > Biomphalaria sudanica. The sequence goes on from JAZGLO010006682.1 coordinate 25,410, forward strand.
CAACATTCGAGCCCGGAACACTCCAATTCAGAAGCCAAGCGCTTTACCACTCAGCCACCGCACCTCTACGCCTCTTTATTATCAGACTCAATTTGACCCTCGACATTTTTTTACAAGCATGTAGGCTTTGATAGAAAACACATCACCAGATGAAGGCACATCTTCCCTTTTGTATATTCTCATATCTTATTACAAGAAAAAGGTGTTGTAGACGCCAAGAGAAAGAATTTCTGAAGTTGAGAACCCCTGCAAATGCTTGGCTTTGGGGGCGCTTACAGCACTCCTTCCGCCCCTTTTGCTGACTGGAAGGGAAACTTGCAGCATCTCTAGTTCTATCTCTGGGAAGAACTTATTCTAATATTCAAAACACTTTAAAATTATGTAAACAGAACTATTTCCGAAAAAAAAAAAAACAACCGGACTCACATCAGTAAAATTTGATTGCGTACATTTGGATTCTGAACATAGTGTTAAATGTAAATGTAGTTAAAGTAAAGGGGGAAAAAAAGTCTGAAAATTGTGCTAGAATTATGACTTAAGTTGTTGTTTTTTTCATTATATTCTTAAAAACATCCCGACCTTACTTTGGGAGCCTACAGCTCTTCCCTTTGTCCCCAGCTGTTAAAAGAAAGGGGGGGGGGAGCGAAGGAAATTTTAGTTAGTGTGAGTGTTAGTGTGTGTTAGTGTAGTGAAAGGGATATGAAGTAGTGAAAGAAAAATGACTTAGCGTTCGAAGCGATTCAGAATCATGAATGGTATGTAAAGGGTTTCAGATAGTGTCAGTGTAGTTACAAATACTTGGACCTGTACTGTAGCCAACGTAACTAGTCAGGACACGACTTGTTCTTTATACCAGAATGATTATTTATGAGACGACACAGAAAGGGGGGGGGGCTAGGGAGGGGTAAGGTGGTTTGCGGTTGCGCTATATGTTTCCTTCTTTTGTCAAATTAATTACACCTGATTAAATATCAATACAGGTGTGTATATACCAAGCTGTTTACGACTTCGTGCATGCAAGCATGTTGAAGCATAGAGAAGCAGTTGGTTTTCTTTCTTTCTTTCTTTTCTGATTTCTTTCTGTAAGTTCCCCCTTTTGTTTTACTTTGTATCTTTTTCTTCTTTTTAAAAATCTCTTTTTATTATTTTTTGTCATCTTTTTTTTTTTTTTTACAAAGCTTATATCAACTCACTCTTTGTGTCTGTCTGTCTGGCCAAAAGTTTGTACATATTATTTCTCCCACACCAAATCTCGGATCAAGCTGAAATTTTGCACAATCATTTCTTTTACCTGACAACACAAGTATCAATGTAAAAAAAATTACCAATTTGTTAATTAAATTAAATAATAAATTACTTTGTTTGGTATCTCAAACAACGGAAAGACGTAAGTGGTTGTATATGCTGAATTAGTCCCCTTTATAGGCCTAATAGGCTGCTGTCTTTGACTTAGTGAACACAAACATGAAATAGAAACAATAGATACAATCTTCCATGTTCATAGACTCTTCGCTAGCAGAGTGGTTACCGCGTTGGCATGAGAAGGCCTTAGTCCACAAGTTCGAATTCTGGTGGTTCACTTTTTTTTTCTTTTAAGAAAGTACACTTTTCCCCATTTCCAACTGGTTCAGACATGTGATAGGATCAAAGCGTATTGAGAACGCTAAAGGCATGAATTAGCGAAAAACAAAAACAAGAAAAATATTTCTAATCGCACAGATTTATTATTGTTAGTCTTGATCTTTTACATATTTAATTACACGACTGATCCAAACTAACTGATATATGGCTCCTTCTGTCTCGTAAGACAATGGATGCGCCCAGATGAGTCACCGGCTTTGGTTACGTCTTGAGACGGGGCAGAATCTGGAGTGACTGATCAAGCCAATTCTGGATCGGCAGAGTTTGCCACAGTTTGAGCATTTATATTCATCTGTCCTAGGGCTCACTGACAGGGCAGCTTTCTTTTTCTTTCTCTTGACCGATGCAGCTTCATTTCTTTTGCATTCAGCAAAGTTCGTACCAGCACGTACACTCTGTCTCCATGCTGTCCGGTCTTGGGCTATATCTTCCCACATACTTTGGTTGATACCCATGGCTCTCATGTCTCGCTTGCAGACATCTCTGTAAGTTAGTCTTGGTCGGCCCTTGGGTCTGGCTCCCTCTGCTAGCTCAGCGTACAGGATGTCTTTAGGGATTCTTCCATCTGGCATGCGAGTGACATGACCGAGCCAGCGTAGTCTTCTCTGTTGAAGGAGAGCATAGATACTGTGTATGTTGGCCCGTGTCAAAACTTCCTGGTTGGTGATACGATCCCTCCAGGAGATGCACAGTATGCGTCGCAGGCAGCGTAAGTGGAAGCTATATAATCTGTGCTCTTGACGCATGTAAGTTGCCCAGCTCTCACTGCCATATAGAAGTGGGCTCAGAATGCAGGCATTGTAGACAAGGATTTTTGTTGCCGTGGTCAATTTGGTATTTTCCCACACACGCTTAGAGAGTTTTGCCATTGCTGCAGAAGCCTTCTCTATTCTTTTGGTCAACTCAGTGTCTAAGTTTAGGTCGCTGGCTATTGTTGCTCCCAAGTATGTGAACTCCTGCACCACCGTAAGTGTGTGATTTCCAATGTGTATCACTGGTATTTCTGCAACATCTTGTGCCATGATTTCAGTCTTGGAGAGGCTAATTGTGAGGCCAAACTCTTGACAAGCAGCTGCCAGTGCACTCACAAGCCTCTGTAATCCTTCTTGTGAATGAGATATTAGTGCGGCATCATCTGCGAACAGCAGTTCTCTAATCAAGATACGCCGTCTCTTCGTTTTGGCTTTAAGGCGTGCCAGATTAAATAGCTTTCCATCGGATCTACTGTGGATATATATTCCATCTTTCAGGGTTTTGAATGCGCTGGTGAGTACAACTGAAAAGAAGATGCCGAATAGTGTTGGAGCCAGAACACATCCTTGTTTTACTCCGCTCTTGATGGAGAATGGCCTAGAGGCGGAGCTGTCAAACTGTACGGTGCCCTGCATGTTTTCATGAAAAGCTGACACTAGTTTCCGTAGCTTGTTTGGACAGCCGATTCTCTCTAATACGGCAAACAAGCCGGTTCTGCTGACAAAGTCTAACGCCTTGGTCAAGTCAATAAAAGCTATAAAGAGGGGCTGCCTTTGTTCTCTGCTTTTCTCCTGTAGCTGTCGCAGGGAGAAGATCATATCTGTTGTGGATCTACCGGCCCTAAAGCCACACTGCGATTCTGGGTAAACTCGTTCTGCCAAGATCTGTAGTCGCTTCAGTACTACTCTGGCATAAGCCTTCCCAACTATGCTAAGAAGTGAAATGCCTCTATAGCTGTTACAATCCGTGCGGTCACCCTTATTTTTGTAAATCGTAACTATGTTGGCATCCTTCAATTCTTGGGGGACTATTCCTTGCTCCCAGCATAGACTTAGCAGGTCATGGAGTGGCTTGATTAGGCCATGCTTTCCAGCCTGAATGACTTCAGCAGGAATACCATCTCCATTATTATTGTTAGTCTTGATCTTTGACATATTTAATTACACGACTGATCCAAACTAACTGATACACATTAATATAAGCTTTTGTTTTTTTAAAAAGCATTTTTTCATTCTCTGTTTAAATTTGTTTCATCATTCTTTTCATCTTTCCCTAAATCTTTCTATTCTTTCTTTCTGTTTCTCTTCCTTTTTTTCTTCTTCTTGAAATCTTTTTTTTTTTTTTTTTACTTTCTTTCTTTCTGTCTCTGTTTTTGTTCTAATCTCTATTTCTAAAATCTCGTTTCGTGTTCTCCTCTCTCTTTCCTTCCTTTGTAAATTTAGATTTCCGCTATTTCCCCAAGAACGGCGAACCAACAAAACGCTGAGAGAAGAAGCAGAGGCCTATCTACATCTGACCAAACCCACCCAAGCCGGGTATGCGGCCGGCTTTTTTTTGGACTTTACAGTCATCTTCGAGTCCATAGGAAATGAGAAAATGTGCTCATCTTCGACCAAGAGGGAGGATCTATAGATACAGACTTCCCCATTGCATTATCAAACACATTTTTCTGAAATGAAACGTTTCGCTTCTTACGTTCACCATATAAAATATATTTTCATTCCCAAACTGTGTTACGCGGAACCCCAGTGGTCCACGGGCTACTGGAATAATTAACTAGTAGGCCACCACGTGAATTAATCTCTCTAAAAATTAAGCGCAAAGTGTTCCGCTAAATACTCAGAATGTGCGAAAGTGTTCCGTCAAGAAAAAGTTTGGGAAACTCTGCCCTTAACACTGCAAAACATTCATGGTGATGGTGCCATATATATATATATATATATATATATATATATATATATATATATATATATATATATATATATATATATATAATATAATAAGACTTGTCTTCGAGTCCAAAGATTAGTGAGGAATGCAGTATTTCCCGTGGCTGCGCAGCCCCAGCTGTGACTTACATATTTTTCCACAACAAGGGCAAGCATAACCATTGTCCGCAAGTGGTCGATTTCGATTTTCTTTTCGCCGTCTGCGTTTGTCCTCGGCAGCGGATTTTCTTTTGGTCTATATATATTTATAAGTTCTTCATGCCAAACACAAAAATGACAACATTCCCTATGTCACTCCAATAAAAACAAAAACAAAAAAAAACTCTATTGCTATAGGTTTTTAAATTTTACGACCAAGGTACACAGCTGACCCTCAGTATGACAAATTATTTACAGCCCTGACTTCGTGCACCTATCTAAACACTCTTCACTCAAACTTTAAGCACCCTACGCCCCCCTTGTCTTGTGCACACATCTGCGCTATTATACAGTAGAACAAATGTCTCGTCAATAAAGAAGACTCCGGTTCAACTATTTTTCAATGATCCTTGAGAGATTTCGTTAAAATTTATAAAACAGTTCGTCTCGAAAATATATTTCGTTTGTCATATATATTTTTTTTTTCTGCTTATCTGTCCATTATTATGACCTGCGGTGTAGTGGCTTTGGTTACATCTGTAATTCAAAGAGGGCTGTCAATGTCAGTGCGTTTCTTTTTATGGTTTTCACTGAATGTACGACATTCAAACTTTGTAAGGCATTTAGGACGAGTTTTGTTATGAGAATTATTCCTCCAGTGACTAGGATCATGTGGGGAGTTCACAGGTCTGTACGACGTGGCAACGAGCTATTGGTCTAAGCTGCCCACATGTTGTGACGTTGCAGGTTAGTGTTGCGGCCTTTTGTAACGAATCGTCTCGCCTTAGGCCAATGCAATCTATGCGACCGCAGTGGGCCACGCACTTTCATAGGCCCCGCGCTAATTCTAGGAGTAAATTATTAAATCAAACCACTTTATAACTTAGTGCAAATTTCCCGAAGCCCAGTGATTAACCAGGAGCTCCTGGTAATTTCCTGAAATTGCAAAATATACGAAAAAGTCCTGGAAATTTCCTGAATTTATTAAAAAATTTTGAAAACTCCTAAAGATCTCCTGAAATATATAGACATAATTGTCACTTTGGGGTGTCATTCAATATGGAAAATGCCAATCCTATGCGCGATTAAAAAAAAAAGGCATTAAACAATATCTGTAATTGTGGAATCTGGTGAAAGATTAATAGTGAACAAATAGATGCTATCTTACTAGATTTTTCCAAGGCTTTTGACAAAGTTCACCACCATAGTTTGCTTAAAAAATTATAATATTTCGGCAATAATGGTCCACTGCATCAGTGCATTAAAGATTTCCTGATAGGGAGAGAACAAACTGTAATAATAAATGGCTCTAAATCAACACCAATAACAGTAAACTCAGGTGTACTTCAATGAACAGTCTTGGGTCCACTACTATTTTTAATTTACATAAATGATTTACCAAATTGCATTAGTTCAGTAACAAAAGTCAGATTATTTGCAGACGATTGCATAATATATAGAGCAATAAAAACAACACAAGACACAGATATTTTACGAAGAGAATTAGATGAATTACAGAAATTGGAATCAAATTGGAGCATGTCTTTCCACCCAGAAAAATGTCAGTTGTTAAGAGTAACAAAAAAACTAAAACAAATTAATTCAACTTATCTTATTCATGGCAAACCAGTAACACAGACTAAAAACGCAAAATACCTAGGTGTTATAATAAATGAAAAACTGTCATGGAATCCACATATTGATGAAACTATCAAAAAATCCAACAAAGCATTAGGGTTTATTAAAAGAAATTTCTATAAATCAAATAAGAACATAAAACTAAAATGTTATTTAACCTTGGTTAGGCCAATAATAGAATATGCATCCACCGTGTGGGACCCCTAAACTCAAGAAAACATTAAGAAACTGTAACAAACACAAAATAGAGCAGTGAGATTCATAACAAACAAATATTCACATTTGACTAGAGTAACACCTTTAGTAAAATCAGTAAATTTAGGAAGCCTTCAGGACAGAAGACTCAAAAGTAAAGTAGCAATTATACATAAAACACTGAACCATAATCTTCAAATACAAAAACAAAATTTAATAAAATACTCTGAAAGACACAAAAATAAAGGCACATTCCTTGTCCCGTATGCTAGAACAAATTAGTACAAATACTCCTTCTTCCCTAGTGCTATTAGAGCATGGAATGGGTTGCCTGAGCTAGCCAGAAAAACCAGTGACTTGGCAGAATTTAAGTCATTGGTTAATATGCATGACTAAATGCATGACGCGTAGGACGTAATCATCTTCTTTTTTGAAGTAACGTCTGTATTATATAAGATAAGATAAGATAAGATAAGAAGCTTCGGTAATTCTGCAGGATTTCAAGGGGCAGCCATCTTTGTTATTGTTTAGACTGTAATCTTGTATCTTGGGTTTTCTCTCTGATTTGGGTTTTTGTTTGTTTTTATTTTTGAAGCTAAAAAATATGCTAAATCTAGCTTTACCGGTGTCATCTAGTCCTAATAAGTTTATAATCTAACTGCTAAAACTAGACTAATTACTATTTTAATATGACAAGGTTCTTAAAGGCAATAAAGGTAAATTAATTTTTGGTAATAAACTGTGCTGATATTTATTGTAGGCCTAGTTAAATTCAGACTCTCTATATCAGAATAATTCAGAATAGATATAGACAATATGAATATTTAGCAATTAAAAAGAAGACAGAACAATAAGAAACGTATTGTAGTTGACACCAAGTCAAAATTAAAAGAAAAAATAGCATTGCTTGGAAACACAGAAGTAATGTTAATTCTTGGTATTTTTTAAGACACTATCTTGGGATTTCTTTGGAACATAAACAATAACAAAATACTAACAAAAATGGCTGCCCCTTGAAATCCTGCAGAATTACCGAAGCTTCTCTCGCCTCAAACTAGAATGACTTGATGACAACAATTCTCGAAGACAGATTGAAACATTTGGTAATTCTTGCTATTGAGCGTGATCTTTGTAGGATACAGCATTTTGATGATCTACAGTATGACTTCGCTACACGCAAGGCTCGTTAAGTAAAGTTCATTTGATGGTTATTATGTACTTAGTAAAGAATGAATAAAATGCAAAAACGAATATAGTTTCTAATACAAAATCTTAATTTTCACTTATTATCCTTATCCTAACCTAGACTGGGCCCCGCGCAATCCGTTTCTATCTATCTATCTATCTATCTACCTACCTACCTACCTACCTACCTACCTACCTACCTACCTACCTATCTATCTATCTATCTATCTATCTATCTATCTATCTATCTATCTATCTATCTATCTATCTCTCTAGACACACATACAAACAGCTGATGCCTACGATTTTGTTTTTTGCCACATTTATTGCAGTATGACTATAGTCTGCTAAAGTCTGCTTAGAAACTCTTACATCTACGTATATACCTATGTGTACAGCAGTGTTATTACAGCCTGGTAAATATATAGCAGGGTTACTTATATGTTAGCACTAAGCTCTTTAAGTGGCCCTCCACTACGTCAAGCTCTTGTGTCCGGGCCGGGACCCATGGCACAGCCATTTGCACCAAAAGGTAAACATCTCGGCTGCTTAACGGTGCCCTGAAACGCACATCAAAAAATGTGTCCCAGTAGACGTCTGCTACAACGAGGCAATAAAGACATTCGGAGTTGTCCGCCCTTGCCTCGCTACCTAATCTCAATAGCCATATTGGGTGCACCACTCCCAAGCTATCGCCCCTCCGTTATATACCAGTCCGTTCTTGCCAAAGTGATTGAATACACTGTAAACTAAATACCACAAAGAGACACACGCCTGCGTGCACAGAGCCTATGAACACACACTATAACACATACACACAGACGTACGTAGAATCACACATAAAGCCACGCTCTTAATTATAAACACATACACATGCAGATTAGCACATACACACATACCCAGGCCGTGAACAATGTATATTTTTTTCGGGGTATAGTTTGTTGACGCTTGGCAATCTATTATACAACGAAGGTGACAAATCAGTTTTTGGGCTGCTCTAATAGCGATATTAGGCCTATTTTAAGTTTTAGATAGGTAAACGTAGCGCCAAAGTGGACGACCCATTGGCAGCTATTGCGCAGTTGTCGGAGCAGCATTTAATTTTTAAAAAACTTATATCAACTCACTCTGTCAGCCTATATGGTAAAAAGTTTCTCCCACGCCCAATCTCCCATTAGGCTGAAATTTGGCACAATTATTTCTATTACCTGACAACACAAGAATCAATAAAAAGAAATTAACCAATTAGTTAAATAACTATAGTTAATTAATTATTTTGTTTGGTAAAAAAAAACAAGGGAAAAAATCGTACTTGACAGATGTGTGGGGTTGAACAAGTCCCCTTTTTTGAGGACACTTGAGCCCTAAGTGAATATTTTATTTTCACGCATTTAAAAATACGATCACGTAACATTCACCAAGATACCCCCCTTCTTCCCGCCCCCTTTCACAAATGATCCGGACATGTGATAGGATCATAGCGCATTGTGAATGCTAAAAGCTAAACAAAAAACAATGGACCTCGTTCACCAATCGTAAACAAACAACATTTAACCACGTGATAATATTGATAAAACGATGGAAAAAAACGTATCACGTGACAGCCTTTATGGATTACGTATTTTGTAGTGAAGAGATAGAGGTCCATTGATAAAATAATTCTAATGGCACAGATTTATTAAGTCTAGGCCGGATTGGTAGGAGGCGCGCTGGCTGAGCGGTAAAGCGCTTGGTTTCTGAACTGCGGGTCCCGGGTTCGAATCCTGGTAAAGACTGGTATTTTTAACTTCGGGGGTGTCCACCCAGCTCTAATGGGTACCTGACATCAGTTGGGGAAAAGTAAAGGTGGGTGGTCGTTGTGCTGGCCACATGACACCCTCGTTAACCGTGGGCCTTAGAAATAGATGACTTATAGACCACAAGGTCTGAAAGGGAAATTTACTTTTTTTTTAGGCCGGATTTGTATATATCTAAATCAATCCAAACTAATTGATAACAATTACAAAAGCTTTTTTTTTTTAAAGTTTTTAAAAATATTTTTTAAAAACTTAATTTTGCGTTTCTTATTAATTTTAAGTTCTTGCTGTTGCTTAAAATCTGCATGTATGTAAGTACCATTTTAAAACTTCAATCCACAGGGAAGATGATGCAAATGTCTTCTGTTTCTAGGGCCGACGGCTATCAAGGGTGTCATGTTGCCAGATAAATCACCAACCGTACTTTTCTTTACTCAACTGATTTCAGGTACCCAACAGAGTCTGTGTGGATTCAAAGTCGTTCTACACATTTTGAAATTAAAAAAAAAAGTTAAATGTACTCATGTGTTTGCGAAAGTAAAGTTACCCTTGAAGACTTTACGAACTATTGGGCAGATGATGTACAGATCATCTGTTTCTACGGTTGACGAGGGTATCGTGTGGCCAGCATAACGACTATTACTTTCCCAAACTATTGTTAGGTACCCATCAGGGTTGGGTGGACTCAGGGGCGTACCAAAAATCCTGTCCTTCAGCCCCTCGGTTAAAAGCCAAGAGGTTTACTACTCAACCAACAAGTCCCACTAAGTGTTTGTGGTTAATCCCCCCCCAACAAAAATGTAACATGTTTCTAGTTTCTTCGATGATTTCTCAAAACTCAGGGTCGGAACAAAAGGGGCAATCATGAAATATTTTTATTCCATTTTTGCCTTATTTGCACTAAAAAAAAAAGGAATATTTATTTAGCCATCTTTCCCGCCAGACGTTTACTTTTTAGGGCAATATTGAACTCTTAGAGACTGAAGCACTACAAATGTAGTATTTTATTGTTTCATAGTATGTCACTGATGCACTAATTCTGTTTACGACATCGTAAAGCAGTGTACTTTCGTAGCACTGTTGGTACTTTTGTTTACGACCATCAGGGTGTGGCACTGTCAGCTGTTTTTGGGTCTGCAGTGAAGACATATACAAGCCCTGCATCATTCTGATCTAAATTGCAGCAGTCAAAAATAGCGGCGTCTTCTTTGATATAAATTATAAATTTCGGACGTTCCTTCCAAACGAAGCTAATTACGTCCTACACGTCTGTATATGTTAATGCGGACGAGCATATTCGATCCAATAGGAGTAAGGAGGTCTTTGCAGGTGCGTAGCTAGGGAGAGATAGGGAGGAGGAGAATTAGAAAATCCCTCAAACGAGTGTTTTTTTTTCATTAAATATTAACTATTACGCAAAATGAAGGTACCCCAAAGAGGTCAAGCCCCCCCCCCCCCGGGCCACCAAAATGATAGCCAATTTCTAGCTACGTCACTGAGGTCTTGCACGCATTAGTCTTAGTATATGGAATAAGAAATGTTTTTATGTTAGTGTCTTTTGAGTATATTATGAAGATGTTAGCTTTTATTTTATTTTTTTATTTTTTTTATTATGTCATTTGTTGACTGTTTTATTGCTACTTTACATTTTTAGTCTTCTGTTCTGTAACGTTTTTAAGCCAAGTTATTTTACCAATTTAACTAACTTTAATATCTTTTTGAAATTACGTTTTCATAGCGTAGATGTTACGCGATAAATGTTACGTGCATAAGTTACAAGTTGGACTCAAAGGATGTCAATATAAAATAAAAAGTTGATATAAAATAAAAAACTTTTGCATGTCCCTGGTCATTTAGTAAATCTAGATTGATATATAGTAGGCAGATGAATTCTATTTCCACGTAAGTACCTACAATTAGTAACTAGCTCCGGTCTTCACACCTCTTTGTCAAAAACATTACCACATAAACGATTGGTTTTTGTATATTTAGCTGAGTTGAAAGATGATTCACAGTGAAGGCCGAGTGATAAATCGCTTAGCTTCCGAAGACCCTTGGGTTCACTCAACTCTAATGGACATCTGACAATTAGTTGCAGAATGTGAAGTCGTTGGTCGTTGTGCTGGCCACATGACACTATCGTTAACTGTAAGAGCTGTATGACCTTTACATCATCTGCCTCACGGATTGCAAGGTCTGAATCGGGCAATTTACTAACTATTACACTATTAATTTACTTTATAAAAATTCAGAATAAGACTCAGACTGCTTTATTGATCCTTACTGGGATTTTTTTTTTCTATTGAAAACAACAACTATATTACATTCTACATAATGGAGCAGACACAAGACATAGCGAAATGCTTTAGATATCAGAGTTTTATTGTTTTTAAGGGCTATTCATACTTTTCTATGGTGTGCCGAATATTCAATAATATAATCAATAAGCCGTGACGCCAATACAAACGACATAAACTCAATGAGTCAATAATGCGTATCAAAAAGTAGGCATGGTGATCAACATGATTGAAGACGACATTACGTCACAAGCAGTATAAATCTCAAATTGTTTGCAATTCCTTTTATTTAAAATAAAGACCCTGCTGCCCAAATAGAATGGCGCATTTTTTATAACCTTTACCTTAGTTTTACCTATCCCTTAGTCTGTTACACCGTTGGGGCACCATGCGAGTTTGTCGACCATCTTTCTCCATTCCTCTCTTGTCTTTTGCCTTAGATAGAAAATCTTTCATTGGCAGGCCCGTCAATTCTTTTATGTTGTCTTTCCATTTCTTTCTCTGTCTGCCTCTTCTTCTTTTTCCTGGTTCTGTTTCCTAAAGGAAGGTCTTTGCGAGCACCGAAGATCTTTAAATATGGCCATAGATTTTTAGCTTGCGTTTTTTTTTTTTTACGATAGTTATCAGGTCGTTGTGGGGTCCTATCGCTGCAGTAACCCAGTCTCTAATCTCTTGGTTTGTGATGCGTTCTATAAATGTGATACCTAGGATTCTTCTTTGTTTCACTTGGTCCGGCAGGGTTACATATATGCATGTTTTTTCGTATTTTCTAGGATCCTTCTGTAGCAGCTCAATTCCATTGCTAGGATCCTCCTCTCTAGCTCTGCAGTCAGCGTCCAAGACTTGCAAGCATATAAGAATGTGGGCCATGAGCAGTGAGCACATCTAGCGCTCTTTAGTCTGACATAATTCATTGGTAGAAATATTGCAGGATTTGTCTTTTTAACCTTAGACATATTGCTTAGTCAGTGAAGCACAATTTACAATATTGACAATCGACAGTAATAGCTGTATCGACAGTAATAGATATATCGACTCTTATAGCTGTATGGACAGTAATAGCTGTATCGACAGTACTAGCTGTATCGACAGTAATAGCTGTATTGGCAGTAATAGCTGTATCGACAGTAATCTTCATATCTTATAAGATACAGACGTTACTTCAAAAAAAGAAGATGATTACGTACTACTCGTTATGCATTAAGTCATGCATATTAACCAATGACCTAAATTTTGCCAAGTCACTGGTTTTCCTGGTTAGCTCAGGCAACCCATTCCATGCTCTAATAGCACTAGGGAAGAAGGAGTATTTGTACACATTTGTCCTAGCATATGGAACAGCAGATTATGTATCTTTATTTTTGTGTCTTTCTGAGTATTTTATTAAATTTTGTTTTTGTATTTGAAGATTATGGTTCAGTGTTTTATTTATAATTGCTACTTTACTTTAAAGTCTTCTATCCAAACAGAGGATGAATATTCTATTGTTGGCCTAACCAAGGTTAAATAACATTTTAGTTTTATGTTCTTATTTGAATTATAGAAATTTCTTTTAATAAACCCTATTGCTTTGTTTCATTTTTTTTTATAGTTTCAGCAATATGACAGTAATAGCTGTATGGTCAATGCGATACCCTTGTTAGTTAAAAAGGGTAAAATCTGATTAATTAGGCCAAAACGGAAAACATTTCATTTAGGGAGCATTCTAAAACTCTTGCTTATACCATGCTGTATTGCTGTACTGTACTGCCACACTGCACTGTTAAAATACAAAGTAATACATACTACCCTACTATACTGTCATTCAAAGTGCTGGTAAAACTAATTCGTTGTTTTTTGGTTTTACAGCATCAACTGTCCATTTGGGTAATTTGAAAAATTTCGCCAAAAATTACGAAGAGATAAAGCCACAAGTCAATGAAATATGTCTATTTACTCCTATAAACAACTTTTTAGTTGACTATCAAGGCTACTAACAACAAAGGTATTTATATTTTAGTGATGCATGTGAAATAATTGAGGGCACGGTGGAGGAGTGGTTTTGCGCTTGGCTTCCGGACCGGGAGTCCTGGGTTTGAATCTCGTTGAAGACTGGGATTTTGAATCTCGGGATTCATATGGGCACCCATGAGTCCGACCAACTTAAATGGGTGCATGTCTTTAGTTAGGGAAAGTAAAAACGGTTGATCGTGGTGCTGGCCAGATGACACTCTGCTCGTTAACCGTTGGCCAAAGAAACAGATGACCATAACATCATATGCAAGGTCTGAAAGGGGAACTTTACTGCCTTTTTTGTGAAATAATTGTTGATACTGGACTAGATAAAAAATATTTTTATGGTTTCTGAAGTTTGCTTTATTATTAAATGTACACGTATACACCCTGCGCCATTTCGTCTCACGACCTCTCACCATGCGCCCTTTCTCCCATGCTCTTTTAGCCGGCGCCCTTGTCACCTCACGACTTTTCATCCCACGCCATTTGAACCGCACCACGTCAAGCAACTTTTTTCACACCACTACTTTTTTTTCCCCACTTCCTTTCTCCGCACAATCTTTCACCCCACACTCGTTCACACAAAGTCATTTCCACCTCCAGTACTCATAATATGGAACGGAGGGTCAAATAGTGTATTGGCACCGAGCAAAAACTTCTTCAATCGTATGGAACTGTGGCTGCTCTTTTGATTGATTTTTAGAGTAAAAAGAAAACGCCAACCCCTTGTACTGACCCCTAACCGCCCCCCTTCAACCGCCCCCACCGGAACTGCCTACCAACCTTGAATTTTCCTCTATTTAAAATTTCTCCATCTAGCCTACCTCTTCATTTTGCCATTATTTATTGTTTCTTTGCCTCTTCCACCCCTTACCATTCCTCTCTTTGAAACTCCATCTCACCGCACTGGCTAGCTCGAGCGCGCACAGACACAATAAAGCGATGGAGAATCAACCTTTTGTTCTTTAAGACGTTTGTGACCGCATAATGCATTGTTCACCCCCCCCCCCTTGCGCGCGGAATCAATGTGGCTCGCCGGACCGTGAACGGGGGCGATCCGGTGAGCACGGACCAACTTCGGGGGAGTGCTCAATTGGATGTGGGTTGGATGTGGGTCAGGGTTGCTGTTATTTCGTTACGTGTGCGCTGGGGGGGGGGGGGGGGTCGATAGGTACCAGGTCACCGGGACACATAACTAATGCAGTGTCACACAGCTCAACCCTTACGTGTTTACACTTCTGCTTGCTAATATTTGGTGTTTGAGATGTCGCTATTGTGTATGAGTGTGTGTGTGTGTGTATTTGCCTTGGTAACATCGGACAATTCGATTAGTTTTGTTTGATTGTGCGCGCGCTCGTGTGAAGTTTTAAAGGCACTCACGCGCTGTCGCTGGCTTTGTTTTCCAAACGCATGACTAGCGACCACACAATGTGGGCAGTGATCCCTCTTACGCTGCCAGTTTAACTAGACAGCAGAAAATTGTTTTCACAAGAGATTCTGACTATTGCGGGGCCCTATGTGAGACGGGGTCCAGTCAGGGTAGGGATAAAGATAATAAGTGAAAATTAAGATTTTATATTAGAAAATAAATTCCTCTTTGAATCTTATTTATTCTATAATAAGTACAAAATCCCGATCACATTAAATTTCCATCGTTTCCGAGATCCCTGTCAAGGATTTTGAGCCCACTCAGTTAGGACTTGAACAGAGGTATTGAAAAACAAAACCAAACAAAAAAATTAAAATTAAAACAACAACAAGATACTTAAGCCAAGAAGCTTTAAAAACAAAAAAAAAACAAAACAAAAAAAAAAGTTCTTGAAAGCCAAAAAAAAACCAAAACAAAACAAAACAAAACAAAAAAAACAATGTGCTTTAAAAATATACTAAAAATCGTGCTTTGAAGACAAAACTCTAAAAGAGGCTGCGACTAGGATTGGGTTTTAAATAATTAAATAAAAAATCATTTCTTTTATATAGCGCTTCATGCTTATAGCAAGCTCATAGCGCTTTGGTCCAATCTCATTTGTGGACCAGCGGGAGGAGGGGTGTCTGGGAGAAGGTTTTCTGTGCTGCTTTTAGGCGCTCAGTAAACACAACTCTGCTCGAGTCGGGTGTCGAACCTTGAGCCCGTTTCATAGGTAGCCACGCCAAGCCAAGTTCAATCGTACTTGGTCTCTCGACCACGCTTAGAGAAACTGTAAAATACTGTGATTTTAGAGGAACTCTAAATGATGTGTTTTTTTTGTTTTTTTTTAGCAAAACTCTAAACAGAAGAGCTCTAAATGATGGTGTTTTTTTTTAGAAGAATTCTAAATGATGGTGCTTTTAGAATGGTGTTTTGGAAAATGTCTAAAACTTTCTGCCTCTAAGATGGTGCTTCGGGACAGCTTTAGAGCTAAAAAATTTTCCAATTTTTCAAACGCTCTCAGGCTAATACACACCCTACACTTCAAAGAGTATGCTTTCTACGTTTGTTTATTTAAGTGTGTTATCAATAATGCCCCAACAGTCTTTAACCTACTCTCCAGTATCCGATAAAAAGAAATAATACTACCCACCCCCTCCCACTGCCCCCGGCAGAGAAAGTTCCCTGGTGCATTTAATCATGTGCAGTGTGGGTGGGGCTGAAAGCGGGAGCGTGTTAAGTAAATGGGGGGTAGGTGGGAAGGGGCTAGGTCCCCCCATGACTGACACGTTGTCCCTGTGATAACTTACAACGTTGGAGCGATAGAAACATAAGCCCCTTGGAATGATTGATCAGTTCTTTGATGAGTGACTCTCTCTCTCGTTTTCTCTCTATTTCATTCTCTCTGTCTCTCTCTCTCTCTTACCTCTGTCTCTCTCCGTGTCTTTTTATCTTTTATTTTCTTGTTTAGTCTCAATAGCTTTTTCTATACCTTTCTCTGTTTTTATTTCAATCACGATATCTGTCTGTATACTAAGCACATACCCTTTATTCAAAAAAGTAAAGTATCCCTGTCATTCTAATCACATAACTTTAGTAAAGAAAAAGTAAAGTACCCCTGTCAGACCTCACTTTCCCTTCCTTATGTATGAATCTTTTAGAGTAGGGTGGACTCAGGGACATCCTAAATATATCTCATTTTCTTTACATCAAAAGGTCGGTCTTTTCTGGAATTCGAACACTCCCCTCTGTCCAAAAGCCAAGCGCTTTACTTCGCAGCCTCCACCCCCCCCCCCATATTCTACGACTATATATATAGTTCGTCCATCGTTCTGTCATGATGACCATTTATGTCACCAAGGTCCGGGATCTGAGGGCTTTGCATTGGGATTTTTGTGCCTCCTCATGTAGCTGGTTCGACGTATTTGAGCCCGGAATGTTCGGCTGTACACTGGGCGGGTTGATCCAGCTGGAGCTAGTGTCATAGGAATTACTATTTACGTATTTTTGTTGACTTATTTAAAAAGTAATAGGTCAAAAGTTTAAAAAAAAAAAAAAAGAACGTCTTTACGAAGTCAGTAAAAGCACTTTCTCTTGGATGATGGTACAGACTTGAAGGCTATTTTTTGTTTTTGTTTTTTTTCAATCTCCAGAAAAGAATGGTCGGGTAAGTCTGTTACTAAGAGTGTATGCACTTTATGTTATAAGCCCTGAGAGGTCTCCATCACTCGTAAGCCCTAGAGGCTGCCTAGTTTGCCCATGCCTAAGGCCGGCCCTGCAGCGCTTGTCCGTTGTAACGCCGCCGCTGAGAATAGAAGGGGACAAGGGGAAAAAAAATGTTCATCATTCAAGAGAACTCTTCGTCGCCTTTATAAGAGTTTTTAAAAAAAGCACGAAATAAACAACTCTGCTAAGCTGAATAGATTATAGAAGCTGACTCTGATGATTGGTTCCATAACGTGATTGAACGGCTCCTCGAGTGACACGGTCTAAACCTTGTTTGTTACTTACTAAGACACTTGTTTGGCCTGGTGTTGACAGAGATAGCTCTCTAAAGAGGCTTCTATTTCTTTCAGTTGCTTTTGCCAAAAAAAAAAAATTACCTTGCTGGGCCAAGATTTTTTTGGCGGGTTGTGTTTCTTGGTTGTTATTGTTTTTTAGCGGCCCCCGAAAAGGGGAAAAGACGCAATTAGTATTGTGTGAAATGTCTGTCCGTCCGACCCGTTTAGATCTCGTAAAATAGAAAAGATAGTGAAAATCCGACATCCCAATATTTTAGACCATTCAAAGTTCTGATACAAAGGCCTCTTTTTTCTTTTCCGAAAGCGAAAAATCTAATTCTTAAAATCAATCATGCAAGCAGTTTTTTCATAAAAATACAGCATTTTTACAACTATTTACTATTAATAGTAACAAATATGGGAGGCTTTTTAGTTAGGGTGAAACAAATTCAACACATTTAAACACAGTTATGCAAATGGTATTAAATTTTTTGGTCAATTTCTTTTTATTAATTTTTTTTTTACAATTCTATTGCTAAGTTATGTAAGTTCAGTCATACTCACTTTTTTTTTTTAGTAGTAGTATTGCATAGTATCGCGTGAACTGCAGAGTTACTATATCGCCATGGAACACTAAACTAAAGGTTATTTTTTTTTTACGGAAATTATTTTTCTTGAGGCTTTAAATAAGAGATTGACCCTTTACAAAACAATTAGATCAATTAGATGCTCATTATAGTTAGTCTAGGTTCACATCTAACTTCACTTTCACATATCCCATGGTCTTCTCGACCGTTCGGGCACCACACAAGGATGTGTCAACCTTCTTTGTTCATTCTTCTCGGTCATTTGCCTTTGATAGAATTTCATTCTGATATTCTTTCTGAAAATATTGACACCTGCCTTTTTACCTGCCTGGCTCGACCACTTCTGATAGAATTGAATTCTGATATTCTTTTGAAAATATTGAAACCTGCCTTTTTATCTGCCTGGGTGGACCACTTCGGGGGCCGATTTTAAGTTTGTGTTTCCACACAAACTGTATTTGTAACCTTGTTTTTTTAATAAATGCATTTAACATGCGATTGCGGTAAATTTCACCCAGACATCTCTATTCCCCCCCCCCCCCTTCCCATTTTCCAACTGGTCCAGACAAGTGATAGGATCACAGCGCATTGAGGAAGCTGAAGCATGACATTGCTCTAAACAAAATTAATTGATAAAACTATGTATAATCTCACAGAGTTATTATTGTTGGTCTAGATTTATTACAAATTTAATTACATGGCTGATCCAAACTAATTGATATAATTACACTTAGTATAAGCTTTTTTAAAAAAAAATATTTTAAAAAAAAATGTTTTTCTTGCTTATGGGATACCATATTACACTTTACTTTGAATTAGTTTTAGAAGAAATCAATCCATACTATAAAAGAGAGAGCGAATAAAAGATACAAGAGAGAGAGAGGGAGAGATACGAGAGAGACAGAGAGAGAGAGAGAGAAGGGGAAAGAGAGAGAGAAGGGAATTGAACGTGAAAGAGAGAAACAGAAAGAGAGAATCAATGCTCGAGAAAAAGAAAGGCTTGTAACCTGTAACTTTGTTTCTTATCTAAAAAAAAAGTTGGTATTGAAAAAAAAAAAATCACCTGAAATAGGAGCGTGAGATTAAAACGAACTTTTAGATTACCATTACATAAACTGTAACGGGTGAGAGAGGGGGGGGGGTTCTTTCTCATTCTGTTTCAATTATAGCACTCGACCGCTGAACCATTTAATTCCAATCTATCGTCGAGCAGGGATCAAAAGTAAAACTAGAAAATGGCGCATGTGTTTTAAACTCCCGGAGACGGCGTAAAAAGTGAAGAATTTAGGCGTTGCAGGAACGCGATCTGATCAGACGGTGGTAAGATGGAGCGAGGGGGTGATAACGCCTATATGGGCTGCCGGGACATTGTGAGACACTTCAATACTTCAGGGCGGGGCGAAGGGGGGGGGGAGCGATAAAAGTTACCAAACGTCTGCAACCCGCTACACTAATCATCCTCATCATCGTTT
This sequence comes from Biomphalaria sudanica, assembly GCA_036873155.1. Classification (NCBI taxonomy): domain Eukaryota; kingdom Metazoa; phylum Mollusca; class Gastropoda; family Planorbidae; genus Biomphalaria; species Biomphalaria sudanica. The sequence continues at coordinate 44,965 of JAZGLO010006682.1, forward strand.
CCCTTTAGGTTGGCACGTTTATCAGGGACGTAGGTGCGGGGCGTGGAAGAGACCTACGTGATGATAAAGTGATTGGTGTGTGTTGTGACACATCAGAGAAACCAGTGGCGTAGCTAGGGTGGGGGGGGGGGGTAAGGAGAATTTGAAAATCCCTCGGCCTCCACTTTAGGGGGGGGGGGCACATGAGTGTTTTCTACATAAAAAATTTAAATAATACGCAAAATGTAGGGGCGCCCACATGAGTTTTTTTTTTTACATTAAAAATTAAATATTACGCAAAACGTAGGGGCCCACCTGGGCCCCCAAACGATGGAAAAGTCCTAGCTACGTCCCTGAGAGAAACGCTGTAGACTTCATACGAAACAGCGGACAATAATGGACTCTAGAGGACAATGTCCATGGACCGTAGTGGGAAATCACTACGAGGGGTCTCGCGGGTGTGAACACACACACACACACACATATATATACATGTGTATATATATATTTATTCACTGCATTTACTGTACAGACTAATGTTATATAAATATTGCATAAATATTTCCTTTCAATTTAAGCGTTATATATGCCTAATTACAGTGGCGTACCTAGGGTGGGGTGAAGGGGGGGGGGTAGAAATTCTGCACAGCTGGATTTTTCAAACAGCACGTACTTAGTGATGCCTGGGATTTTTAATTACGGAATCTTTAGGACGCCTCTAAGTCTACCCAGCTTAATGGACACCTGATACTAGTTGGGGGAAAGTAAATTTCTCGTCTACTATGGAAACATAGGGCTTCTATATCTACTGCCCTATAGATTGCAAGGCAAGATTTCCCAACAATGCTATTCATGCGTAACTATCATATCAAAATCTCCCCAGAAAACAACGAATGGCTATAAAGATGCACACCGTAAAATTTGCTTAGATCTAGATACGTATACTTTTGTACACGCTTCAAATTTGTCATGCTAGAATTTGCACGCTACTGTACGGCAGTGAGTCGTGGACTACCTACACAAAACAAGAGAAAACTAAACTCATTCCACTTGCGCTGCCTTCGGAGGATCTTAAAAATAACATGGAAAGAAAGAGTGTGTAATACTGAGATCTTCGCGAGAACGGGCCTTCCCAGCATCTTTACTGTCCTCAGGCAACGCCGCCTGCGCTGGCTGGACATGTTCGCCGGATCGAGGACAATGGCATCCCGAAAATCATACTGTACGGGCAACTTGCGTCTGGCTCAAGAAAAACTTGTCGCCGCCACACCCGTTACGTGGATGTGATAAAACGGGATTTAAAATCAGTGAACATTGATACTGACCATTGGGAAGACATAGCCTTAGACCGCACTCTTTGGGGAGAGACGGTGACCAAGAGAGCTATGGACAGCAAAAAACATGGGCCTAATCTCTGGAAGAAAAGCGTGCCATACGGAAAGTGGCCAGCTCCTCTACCACCAAAGCGAAAGCCACCTTGACATTCAATATATATGGACGGAAGTGTCTCTCCAAAATAGGGCTCCACAGCCATATGAAAAAGTATTCCAGATGTACAATAGTCGTTCTACGACTGAAGGAGCCCAATAGAACAGGCTTTTTTTTTCGAATCTGTATCTGGGTACCAATGTTAATGAGGGTGTCGTGTGTCCAGGACAACGATCGTTTGACAGTTTATAAAATAAACAGCGGTTTTCAGATTATTCAATTTAGCTAAAATATACTCAATACTCTCCAATTAAAACATCAAGATAAGGCTATTAAATAATGCTTAATACCCTGCAGTATGGGTTTTTCCGGCCTTATCAGGATATTGTTGATACAACTGTTATTGGAGAAAGTGACTTAGTACCAAGTTAGGTTATTTTTCTCTATGCACATACTTCCACACCCACTCACACATACACACACATACATACATACACACACACGCGCAATCATACACCTACGAAAAAGTATTCAAATTCCACGACAGCCTAACAAGAGACCCACTAAAGTTGCCCATTTTTTTTGGACCCACTCCATAACGTCAGCGTCTATGCCGTTAGAACTTTTTTTGTTTTTTGTTTTGTTTTTTCTTTACTAACCCAAATATCAACGCGTTATATTTGATAAGGTGAAGATATTGTGCATTCTGAAAAGGTGCTGCCAACGCTGACAAATTGTTCCGTACGTTTTTTGTTTGTTTGTTAAAGAAATATCCCACGAGGACTCTTGAGGTTGTCATGAAAAGAAAAAAAAAGTGAAAGTTGGGACCAAAAGGGATTTAAAAAAAAAACAAAAACAAAAAAAAACCCTCCCTCTCGAAAACACACAAAAGTGCTTGTCAGACACAGTGCATTGATAACGTGTTGGAACCTGTTAGGTTGTCTTTAGAGAGAGAAGGATCAAGTGAAAAAGAGTATTAGAGAGAGATAGAGAAAGAGAGGGAGAGAGAGAAGGATGGAAGAAGAGAGAGAGAGAGAGAGAGAGAGAGAGAGAGAGAGAGAGAAAGAAAATAAGGAAAAGACATCTTTTTATTATCTCAAAACATAAATATGCAAACAGTAAGCACAAATTAAAAAAAGCTAAAATGAATAAATTAAAAATTTATCATTTATTTACTTTCCAGAAATGTACTTTGAAAACAGGCACACACAAACTTTCACAAAGTCAAATTGTAGGAAATGTCTCGTAAAAATTCAATAACTGACTTGTTTCCGTACATTGGCAATATAACTGCAAGACGTCTGTCAAGTTGGAGGTACTTTGTCTTGCTTGCAGCTTTACTTCGTTCTCCAGCATTGTACCTCAGAATCTTGTTCTCAGTGTTCTCCTGTTCTCTAAGGAAGTGAGAGATTAACTTGTACACATAGAGGTGATGACCGTCAATAGACAGTTGAAATGCATGGTGCCATCCCTGCATTGAATTGTTTGTTCGTGGTAGATAGTCCTGTACTCTATCTCTAACATTCCATAATGCTATCGGAAATCTTGGAGTCACTCTGCGGTTTCGTCTCTGGCGACCAATATAGTTGTCATCCCAATAGTCATACAAATTCCCTACAACATCTGGCCAAGGGTCATCTAGATCTTCGCAGTATTTACATCGGCAGGTGGAACCAATGAGATTAAACAAGCATTTGACGAGATAAGTGATCGCCAGCTTAACGAATCCTGACGCGCCCAAGTTCGCCCTGGTTTGATCAAAGAGAGATGCTGCAGATAATCAAGATTTCTAATTATACTCTGACACACATGTGTCAGACATCATCATACCTAACCATTGAACAGGGTCACCACAATTAATAATTATTATTATATTTTTAGGAGAATGAGATAAAATTGCAAATTTCTCTGCAAATATGGCCTACTTCTAGATCTATTAAAATTGAAGAAGACAGAGATCTAGACAAAAATTCTGCCCAGGACGTTCACTTACATAAATCCGGAACTTTTATATACACATCATATAGAAGTCCGCGCAATTTTGTCGGCACTGTTTTGTCGTCGCTATTTTGTCGTTGCTATTTTGTCGGCGCTATTTTGTCCGAGCTATTTTGTCGGGTCACCTTAACACTAGATAGCCACCAACCAATCTCTTTCTTCTAACTGCTACCGTTGATACACACACAGACGCACTGTCCATGACAGTATAAAATGTTAATGTAATCAATATTAGGTGTAAATAAATAAAAGATCTTATTTCATCATACGCCTTCCTAACTCTGCATAGGTTCATTCTTAACCTTGGATAGCCCGGCAAGTGATTTGAACACAAGCCTAAATTACGCAGTCGGACAACAGCAAGATGACATTACTGGATACATTTTCCTGGCTTATACCTGGGATCGACTGGCATACATTACACGAACTACAAACAATTACATCTCTGAGTCCGGCGGAACTGTTTTCACTAACAGGAGAAAGGGCGAATGCGAGTAACTGGCACCAAAACCTGTAAGCTTCAGCAGGAAGGGCTCGTTACCCATTGCTGGCTACCCACTTAGAAGCAGGAAAACTCTGAATTAAAACCTCTGCAGCCCTGAAGCTATTTCCAATCATGGGAAAGGATTCGGAAAGGAAAACCCTGAGGAAAAATCAGGAGCCGGCGAGCCTTATGCAGTTTGCAGCACTCAGTGCTACACTCTGGTAGAGACAGCGACGCAGCTGATCCCCAAACTGTATCGGCACTTGTCATTCTTTTGGAAACATCAGCTGCGTGGATAAAGCGTGGGACTGATTCTTGGACGACATTGTTCCGACCACTGCTAATGAGATGATCTTTAGTCGCTTCGTGACTGAAAGAGGCCATAACTTTGAGTGTGTCGCAATATTTTAGGCTTCGACAGTAACTAAAGACTTTTCAAAAAATAAGTTCAAGGACATTCGTGTGTGGAAAGTGAGTACGTGTGGGGGATGTGTGGGTGATGTGTGGGAGGACGTGTGTGGGGACGTGTGGGGGTACGTGTGGGGACATGCAACGGGAAACAATGAACAACAAAACAATCATGAACTATGAATAAGTTCAGATTTGTGAGCCCTACTCTTAAGAGGCATTCCACATGTAAGGCATATTGATGAAACTATAAAAAAATCCAACAAAGCATTAGGGTTTATTAAAAGAAATTTCTATAAATCAAATAAGAACATAAAACTAAAATGTTATTTAACCTTGGTTAGGCCAATAATAGAATATGCATCCACCGTTTGGGACCCCTCAACTCAAGAAAACATTAAGAAACTGGAACAAACACAAAATAGACCAGTGAGATTCATAACAAACGAATATTCACATTTGACTAGAGTAACACCATTAGTAAAATTACTAAATTTAGGAAGCCTTCAGGACAGAAGACTCAAAAGTAAAGTAGCAATTATACATAAAACACTGAACCATAATCTTCAAATACAAAAACAAAATTTAATAAAATACTCTGAAAGACACAAAAATAAAGGCACATTCCTCGTCCCATATGCTAGGACAAATTTGTACAAATACTCCTTCTTCCCTAGTGCTATTAGAGCATGGAATGGGTTGCCTGAGCTAGCCAGAAAAACCAGTGACTTGGCAGAATTTAAGTCATTGGTTAATATGCATGACTAAATGCATGACGCGTAGGACGTAATCATCTTCTTTTTGGAAGTAACGTCTGTATTATATAAGATAAGAAGTATTATTCAATGTAGAAAATTTACCACATAATGGTATTACTTGTATACACAGCCACATATTGGTATAACTTGTGTATACACCAAAGCAATGGTATGAATTGTATATTAAACCACAGAAAGGTATAACTTGTATATTCAACCATACAATGGTATAACTTGTATGCAGCAATCCTTTTTAAATTTATTACTTAATGCAACTAGGAAGAGAGTTTGGCCGTCAAAAAAAAGTAATGTAAGTGAGATTTAGATTGTAAAAAAAAAGTAATATAAGTGAGATTTAGATTGTAAAAAAAAAGTAATATAAGTGAGATTTAGATTGTAAAAAAAAAGTAATATAAGTGAGATTTAGATTGTAAAAAAAAAGGAATAGAAGTGAAAGTTAGATTTAAAGAAAAGTACGATTGACCTTGACCTGTTTAGATCCAGATTCAGCATGATTCAAACCCCGGATTGTTCTATCAATAGTTAAATTAATTGACCGTTATTTAATTGGAGCAGGAATAATCTCTAATTATATTATTTGTTGTTTCCTTTAGGGCCCACTTGAAACTTAAGAAAACATAATTACACAAAGTCTACATTAATTACACCAAGTCTACCTTAAAAAAAGGAATCCAATAAAAAATGCTGAAGATTAAAACAACTGAGGCTTTACCGCAACGAACTTTGAAATATTTTTTTTTGGGGGGGGGGGAATTACGTCAGAAATATGCGCGACTTTAAGAAGAGGTGCTCCTAATACCCTGCTCCACCAGGTACACAATACCTAGTTCCAGCCCCTACAATTCAGCCCTCGACTTAAAAAAAAACAGTCTCCAATGCACTAAAGGCTCCAATCTTGCACCTATAGATCTAGGCATTCGGTTGTCTGACATGACAACCTGTCTTTCACGCATGAATGAGTCCCCTAAATCAATACCAGCTGAGTTATTTTTTCAAGCGACAACAAAGAGGAATGAAAAAAAAAAAACACAAAACAAAACAAAACAACCCACGATCAATGCACTCCCGAATATGAGGCTTATTCGGGGGACCAGAACAATTCCAGAGATTACTGTAAAGTCCTATGTGCACTATGTACCTAGCAAGACCTCTGTTCGAAGAGGATTTAAACATCCAAACTTAATAACTTTTTAACGACGTCTCATTCTTGATGTCTTTCAATCCGTTTTGGGCATTTAAAAGGCGATATTGTAGTTGTAGGTTGGTTGATGCCTGTAAAGATAGAAAGGTTATTACCATGTATAATAATGCCCATTAAAAGAAATGTAAACAGCCAATACATCCTTATGCGACTACTACAGAGTTATGTGTTAGAAGACAGAGGCGACATAAAGCTATTTAGTATCAACACTAACAACTGGGATACAATAAAAGCACAGAATACGCCCATAAGCCCATATGGAGTTTAGATTGATGATGAACACACTAGAATTTGGAGAAAGGCTGAAAAACACTGCAGCGTCTGGTAATATCAAATGCCTATCATGTGAAGGACTTGAGCCTAATTTTCCTGTACGTTACACTAGCTATAGCTTGGGGGGCCCCAAGAAACACAATAAAAAGGGACCTCAAAACAGTGAACATTGATACCAACCCTTGGGAAGATATAGTAGGCAGGGCCGGTCCTGCAGGTTGCGGGGCCCTATGCGAAACGGATTGCGCGGGGCCTAATTTGGGTTGTGATAAGGATAATAAGGGAAAAATAAGATTTTGTATTAGAAAATAAATTCGTCTTTGCATTTAATTCATTCTTTACTAAGTACAAAATCACTGTCTAATTAACTTTACGAGCCATCTACAGTAGATAGTATTTTTCCAACAAAAAAGAAGATAAACATTCAGATTTGCATTTTAGATTTAAAATCGACTAGCGAGTAAGATTGGCGTTTACCATATTGAATGACTCCCCGAAATGAAATTTTGTCTCTTTTAAGGAGATTTTAATAATTTCAGAAGATTTTAATAATTTCAGGAGAGTTTCATGACTTTTTCTTATATTTTTTTTATTTCAGGAGAATTCCTGGAACCCTTTAATAATAAGTTAAAATGGTTTAATTTACTAATTTACACCTAGAATTTGCATCGCGCGGGGCCTATGAAAGTGCGGGGCCCACTGCGGCCGCATAGGTTGCAGTGGCTTAAGACCGGCTCTGGCCCTAGGCCGTACTACGTGGAGAGAGATGGTGACCAAGAAAGCCGGGCCTCAACTCTAACAGAAAAGCATGCCATACGAAAAAAAAAGGAATAATAGCCGGCTTCTCTACCACCAAATCAAACGCCACCTTATCCTGCGATCTACGTGGACCGGAGTGTCTGTACAAAATAGGGCTTCATCCACAGCCACATGAAAAGGTGTATGAGATGAACCGTAGTCGTTCTACATCTTACTGTGAGAACATTGGAAATGAATTGGCGCAGCAATCAAATATTATCCTTCTATGGTCTAAATTCTAGCAGACGTAGACATAAACAGGTAAGGAAAGCTACCTTTACCCGTTGAGTTTCATTGTAAATTTTAGATACCTTAAGTCAAGTATGTCTGTGAAATAGATCCGGGCGGAGTGAGTGAAATATTGTCGTCTGCAAAAGTACCCTGATGTTTTAATAACCGTATCAGTGTCCCATCTGCAAGGAGCTGGAGCCGTCGGACAAACATGGCGACTTCCCGCCAAAAAGGTTCTTAGTGAATGTGAAGAGTGGGCTCTTGTTTACCATCATTTGAACGGAACTACTTTTTAAAAAAAAATTGCCTCGAGTATGTAATGTGATCTTCCGCTGCGACACTGACAAAGATGAGCCGATGAAAGTGCCCCGTTCCCTGGGCCCTTTTTGTGTGTTTGTTGACGAAGTCATTTGTTAATGACCCAATGTAGACAGGTTAAGTGGTTGCTGAAACTGGATCTGATTGCTCACGTGCAGGACGTTCCAGTCACGACGTTTCGGGACCTAAAAGTCATTTGAAGTTTTTTTTTTTTTTTTTTTTACTTCAACGATATAGAATAATATAGACACAAGCAACAGAATTAGACTGTAGTATGGGATCAGTGTCGTAACGAGGAGTGGGCGCACGGGGCTGCCACTCTGGCCGCCGGAATGTAGAGTTTAAATGGATATCACAAGACTACATAAAATGTGGAATTCTTTCCGCTACATTCGTTAACTTCGTTTGTGTTATATGTAAGTTCCATTGGCTACGGCCTCGCTTCTGTTCCAAGCGTCTTGGGATCGGAGCCATCGGTATAAAGGGATGTAACAAATTTACATCTGCTTGGATTCGTTCAGTTCGTTCAGACAGGCAGATGGTGGCGAGCTTACGCTGGCCAGGAGTTCCACGAGTCTGCGACTGAAATCTAGAGAAAATTACAATGAATAAGATATGGGAGCACATCCGGACCTGCAGTGCTGCATTACTTTGAGAGACTAAAACCAAGCTACTTTCCTCTAGGCATGTGAGGGCGAAATGGCGCCTGAGTTGATCTTTACAGTGCTTTTGCGGAGCACCTCTGTTACGCCGTTCTCCTTTCGTCTCCCATGCGGGATATGTGTCCAACCCAGTGCAGCTGTCGAATGGTAATAAGTGCCGCCATACTGTCCACAACGGTCTCCAGCAGAACATAGTTATTTGTTATATAGTCGTGTATGCGTATGCCCACTATGAAGAGAAGGCACCTTTGGTGGTAGCGTTTCAGGAGACGTAAATGCCTTTAACATAGGGACAAGGCCTTAGAGCCAATACACACTGCTTTATAAACCTAGTCCACCATACTCTCAGTTTGAGGCCACCATACTCTCAGTTTGAGTCCACCATACACTCAGTTTGAGGCCGCCTTAAATCTCGTTGGTCTTTGCGAGAAGGTTGTCTATTTCCAAACAGTGACACATCGTTGGGCCAGTTCAAAAAAGGAAACTGTCACCATTATGGTGCCATATATTTGATACCCTATTTTAATGTTGTGAGTGTTATTTTTAACTCATGTTGCTATAGGGTGAACACTTTTAACCTGGAGTTAGTTAGTTACTTTTGGGTCCTCAGAGAGGAAGGACATATGTTTTGGTGATCTCTATGACATGGAGTAAAGCTTTAAGGAGTATCATTATGAAATGTATTTGATGCTGAATTTCACAAATAGTACTGGAAGATACTATCCACAAATTCATTGAGCTATAAGCTGTATTGCCTATATGTATATATATATATATATATATATATATATATATTATTTCATCTTAATAAATGTCTTGTCTGCTGATATCATTTATAAGACTTTATTTATAAGACTCATAACACGCGCACAAGAATCCAAAGTAACATCCAATAATGTCACCACGCCTACATCTGAAACCAGCCCAGTGACATTTATGGCGTCTGAAAATTCACACTGGTGACAGAAACATTTATTAAAGGAACCATCAGTATTGAAAATAACCCACAACAAACCTGTTTATCAACTAAATGTTAAAAAGAGTAAAAATGCGATACAAGACAACGATCATATTACATGTATGGTATCGATACAAATAAACGATCCTATTACATGTATGGTATCGATACAAATACTAACGCAGTATTAAAGTGTCAAGGCAAGAAAAAAAAAATGCTTTAAGATTTGCAAGCTTTAAACGCATCTACCTTTCTAATCCGATTTAAAAAGTATAAATAAACTACACCTCTCTATAGTTCAATTATATCCACTGGAAACATGTCTTTCAAGAAAAGATACTTTTTGTTCTCATTGTTATGTCGTAATGTCGTACTATAATGGAACATGCAATATATGTTTTTATTAGTCGAAGTAAAGAGACACGTTTTGAAACGTGCTTTGTACCTGAGAGGCTCAGTGAAATGAACAAGCGTTTCAACCCAAAGATCTGAGAGCTTGTTACAAGCTACCGTTGGTGTTAGATCAAATTCTTTCTTTGAACTGTTGAATCCATTTTTTTTTCTACACGAAATATACAGCAATAGTTCTTTATCTACAAAGGCGCATGCATCGATTGAAAGGCTGCTGTGATATCATTCGGAAATAGGTCATTAGTATGTGACATGATGTCAAAAGTGAACAAGCAAAATAAAAAAAAATATACAACGGAAAAAAACAAACAAAGCTTTTATTAGGAGTAGTTGTATCAATTAGTTTGGTTATGTCGTGTAGCTAAATTTGTTACCGATCTGGACTAACAATAACCTTTACCTTTACATATCCCTTAGTCTGTTGGACCGTTGGGGCAACACGCAAGATTTGTTGACCGTCTTTCTCCATTCCTCCCTTTTTTTTTGCCTTGTTTAGAACCTCTCTCCATGGCAGGCCCGTCCATTCTTTAATGTTGTCCTCCCATCGCTTTTTCTGTCTGCCTCTTCTTCTTTCCTGGCACTGTTCCCTGAAGGAAGGTCTTTGCGAGCCCCGTAGATCTTGTAATGTGGCCATAGGTTTGAAGCTTTCGTCTTTTTACAATAGTTAGCAGGTCGTCATGGGCTCCGATCGCTGCAGTAACCCTGTCTCTGATTTCTCGGTTTGTGATGCGGTCTTTGAATGTGATGCCTAGGATCCTTCTTTAGCATCTCAATTCCATTGCTAGGATCCTCCTCTCTAGCTCTGCATTCAACGTCCACGACTCGCAAGCATATAAAAATGTGGCCATGACCATGGAGCGCATCAGTCTGATTTTGGTGCCGAGGGCTAAGCCCTTATCTTTCCATATTATTTTAAGTTTTGAAAGGGCTGCTGCGGACTGTACTATTCGGGCCAATAGTTCGGGTTTTCTTCCCTCATCTGGCACCGAGGTATTTGAAGCTGTTAACACTAGTTAACAATAACAATAACTATTAATTAAGAAATAATAATTGCGCCAGTTTGATGCGAGTTTGGGTGTGGTAGAAATAACGTGTACAATCTTTTTACAAGGTAGACAGAGTGAGTTGATATAAGCTACAAATTAGGACGTCGACGGCAATGGCGACACACAGCCCTAGATCATATGACACATCCATTATGCATCGACAACAAAACTAGCAGCGCCATTGCCTCGGCGACATTTTCAAAAGCGACATTGTCACTGGGTCGCGTTCCTGTTCAATTATTCACATTTATTGCTGTGAGTTTTTAACTGTTTTAAGTAACTGCTGACCTCTGTGAAATATTAAATACTTCCCACTTTGTGTGTCGGCCAGACGTGTGTCTTTTTGACAGTCCCATTAGGACAACAGTACAATTAATATTTGATTGATATGGTCCCCTTCTTTTCTTTTTTCTATCTATCTATCTATCTATCTATCTATCTATCTATCTATCTATCTATCTATCTATCTATCTATCTATCAATCTATCTATCTATCTATCTATCTATCTATCTATCTATCAATCCGTCCGTCCTTCCGTCCGTCCGTCCGTCTGTCTGTCTTTCTGTCTGTCTGTCTGTCTGTCTATCTATCTATCTATCTATCTATCTATCTATCTATCTATCTATCTATCTATCTATCTATCTATCTATCTATATGTCTGTCTGTCCGTCTGTCTGTCTGTTTGTCTATCAATCGTAATTTAATATAACTCATATTCCTAGGTGAAAAAAAAAAAGAACAAAGTAGAAAAGAACAGCAACAAACAACCAATCAAGTAAACAAACCTAAATAGAAGCAAACAAAAAAATTATGTTATAATACCTCTCTGTAAATATGTGTTGTTGTTTTGTTTTACAGAGCTTATGTCAAGTCACTCAGTCTGTCTGTAGAATGTCAATGTTAAACAAACTGCTTCTCCCGCTTGCCAATTCTCGGATCAAGTTGAGACTTTGCACAAGTACTTATCGTAGAAGACAACACATAAATCAATTTTCAAATATGAACCAAATAGGTTATTAAATGAGGGTTAATCAATTTTTTGTTTTAAATAGAAAAAGTAAATAGTTCCTACAATATTGAGAGATATGGCTTTAAAAAAAAAATAGTGTGTGAAAAAAAGCGAGCAAACGAGATGAACAAAAATTTCGATCAAAAGCAAGCCCATACAGCAATAGACTCTATCTACCCCTAATGAACTAAAAAGTAAACTACCTCTTTCAGACCTTGGGATCTAGGAGGCAGGCGATCTAAGGGTCACCTGTTTCGTCATCATTGGTTAACAAGGGTGTCATATGCCCAGCACAGAGGACCAACCGTCTTTACTTTTCCCCCCAACTATTTCAGGTACCCCATTAGAGTCGGGTGGACTCAGGGGAGCTCTAAAAAAAAAAGGTTTGACAAGGAACCATAAATCACTTGGCGAGGGGGATCGAGTTCGAATCCCGACTTGAGCTAACGCCAAGCACGAAAGCCTTCTCCCTGATATCCCCTTCGAAAGAGATTGGACCTCAGTGGTATAGCACTGAAGATGGTATATTGTATTGTAATTAAATTTGAAAAAAAACTTTTTAAAATATTTTTTTTAGGAAACCTCAGAATTTGCGCTATTCAATTTTAGCTTTATCATCATAGGAATCCTCAGGCCTCTTTTCTTTGCCTCTTTTTTGGGCTTTATATGCCTCTTTTGTGTTTTTTTTATTTATATAGATTTTTATTTGTAAGTTCTCATAATTCAGAAGTATTAAATCTTAAACAATTATTCTCTGTTTTGGTGACAACAAACGAAAAAGGATATTAGTGTACTTGAATACCCAGATGTAAGAGACTTTGGATAGGTAAGACATTATTGCACGCATTTTCATTCTTCTCTTTAAATTATTATTATTTTTTTATTGTTCGTATGTTTCTACATGTAATGTAAATATGGCGTAATAAAAGGAACTATAGCTCTATGTTCAATATTGTTTGCCTTTATAGTGTTCACACCTGTGTATTTGCTTTAGAGCTCTTTAAATACTGTCCCCTGCTTTATACGTTTTAGAGAGCATATTACATGTGTTTGCAGGCGCAGGATTTACTAATACTTTGAGACAATTTTTTTAGGTTAGGGTAAGGGGAATTCTGGGGGAAACGGAGAAAAGGAAATGCTGAATCGACTCCTTTTTGGTCAATTAAAAAAAGAGAAGCGCTCACAAGGTGGACAAAGAAAACGCTTCAGGGACATCCTTAAAGCGTCTCTGAAAGCCCTTCAGACCCTGCCACCTGGTGACGGAAGCACATGAAAGAGCATGATGGCGTCGCAATGTGGACGCACAAAAGGCAGAGGATAAGAGGACAGCGCTGGCAGAAGAAAAGCGTGGGACACTAGCTCCACCTGGAATAACCTGCCCAGTGTTCAGCCAAACATTCTGGGTGCAAAGCCCTCAGGAGTTTTTTGATTATTGGTAAAACTAAAGTTAGAGAAGAATTAAATCGCCAATAAAAAAATATGTTCATGTATAGGCCTTTGGAAGTCAATTGTTTTGCTAATCTTTGTAAATTGATCGCGGCGAATATTTAATCTTGTTTCATGTGTTATAACAATACTTTATTTTTTTTTTAACCTAAAACAAATGTAATCGGTAAATTATTTTAGCTCGTACACCATAAGACATTAAAAAAAAACAACTTTTATAACTTTACTTTAGCAAACGATAAAACTGTTTGCAGAACATTATAGTCACCCTTACTTTATACAGAGTCCTTTTTTTTTATTTTTACTCTTAATAAAAAAAATATTATTAAATGATGGGTTTAAAAAGAAAGCGGACTACATCTATAGTTTTAAAAACCAAGTTATTTTCTTTCAAAAGTAGCATTTGCACTTAAACGTTGCAAGCTGCAAAATATGGAAACGGACATTCAATTTCTAATCTAACTAGTTTTTCAGATCTAAACGAAACAGACAGACAGAAAGAAAACACAAAAACTAGTAACGGCTTTTTCCTATTAAGGGGCCTCTAAAAATCTGTGTATTTCTTGTATATGTCTTAAGTATAAGTTCCCCTTTCAGACCATGCGATCTAAAGGGCAGATAAAGTAAACATCATCTGTTTCTGTGGCCCACGGTTAGCGAGGGTGTCATGGAACAGCACAACGACCAACCTTTACTTTTCCTCAACTAATTTCAGGTACCCATAAGACCTGGGTGGACTCAGAAAACTCGAAATTTAAAATCCTCGAGATCACCTGGTTTTGAGCTCAGGGTACACGGTTCGGAAGCCAACCGCTTAGCCACTCAGCCACCGCGCCTCCTGTATGTACTATTATTCTGAAAACTTTGTTTCAATAATCGTGATAAGAAATACGGCTGCTGCACAACGCTATTTTAAGATACTTTTTATCTGAGTAGCAAAACATGACATCCAGATGTTATTCAGCTACTAACATGACATCCAGATGTTGTTCGTAGTACGCTGTCTCCGATTCTCTTCGTCTAAGTCTAAACGCGTCAATCATAGCCAGCTAATTTCGTAATCCTATTTAGTCGTGACTTTCACAAAAGTATTATTTGTACCGCGGACAAGAGTTTAAAGAACCTGACATGTCGCTACCAAACTCCGCATTTCTTCATTATCATTTTAAAGAAAACTTATTTTTTTGTTAATTCCACTGTCGCTTTTGAATTTGTCAAAGTTTTTTAAGCCTTTTCTTGTGTCTATGTTTTTGTTATTCTTTTGTCTTTGTATTCTTTACATGTGACGTCGCGCTTGGGGAATGTATTTCATGAAACGGTTGTTTGGGTTGACCTGGACTAGACGTCTGCACGAAATTTTTAAGGACGAAATGTATGTGGGTGGAGCGTGTGGCGTTGCAAGGTCCCTGTAGGCCAGGGTTCTAGAGTGAAGGTGTTCCCCCCTCCAAAAAAACAAACTAGATGATCTAGTGACAGTGGGTATGGTATCCAGGATGAATCAGTACATTTACAAATAAGGCTTTGCAATGTATCTCTGAATGCACCAATGCACCACCTTTTACAAGAAATAGTGTACTTACAAGGGGGCTGGGTGGCTGAGTGGTAAAGCGCTTGGCTTCCGGTGCGAGGAGTCTCGGGTTTAAACCCCGGTGAAGGCTGACATTTTTAATTTCTGGATTCTTAAGATGCTCAAGTCCACCCAAACTCAAATGGTTACCTGACATTAATCGGGGAAAGTAATGACGGTTGGTCGTTGTGCTGGTCACATGACGCCTTTTCAGGGTTACAAGAAACTGATAACCCTTTACATCATCTGCTCAATATAAAAAAAGGTCTGAATTGGAGTACTCTACCAAAATTTTGTAGTGTACTCACATTCGATTCCTTTCAAAGTTTTACGAGTAATAGTGCCATCGTTATCAATATTTGTTCCTCCTCTTCAAAGTAATTCACTTTTTTATTTTTTCAATCGCCCTTGTGGTTCCTAGAACCCATGGACCCGGAAGCAATAAGCTCCCTTTGTGTCCTGGTCGCTAGGTGGCGCTTTTTAGTCTAGTTGTTTTTATTTTTTCAATCGCTTTTCTATTGCTCAGCTCTCATGCGCTATGGTCCAGTCTCTTTTGTGGACCAGATGGGGAGAAGGGGTGGGGGGTATCCGGGAGAAAATGTCCGGGAGAAAATGTCCGGGAGAAAATGTCCGTGCTACTACTAGTCACTCAACAAGCACAACTCTGCTCGAGTCGGGATTAGAACTCAAACCCCCTAGATAGGTAGCCAGGTGTTTTTTTTTTTTGTTACTCAGCCTCACATTTCACATTTCGTTTCGAAAAGATGTTAATATATATATATATAAAGACTAAACTTTAAAGATCAAACATAGACACAAAACATGCTATTGAAATATTTACTTCTTTTTGTTTCAAGTTTGTTTTTTTTTTTTGACAGAAAGTAAATGAAGCTGATGGAAATGAAGGTCAGAACAATGTATCATTGCGCAGTGAAGAACGGGGCACCGCCCTGTTGGTGCATATTTTGCCCGGTTCCGGACAAATTTTGATGTCCGCGGCCGACACTGTGGAGAGTCGGTGGAAACAGTGACGCATCTCTTGCAAAGGTGTCCGCAACTCCGAGAGCTGCGGGGTAGTTTGTCTGCAGAGTCACTTGACCTGTATGGGAGCTTGAAGGCACTACGCCTAACAGCAGAGTTTCTCGCCAAGGGTCTACGGGAGGACTGATCCTTCCAGCCTTGCCACCAATTGGAGTTCATCTCAGATGAAAATGATAAAGATAAATCTTTAACGCATTCGAATCATACGAGGCTGTGTCGAAATGAAGCTAAAAAAAAAAGAAAATTAAGCAATAGTGTATCAATTAGTTTGGATCAGTAATGTAATTAAATTTGAAATAGATTTAGACTAACAATAAATAAGCATTTATGAAAAAAAGTGGGGGAACAACCTGAAATAGAACTCATGGATCAAGGCTTTTGAGGCTTCTCAAGTCAGCACGGTAGCCACTCTGCTAGTGGAGAGCTTATGAACTTTGAAGATTATATAGTTATCTATTATTTCTATAGTCTCGTCCTATTTCTTTTATGTTGTGTCCACTTGGACTCAGACGACGACCTATAAAGGGGAGTAATTTAGTTTGTACCACCACTTCAGTCAAGTACCTTTTCTTTCCCTTGTTTTATATACCAAACAAAATAACCAACTTTGAATAGTTAACTAATTAATTATTAAATTTTATTTTTAATGATTTTTGCTTTGTCTAGTAAAAGAAATAATTGTGCATAGAATGAAACAGAGGTCATGCCAACAAAACATAGAGGTCATAGAATGAAATATAGAGGTCATAGAGTGAAACATAGAGGTTATAGAGTGGAACATAGAGGTTATAGAGTGAAACATAGAGGTCAGGTTTTGAAACATAGAGCTAATAAAATGAAACACTGACAGCCTACCTAAAGATATAACTACGTAAAGTTTGCTGACATTCCATTTAAAAAGTTAGGTCATCTCGACCTTACTTAACAACTAAGGTATTGACTTGAGACCTGCATTCTATAAGCCCAATAGGTAAGACAGAGAACGAGAGAAGGGGCGGTGAGAGGGGGGGGGGAGGCATTAAGAGCGTTAAATCAATTTGGGGGGAGGGCAAACAAAACAACAAACACACAAACAAACTTGAGAGACAAACAGAGAGTATGATCGCAGGCAATCCTGCCCAATGTTTACGACAACAAGGCTCTTAAACAGGCTGTTTGTATGCATCGTGGGTCGCTCAAGAAGGGGGTTATAACCCTTGGTTGTTTGGGAAGAGTTATAACCCTTGCCCCTTCTCCGCAATGGACTGTTGCTATTCCAAACGTTGTCAAGGTAACACTGGTGAATGGATGTTGTCTCCTTAAGTTTTGATACAGTGTGGCTGTGTCAAAAGATGATTTCGTTTTGTTTATAATGTGTTATAACATTAATTGTGTTTTGTACAATCCAACCAATGGAAGTAGAAAAAAAAAAACTTAACGTACATAAATATAAAGGGTAATCATAGCTAGTTATTTCCTAAGCATAACTTTATTTTAAAAAAACACAAATGTACATGTTCAATTAGAAATTCAAAGTTGATACGGAAGTTACGGAACGATACAATTATTGGATGATTTTGAATAACAAATGAAAACAAACTTTTAAAAACATTATTAATGCAGACCCAACGTTGTAAACTTAGCAAATCTCTTAAACTCTAATTCTCCAAAGCTACTTCAAAAAATGTTTGTTCCACCAAGTAAATGTCATTATCTTTAAAAAACATCTCTATTCATATGATTTACTGTTTTCACTTAGGAGCACGGTGGCTGAGTGGTTAAGCGCTTGGCTTCCGAACCTGGAGTCCTGGGTTCAAAGCTTCAGTGAAGACAGGATTTTTGAATTTCCGGATTTTCAAGGCGCCCCTGACTCCACCCAACTCTAATGGGTGCCTGACTTTGGTTGGGCAAAGCAAAGGCCGTTGACCGTTGTCTTGGCCACATGACATTCTGCTCGTTAATCTTTGGCCAAAGAAACAGATAAACTTAACATCATCTGAAAGGGGACTTTTTAAAAAATTCACTTAACCTCATCTACGCGTATCCTGGTCTACGGAATAAAGAAAGTTTTGATAGGCTATGAGTTTTTTAAGGTTGTATTAAAATGTATATGCACCTTTGAGCTATACAGAATTCAATTCTATTCCATTTGTAGCACGCAATAACATCAACACGAAGAAGACATTAGTCTTTCACTCTAGGACTTAACTCTTTCTCTCCGTAATTATTTACCCCATTCTGGTGGAATCAACGCCGATATCGTCAGTTAGGAGAGATGGAGTTAAAGGATTAGGGTTAGGATAAACTGTACCACCAATTCGTGCGAGTTTTGAAATTCTGAACGTACCTGTTTGTTAAGATATCTTATGTATATAACAGACGTGACTTCAAAATAGAAGATCATTACGTCCTACGCATTTCATGTGTCAATTTAGTCCTGCATGTTAATCAATGACTTAAACTCTGCTAAGTCGTTGGTTTTCCTGTCTGATTAAGGCAACCCATTCCATTCTCTAATGGCACTAGGGCAGAATGAGAACTTGTACGAATTTGTTCTAGCGTATGGATTAAGAAATGGGCCTTTATTTTTCTGTCATTCTCAGATTCGGAGTATTTCATTAGGTTTGTTTTTGTAAAAGAAGAAAAAACAACAACAAGAAGAAGAAACGTGCGCGTGTGGAAAGTCTTTGCCGAGACTGTCGTATTGTTAGTGCCACTTACGACTACATACCACAGGATGCGGAAATATAGTCATCTTTTTATTTGTACGTTTTTTAATATTCATAATTTTTTTTTAGAGAGAACTTTTAGTTAAGAAAATAGTGTTCAAAGTGAACCTGGCCTAACTGATGTTATTGAATGATTAACTAATTAATTTAATTGTTTTGTAAAAAGACAATATCTTTTCCCCTTGGTTATGTACACTGTGATATTTATTATAGTTCACTGCACGTCTGATATGTAATACTAGTGACTAAATGTTGTTTTAAATTAATGTCGACTTATATGCACATTTTAAAAAGTTTTTTTTTTCTATTTGAAAAACAAAGTAAATGTTTTGTTTAAATTTAAATTAGTAGTACATACTCATATCCAAAATATGGCTAGAAATCTAAAATCATGTGCATAAAAGTGTTAAAAATATGCTAAATGATAACTTTCCTTACTAAATAGTCTCCCATGTGTTTTTACTTTAAATTGTGAACATTAGTAAAAATGGCGTATTTTATGGAAAAACTGCTTAAATAGTTGATTATAAAAATTAAAATTCTCACTTTTATACAAAAAAAAAAATAAATAAAAAAAAAAAAAAAAAAATTAGCCGTTGCAATAGAACTTTGAAAGATCTAAAATATCATGATATGAGATTTTATAAGTTTATGATATCTAAACGAAAAGGGCGGACGGACGGGCGGACAGACAGACCACATAAAACCCTAACCCTTTTGAGAGCCAATATAAATGAAGGTATAATACTACTCACTACTAGATATAATTATACTTGTTTTTTGTTTGATTAGTATTTCTTTAATTATTAGGATGGTGCATATTTACTAGCTTTGATACATGAATTAATGTTATACATTGACAATAAAAAAGACTCTATTCATTCTCAATAGAGGCTATTCTGTATTAATTGTGCACTGTTATGGCACGATTAGGAATTACTTATTTGTTTCGAGAATAGGGGAAGTTTTTACTTAGCGACGATGACGTAGGTTTTTAAAAAAAAAGACAGAAACGAAATAGAAGTTGACAAAAGAGGGCGCTCTTCATCATTGTAGAAACAGGAAGTGTTTACGAACATAGACATTCGACGGTTCCCTTCATAGGTATTAAACGTATTTGTTGATCTACAACACCTTCGACTACCTATATCGATTGTTTCGGCCTTTCGCTGGTGTTACTGAATTAGTTTGAGGGTTACCTCCTGTTTATTGTATTGGCTTGTATCCGACACCGGGGAAGAGCCTTAACAGCATATTTACTATTATCTTACTGTGTTTACCGCAAGCGTTTTGACAAAGCTCCTATTTAGACGATGACAGGATACTGTTCTGTATCAATAACTCTTTCAATTATTCAAAGTGTTTTTTTTCTCCAAAAGTTTTTTTTTCTCCAAGACTTCTTCTTCGTTCTCATTTTACATGTCGGAGGGCTCAGATCAGTAACCCTATATCTGAAATTAACAGCGCAGTGGTTTCCAGATCAGGCAGTTCTGCAATTAGCTTTTGTTCCATTTGAGGGTTTTGAGGCTAGAGTCTTGTTCGGGCCTCTTGATATAGTATGCAGCTTTGAAGGACATGGTCAGCATTCTCTGGTGATGCTCCACAAGGGCAGGTTGATATTGACTTTTCAAATGCTCCGCAGTTTGAGGACCTCTCGCTTTCAGCTGGGGAACATGTGAACATTATGTTTTGTCTGTCTAAGGTAATGTTTCCTTTGAAGTGTACTCACACGTTCGATACTACATGGCTCAATTCGGGCTCACGCTCAACTTTCAGGAGAAAGGGCCTAACGTCCTACTCGTGATGCTGCGCCTACAGGCAGGTACCTTGCTACGCCACTGTTACGTCTTATTACATGATGAACCTATCTACACTATGATGGGCACGTAACAGCCAATCGTCAAAGTAGGTATTATTCTTAACGGTAAATTTCGTAATGTTTCGCACTTGACTTGGATTACGTTTGCACTGGTTCCTGTTATTGGTTGCTATTATGCCCAGATAGGCCCCAGCAGAAATGACGAAGAACAGAACAAAAAAAAACAAAACATGCTACCGGAATTAATGTGAACTGAGGCCAATTTTCATCTGGCCAATAATCTTACTAAATATTAAGAAACTTTCTTTTAGTTTGTTATTTTTCCTATAATTGGAGGAAAAAATAACTAACATAAAAATATATATTTTTTAAAATTCTTCTCCTTCATAAAGCTGATTTGCATCACCTCATTCTATTTTTAGCGGCCCCCGAAAGGGGAATAGACGCTATTAGTTTTGTGTGGTCTGTTTGTCCGTCCGTCCGTCCCGTTTAGATAAACTAGAAAAGATATTGAAAATCCGACATCATGATATTTTAGACCAAAGTTCTGATGCAACGGCTACTTTTTTTTTTTTTGAAAGCGAAAACTTTAATATTTAAAATCAACTAAGCAAGCAGTTGTTTTTTTCATAAAAATATACCATTTTTACAACTATTCAACCTTTTTACAACTATTCACTGTTAATAGTAACAAAGTGTGCTACGTAGTAAAGGAGATAATAATGTACATTTTTGACACATTTATGCAAATAGTTTTAGATTTTTTGTAAAGATAATATTTTTTTACAATTGTATTGCTACGTTAGGTAAGTTCTATCATACAAACTATTACATTTATACACACACACACACAAAATCATTTTAATATGCATATTAGTGGAATATAATTTAGAACAACAATTAATAAGTAGTTTCATATTATCGCGTGAGTTGCAGCGCGATACCACGCGTATGGAACACTGAACTAAAGGATTTTCTTTCCTTGAGGCTTTGAATAAGAGATTCATTCTCTACATAAAAAGTAGATCAATTATATAATCGTTATATGACATGAGTTAGGCCATTAGTTAGGCCATTAGTTAGGCCATTAGTTAGGCCATTAGTTAGGCCATTAGTTAGGCCATTAGTTAGGCCAACGGACTCCTCCTTCACTTTTACCCATCCTTTGGTCTGCTGGACCGTTGAGGCACAACACAGAATCTGTCAGCCTTCTTTCTCCATTCTTCTCTGTCATTTGCCTTTGGTAAAATTTCACCATAGACATACACCATTATCAGAAAAGATATTGGAACACTGCAGAATTATAACATACCCAGAAAAGAGATTGGACCACTGCAGACCTACAACATAACCAGAGAAAAGATTGGACCACTACAGACCTTCAACATAACCAGAGAAAAGATTGGACAACTGCAGACCTAGGCTACAACATAACCAGAAAATAGATTGGATCACTGCAGACCTAGGCTACAACATAACCAGAAAATAGATCGGATCACTTCAGACCTAGGCTACAACATAACCAGAAAATAGATCGGATCACTTCAGACCTAGGCTACAACATAACCAGAAAATAGATCGGATCACTTCAGACCTAGGCTACAACATAACCAGAAAATAGATCGGATCACTTCAGACCTAGGCTACAACATAACCAGAAAATAGATCGGATCACTTCAGACCTAGGCTACAACATAACCAGAAAATAGATCGGATCACTTCAGACCTAGGCTACAACATAACCAGAAAATAGATCGGATCACTTCAGACCTAGGCTACAACATAACCAGAAAATAGATCGGATCACTTCAGACCTAGGCTACAACATAACCAGAAAATAGATCGGATCACTTCAGACCTAGGCTACAACATAACCAGAAAATAGATCGGATCACTTCAGACCTAGGCTACAACATAACCAGAAAAGAGATCGGATCACTTCAGACCTAGGCTACAACATAACCAGAAAATAGATCGGATCACTTCAGACCTAGGCTACAACATAACCAGAAATAGATCGGATCACTTCAGACCTAGGCTACAACATAACCAGAAAATAGATCGGATCACTTCAGACCTAGGCTACAACATAACCAGAAAATAGATCGGATCACTGCAGACCTAGGCTACAACATAACCAGAAAAGAGATCGGATCACTTCAGACCTAGGCTACAACATAACCAGAAAATAGATCGGATCACTTCAGACCTAGGCTACAACATAACCAGAAAATAGATCGGATCACTGCAGACCTAGGCTACAACATAACCAGAAAATAGATCGGATCACTTCAGACCTAGGCTACAACATAACCAGAAAATAGATCGGATCACTTCAGACCTAGGCTACAACATAACCAGAAAATAGATCGGATCACTTCAGACCTAGGCTACAACATAACCAGAAATAGATCGGATCACTTCAGACCTAGGCTACAACATAACCAGAAAATAGATCGGATCACTGCAGACCTAGGCTACAACATAACCAGAAAATAGATCGGATCACTGCAGACCTAGGCTACAACATAACCAGAAAATAGATCGGATCACTTCAGACCTAGGCTACAACATAACCAGAAAATAGATCGGATCACTTCAGACCTAGGCTACAACATAACCAGAAAATAGATCGGATCACTTCAGACCTAGGCTACAACATAACCAGAAAATAGATCGGATCACTTCAGACCTAGGCTACAACATAACCAGAAAATAGATCGGATCACTTCAGACCTAGGCTACAACATAACCAGAAAAGAGATCGGATCACTTCAGACCTAGGCTACAACATAACCAGAAAATAGATCGGATCACTTCAGACCTAGGCTACAACATAACCAGAAATAGATCGGATCACTTCAGACCTAGGCTACAACATAACCAGAAAATAGATCGGATCACTGAAGACCTAGGCTACAACATAACCAGAAAATAGATCGGATCACTGCAGACCTAGGCTACAACATAACCAGAAAATAGATCGGATCACTTCAGACCTAGGCTACAACATAACCAGAAAATAGATCGGATCACTTCAGACCTAGGCTACAACATAACCAGAAAATAGATCGGATCACTGCAGACCTAGGCTACAACATAACCAGAAAATAGATCGGATCACTTCAGACCTAGGCTACAACATAACCAGAAAATAGATCGGATCACTTCAGACCTAGGCTACAACATAACCAGAAAATAGATCGGATCACTTCAGACCTAGGCTACAACATAACCAGAAATAGATCGGATCACTTCAGACCTAGGCTACAACATAACCAGAAAATAGATCGGATCACTGCAGACCTAGGCTACAACATAACCAGAAAATAGATCGGATCACTGCAGACCTAGGCTACAACATAACCAGAAAATAGATCGGATCACTTCAGACCTAGGCTACAACATAACCAGAAAATAGATCGGATCACTTCAGACCTAGGCTACAACATAACCAGAAAATAGATCGGATCACTTCAGACCTAGGCTACAACATAACCAGAAAATAGATCGGATCACTTCAGACCTAGGCTACAACATAACCAGAAAATAGATCGGATCACTTCAGACCTAGGCTACAACATAACCAGAAAATAGATCGGATCACTTCAGACCTAGGCTACAACATAACCAGAAAATAGATCGGATCACTTCAGACCTAGGCTACAACATAACCAGAAAATAGATCGGATCACTTCAGACCTAGGCTACAACATAACCAGAAAATAGATCGGATCACTTCAGACCTAGGCTACAACATAACCAGAAAAGAGATCGGATCACTTCAGACCTAGGCTACAACATAACCAGAAAATAGATCGGATCACTTCAGACCTAGGCTACAACATAACCAGAAAATAGATCGGATCACTGCAGACCTAGGCTACAACATAACCAGAAAATAGATAGGATCACTTCAGACCTAGGCTACAACATAACCAGAAAATAGATCGGATCACTTCAGACCTAGGCTACAACATAACCAGAAAATAGATCGGATCACTTCAGACCTAGGCTACAACATAACCAGAAAATAGATCGGATCACTTCAGACAACTTCAATGGACACTTTTAAGGGGAGTGCAATGAATTTAGTTTCCCTATTGCTGTGCCAGAGAATAATTATTAGTTTATGTCTGTAATAATAATAATAATAATAATAATAATAATAATAATAGTAATAATAATAATAATAATAATGGCAGGATGTTCAGCCGTATCGGAATCTGCCTACCTAGTTCGCCATAACCAAGTAGCCAAGCTAATACACCAGCACTTGGCTTTGACACATAATTTAATCGGTAAGGATACTCCTCCTTATTACAAATACTCACCACAAGAGGTTCTCGAGTCTACGGATCATCTATTGTACTGGGATAGGCCTATTTTGACTGACAAAACGGTAGATTTTAATCGCCCTGATCTGCTGCTCATCGAAAAAAAGAAAAGGCCGCTACCATTATTGAGATCGCCGTACCACTATCTCATAATTTAAGAAATACTGAGCTGGAAAAACAACGAAAATATGAGAACCTAGGCTTGGAGATTAAGCGTTTACGGAAGTTATCTAAAAAACAATATACCCCATTGTTATATCAACCGAGGGGATAATAACAACTGACCTCACAGATACATTTAAGGCCCTTGGCATTCCTAGGAACATTCTCGTTGCCTGTCAGAGGGCGGTACTTCTGCAGACCTGCCACATCACCAGAAAATTCCTCGGTGGAAACTGATAAAGGGACTTCGATGAATTTTGTTTCCCTTTAACGAAACTCGACCCTGGCTTCGCCAGAGAATGAATACTCGTTCTTTTCTAACATAATAATAATAATAATAACAATAATAATAAAACCCTGAAACATAAGGCTTTGTTACAGCAATACAGGACAGAGTAATTAGCACAAAAAATTGCGAGAAACATATCCTAAAACTCAATATTGTTGACAAATGTCGAAAATGTGAAAATGTGGGTGAGTCAATTGAACACATAATGGCAGGATGTTCAGCTCTATCAAAATCTGCCTATCTATGTCGACATAACCAAGTTGCAAATTAATACACCAACACCTGGCTTTGACACATAAATTGATTAATAAGAATACTCCTAATTACAGCCAATTACCTATTTCCCTATTATACTGGGATTAGGATAGTTTGACTGACAGACAAAAAGGTTGATGTTTGCCGCCCTGATTTACTGTTTATAAAAGAAAAAACTCCGCTCTCATTGTTGACATTTTCGTACCTTTGTCTCATAATTTAAGAAAAACTGAAATGGAAAAAACTAAGAAAATATGGGAACCTAGAGATGGAGATAAAGCGGTTATGGAAGTTGTCTAAAACAATATACCCTGTAGTTACATCAACCGATGAGATAGCGACAACTGGCCAGATACCTTCAAGGCCCTTATGTCCCTAAGAAGATTCTAGTTGCCTTTTAGAGGGCGGAACTGTAGCAGACCTGCCGCATCACCTGAAGATATCTCCGTGGACACTGTTAAAGGGACTACAATCTCTCTAACGAAGCTCGACCCTGACTGGGCTAGAGAATGAATATTAGTCTATTTTTCACATAATAATAATAATTTCAATATGAGATTTCTAATTAAAACTCATCGTGGTGAAATAACACAAACAAACTCGTCTCTGTGCTTTATTATGGGAAGATTGACACTCTGTGTTAATATATAGCCCAATTCTCCAAAAGGTCTCCGTGACATTTACATCAGGACTTCGTGTTCCTTTAGGCTTTAATTTACCTGGTTAGCTCAATTCTTTTTTAACCCTAGTTAGTCCTTCTTGTAAGCTCACCGACCTGATTCATCGTTCAAATGAAAACAAAAATTTGTTTACGAGGTGGAAAATAAAACCCAAACAAACGTGCGTACAAAAATAAAAAAAAAAATAAAAAAATAAAAAAAAAAATAAACAAACTTAAAAAACAAATTAGGGAAAATTATAAATAGCAAGCATTTAACTTATTTAAACAAAATTACATAAAATAATGTACGTTAAACCCAGTTGAAGTGGTTCTTAAATTTTAAGATTTATGGCCCAACTTTCTTTTCGTAAAATGTGCGCCAGTTTTTTGCACGTCTACAGCTTGAATGCAAAATAGCTAGTAAAATCATTGGCAAAATAAATAAATAATTAATTAAAAATTGCATTGGACACCTATTTATGAAATTACTATTACTAATTCCATAACAAATTTGAACTATAAAGGAAGAAACATTAGAAGAGTCAGAATTGTAACTTTTTTACCATTACAAAGAAGACAGAGCTAACGAGGATGTCAAGAGGGCAGCACAACGATCAACCGGAAGTGCTCTTAACTCATGTCGGGTACTTTAAAGTTGACCAGACTTAGAGGCGTCCTAAAAATCCCAAACTACAAAATCCCAGCGTTGGACGGAATCAGTGACATAGCAATCATGGCGTGAAAGGGAGATCATTGTTCCATGGCCGTAGAGCCTGTGAAAGAAAAAACAAAACGAAAAGAAAAATACAAACAAATCTCTTGATGATTTTTCAAGTATACAATTTATATGATGAATCTTCTTATCTTATCTTATATAATACAGACGTTACTTCAAAAACGAAGATGATTACGTCCTACGCGTCATGCATTTAGTCATGCATATTAACCAATGACATAAATTCTGCCATGTCACTGGTTTTCCTGGCTAGCTCAGGCAACCCATTCCATGCTCTAATAGCGCTAGGGAAGAAGGAGTATTTGTACAAATTTGTCCTAGCATACGGGATGAGGAATGTGTCTTTATCCTTGTGTCTTTCAGAGTATTTTATTAAATTTTGTAATCATCTTTAGGATGTAGTTAATATATGGGAAATAAAGAAAGTTATTTCTGAAAAGTGGTGCATGCATCGTACGGGTGCTGTGACAGTTTGCTTAACCCTTAAAGTGCTGAGCTTTTGTACACCGAGTATACAAAAACATGGATTTACTATGCTAGTGTTTAGAGGCTAAAGTACCACACGCGTCTAAAGGGTTAACCAAATCCGACCACTTTTTGCTGCCAGCAGCTGTTCTTAGCAGGATACCATTCCGTTGTGTTGTCCAGCCAGCTTTTCTTTGGACGACCCTTTCTTCGTGGTTCCTTCACTGTACCTTAAAGAATGAGTGTTAGATAGTGAGTCCTATCTTACAATAGGACCGAACCAGATCAGCTTTGTCTCTTCATAGTATTGAGAAGTGTTTCCTTTTTGCCAGCCAATGTGTTGGCTGTACAAACTCCATTGTCTGCTTTTCCTGGTGTGATGCCCAACATTTTTCTGTAACATTCACTCACAAATGTTTGTATTCTTCTTTTAGCCTCAAGATTAGTCGATAATTTTTCGTGACACTTAACAGACATCTTGTTCTTGAAACCATGGCCTTGCCAGGATTCGAACCTCACACCCTCAGTTCAGAAGCCACTCAGCTTTCGCGGCCGTCATAACTTCAAAATTTGTTACAATATATTGTAGTAACTCCAGTGGCTGACCGAAACGGGTTAATGTATGTGCGGCCTACTGATACAAACGACTCAGGCCAATCACACAGGTCAACGGCTGTTGAACAAGGGACATTACTGATTGTACACGCAAATATGACCAGTATTATGGGCATGTGACCGAAAGCCTTCATGGTCGAGAGACAGTGTGTTAAAAAGGACAGTTGAGTCCAGGACAGCAAGGCGTAAGGACTGTGGTACCTTATGAGTCCTAGAAAATGTAGCTGTACGAGCTTGAGAGACTTGTAATGTTTAGTTAGGCAGTTCTGTTAAGTACAAGAAAGCATTTGAAGTTACTGGAGCCAATTGTGGAATTGGCTGTAGTGATGTATTTGTAATTAAACCGCCACATTGTTTATTGAAGCTCTTGTTGTCAAGTTGATGTGTTAGATGTGTTGTGTTGTTGGGCAGTGTTTGCAGAAGGCTTAATAGAGAAGATCGTAACAATATTAAGTTTAAGTGTCTATAAGAAAATAGGTAAAAAAAAAATCGGATGAAACATTCTTATACAGGTTTAGGTCGTGCTCTATCGTATAATAAGCTTATAGCCCACTTGAAAAGATATCCAAGATCACAATGATATCAAGATAACTTGTACACAAAAAACATGAAGCCTCAACTCCAACAATGACAAAGCGACACTGACGACAAGTTAGACAAGATACTCTCCACTCTTGACAGCAGTTTACACTGCACACGCAGAGCTGCAAGAAATAAAAACTTTGGATTAGAGAGTCTTGAGAAAAGATCCACGCAATTAAATCTCAAGATAACGTCATAGCGTCATCCGAAGGCGATCAAATCAAACACTGGCTAGGCGCTTCTGGCAATGGTGGATCTTGACTTGCAACCATTGAAGGTGTCCTATCAGCCTATCTGATAAGGTCTCAAATGATGATCCGGTGCAAACAGGATCCATTATTTGCTTTTTTTTTTATTGGACAAGATAAACCTCGGTTAATCTATAAAGGATTAACAATTATTAGATGGCGTTTAAGCGCGTGCTGGGTGGTTGAAGTTTTGACCAAACGTGAAGCCCTGGTGGGTTTATTTTCAGTTTAAAACGAAAGCAAAACATATCAAATTATTGAGAGTATAAAACAAGGATGATAAAATAATTGGAATGCTAGAATATTAACAGTTCTTGTGTGGTGCTCCAACGGCCCAACATACTATGGGATAGGTGAAGCTGAAGGAGAAGTGTGTTACTGATTTCTTGTTCACCTTTGATCCTTAATAAGAGTTCATTTAAATAGTTATTTGCTCTAGAATCACATTCAGTTAGTGCTAGTAATCCAAAATAATTGCATTGTAAATAATGTTTTTTTCACATGCGTTTCAAATTGGAATGAAACAAGGTCTTCTGTCAATGATAAATAAACTTTGGAATGAAACAAGGTCTTTTGTCAATGATAAATAATCTTTGAACATACAAAATCTAGAAAGTCATTCTTCTCTGGCACAGGTGTAAGACGTTCGATCTGTTAAACGCATGATGTATTCCAATATAGGAGCTCAAGTATTGTCCGTCCAAAGGAAACCAACAAATAGCCAATCAAACCCCACCCGCCCCGGTTTCAACTTGCCCAAACACTCAACGGCCGCTTATCGACTTGGCTAACTTTTCAGCTTTGCGCGGGGCCAGCATCAGCCGGGGCAAGGGCAACAACTCAATTTCCCCCGTCAATCAGAGTAATCGGCCCCTGAAGTGATTATCTCTTGACGGCAATTATTGATTACGTCTTAAGTGCGTGGGAGCGGGTGTGTGGGGGGGGGGGGGGGGTCAAGTGTGCGAGGAGCCTATAAATGGCATCGCGTGCAGAAACAAGGGCGAAAGAAGAATTGGTTTAAGTCGAAACAGGTCAAAAAAAAATAAATTAAAAGTTGGCCTCACTATTATATCTTCTTCTTCTTCTTGAAACTGTCAGGTAGAGTTGAGCCTACAGCTCTTGGATCTCTAAGCCCGCAAAAGTGAACAAGAGCTCCCTCTCTCACTGGCCTGAAAGAGAACAGTGTACACTGTTCTGTCTGACGGGTGGGTCAGACTCGCGGCAAGAGGCCGCGTACACTAAGACCCCCACCATTTTCCTTTTCTATACCAGGCTAACCGTGCGGAACACGCCATTTATGTAACGGCCCCTTGAGGAACGGGCCTGGATTGTGACAAGGTTGTGGGAGCTTTTTTACAACTCCGCACAGTGCAATGAGGATCCTCTCGCATCCCCTTAGGCACCCCCACGGGAGTCTCGTTTTGCTACCCTTTAGCCTAATCGTATCCTTCTACGATAATTTCCACCCGGGCGCCACTATGAGGCAAGGTAGCATGCCCGGGCACTATGATATAAGAAATGCAAACTAGGAACATCGTCGAGACCTCTTCTGCTTTATTATGCACTGCGTAAGTTGACACTGGCGCAGTAGAGTCATCTTTTCTCTAACGGTTACAATAATAATAATAATCTTTAGCATCCATAAGAAAATTTACCGTCCAATTTGAACATTACACCAAACAAAACATTACAACTATAGTAAACCAGAACTTACATTCACACCAGACTCATTCATAGTTTACATGTTTAAATCAGATAATTAGATTGTATTTAATGATTTGAATACCAGGGGACAAAAGAGTTTTGTCTCTGTCTTTGCTATCAGTGTCTGGTATCTCTTTTGTGTTAGTAAAATCACAAAATCCTGACCCAAAAGGGTGATTTTTTATTTTTTTCATTTTAGAATCTTTTTAGGTTTCTTATGAATATTTTTTACAAACAGCTGCCCTAATGGGGCTTCTTTTTTTCCTCAATGACTATAGCAGCAGCATTTAGGATTCTATGAAGTACCTTTATACAAGTCACAACTTCATGCAGGGTTGAGGAACCTGGACACGGATAAAAAAAAAACGGCTCCAATAATCTTCCTATAAATTTAACAATTGATGTATTTCGCTCAGAAAAGAAATACTTGCTCCTTGGCCACACAGGGAAAACTCTAATTGGACTGTTATAATTTTTCAAAATAAAAAAATAAAAAAAGATTTGGTTAGAGAACTAGATCTAAATCTAGATTCAACATAGGTCCTAAAAGAACTATCGCTTTAGGGGATTTCAGAATGTAAAGCATTATAGATTTAAGAGTAAAATGAGTTAAATACATTAATCCACATATTGATGAAACTATCAAAAAATCAAACGAAGCATTAGGGTTTATTAAAAGAAATTTCTATAAATCAAACAACAACATAAAACTAAAATGTTATTTAACCTAGGTTAGGCCAATAAAAGAATATGCATCCTCTGTTTGGGACCCCTCAACTCAAGAAAACAGTAAGAAACTGGAACCGACACAAAATAGAGCTGAGATTCATAACAAACGAATATTCGCATTTGACTAGAGACCTAGAGTAACACCTTTAGTTAAAATCAATTTAGAAAGCCTTCAGGACAGAAGACGCAAAAGTGAAGTAGCAATTATACATAAAACACTGAACCATAATCTTCAAATACAAAAACAAAATTTAATAAAAATACTCAGAAAGACACAATCGCATTACACATTCCATATGCTAGGACAAATTTGAACAAATACTCCTTCTTCCCTAGTGCTATTAGAGCATGGAATGGGTTGCCTGAGCTAGCCAGGAAAACTAGTGACTTTGCAGAATTTAAGTCATTTGTTGATATGCATTACTGAATGCATGACGCGTAGGACGTAATCATCTTCTTTTTGAAGTAATGTCTGTATTATATAAGATAAGATAAGAATGTTCAGGAAAATTTAGCGTATTATTTTGTAAGTGTAGCTCTAAAGGCCTATCCATATTAAAATATTACAAAGTGTAGTAAATCTTTAGATTTGTTTAACCAGGATTTTTATTCGTGGGTAAGGGTGGGGGGTAGGAGAGGGAAAATCTGCGGGGTAATAAATGTTTTATTGTTTTTTAATCTGACATCCATTAGTTATCTAGAGAAAAACAAATCGCTTTTAAAGTTGTATAAAGGAAGTATTGTCTTTAAAAAAAAGTAATTTCAATGTTGTTTTATTTTGTAATTAATCTTCTTAACAACGCTGTTTAAAACACCAGTAGTCACGGTTCTGCGCCATAAAAATCCCTCACGGGCTTGCATTTCTCAGGGCTGATTCCGCATTCCTTCAGGAACCTCTAGGGTGGGTTTTTTTTTTTTTTTCATTTTTTTTTTCAAGTTTATGTAAACGTTTTTATTGCACAGTTTAGGGTAAACAAAAAAAGAAATCATTTAGAAAGTCGATTATCAGACATCTGAACCATTTCGTAAAGGTGGGGCCTGTAATATGTGGTGTCAGTGATATCAGAGTTACCTGTGTGTACTTTATTAATATTTAATTTTTTACTACATTTCATGTCCATTGGTTTGAGGTTAAGAATAAAAGCAGGAAATATACAATTCGTGACCCTGTTACTGATTTCATAATAGAATAACTTCATCTGTGAGCACTTTAAAATATAAATAATTAGGAGTTCTACGAAACGTACTTTGACTTATACGCTTTATTGATTCAATATATTGTGTCCAACGGGGTGTGGTATTTGAGAGATGAAGCGCTTGGCTTCCAAACCAAGAGGTCCCCAGTCCGTCCCTGTGTCCACCCAACTCTTGAGGTACCTTCATTTGCGGTTATCATTTGATTTGTGTTATAAGGTTAGCTTCTGACTCTGATATTGAGTCCGTCGGAACTGCTCCCACTAACAGGAGAAAGGACAAAGGCGAGTAACTGGCTCCTAAACCAGTAAGCTTCGTGCAAGAGGGGCTCGTTAGCCATGGCTGGCTACCCACCTAGGAGTATGAAATCTCTGAATTCAAACCTCTGCTGCCTTGCAGCTATACCCAATCATGGGAAAGGCTTCGGGAGTCAACCCTGAGGAAAAATCAGGAACTAGTGAATATGGCAGTTTGCAGCACGCAGTGCTACACCCTGGCAGAACCTGCGACGCTGCTGACCCCTAACTATATCGGCACTGCCATTCCTTTGGATACATCAGCTGTGTGGGCGACATCGTTCTAACCACAGCTTATGCCCAGGCCTTCATCCCATTTTCATGAGATGATCTATAGTCGCTCCGCGACTGAAGGAGGACATAGAATAAGGTTAGCTTCTGACTCTACCAAATGTATAGTAGTATCATATCGTTTATTATAGCTTCTAAAAATAAACTGTTACCAACTAAAGACTGTACAGAAAGACGTACGTAATAGTTCACTGTAACTTTATAAAACACCAGCCTATGTCTACGTATAGAGTAGAATAGATCTATCAGGACGTTCCTGTGAACTCTCAAGAAAGAAACTTGAAGACGACATCTATTACGTTTATGACCCAGTGCTACATCCGTATGTCACATATATTGTGCATTTATTGTATGGATTACATACAAACTATGGTTTCTCCGAAATTCAAGCCGGTGGATATGTTTTCTATATCTCGAAATAATGAGAAAAAAAAACAAACTTAAGCCACCCGGGGTAGTGACATTTTTGATCTGCTTAGTTTGATTTATTAGATTCTTAAATGATTCTGTTCATTTTCTTTTATCTCAAGATCTCATTGGTTGGTTGAGCAGGGATTCTCAAATTAGAGTGCGAGAGACGTTCGAATCCTGGTGAAGACTGTGGATTTTAATTTCTGGATATTTAGGGCGCCTCTGAGTCCACCCAGCTCTAATGGGTACCTGACATTAGTTGGGGAAAAGTAAAGGCGGTTGGTGGTTGTGCTGGCCACATGACACCCTCGTAAACCGGGGACCACAAAAAAAAAACAAAAAAAAAACAGATGACATTTACATCATCTGCCCTATAGACCTCAGGGTCTGAAGATTGAGTATAATATAGTTAAATGAAATGTATACTTCGAAATGAAATAACAACCTGGATGTTATGGAGTCTATATGTGTGTTTTCTAGTTTATGAGGAAAAAAGGGAGCGGTTGTTTTTGGCTGACGGGTTTCTGATGACACCATGCCATGGTCTGTCATAATTCAAGTTAATAAAAGTCGCGTGTGGGAGAGTGGAAGCAGAGACGAATCAGAGACTGGAGAGAGTACTGACTTGTATTTTTTGTTTGATTTTGTTCCAACGATCATTTCATTTGTTTTACTTCAATATACTTCACGTGGAATGTATGTAGATTGAGAAATAAAAGTTACATTTAAGTTTGGTGACAAAAGAAATCTCTTCGAGTTTATTTCCAGTTATTTAGAGTTCTACGTTCAAGGTATAATATATAGTTCGTCTATCGTGGTTCGATGATGACCACTTTGTCATACAGGGGGGGCTGAGGGCTTTGCACTGGGGTTTTATGCCTCCTCACGTGAGACCTATGTGAGCCCGGAATGTTCGGTCGCACACTGGGCAGGTTATTCCAGCTGGAGCTAGTCTCGTTTGCCTTGCTTTTCTTCTCTGGCGTTTTTCTTCTGCCAGCGTTGTTCTCTTTTCCTCAGCAACCTGTGCGCCAGTTTTCACAGCGCGACGCCATGATGCTCTGTCATGTGCCTCTGTCTCCAAGGTGCCTGGGTCTATGCTGAGCTCCTTCAGAGAAGCTTTGAGGGTGTCCCTGAAGCGCTTTCTTTGACCACCTTGCGAGCGCTTTCCTTCGCTTAGTTGGCCATACAAGAGTCGTTTAGGGATGCGGTGGTCTTCCATTCTGCAGACGTGTCCTGCCCATCGCAGCTGGTATAATACGCATACACTGGATGAAGTATAATAGCTGTTTGGAGCTACAATCCAACGAGCAATAACACTTGGGATGAGATCAGGCTAGAAAGCTTAGGCCTCTCGTAGACCCCTGGTAGGAAAAGATTAGAGATCCTATACAGGTCAAAAGGCATTGAAGACACCTTCCATCCATTGCATCTCTCGCAGCTGCAAACACTCTTGCGAAAAAATGCATATCTGTTTCCTTTGAGGTATCTATCAGTGTTGGGGGTGCAATCAATGGCGTCTTAAACATCCCTAAATTCAAGATCCCAGTCTTCACTAAGGTTCAGTCTCGATACCCCCTTCCGGTTCAAAAGTCAAGCGTTTTACCATTCATACGCCGTGTGTTAAGGATGGTAATGTTTAGCATTTTTACTGTAACAGAAAGAGAGAGAGGATAGAGAGAAGGAGAGAGCGAGAAGGAGCGAGAGAAGGAGAGAGAGAATAAGAGAGAGAAGGAGAGAGAGAGAAGGAGAGAGAGAAGGAGAGGGAGAGAAGGAGGAAGAGAGAGAAGGAGAGAGAGAGGAGAGAGAGAAGGAGGGAGAGAGAGAAGGAGAGAAGAGAGAGAAGGAGAGAGAGAGAAGGAGAGAGAGAGAGAGAGAGAGAGAAGGGGAGAGAGAGTGACAAAAAGAAAGAAAAAAGAGGAGGGGATGGAAGGTGTGACCAGAGAGAGAGAGAGAAGGAGAGAGAGAGGAGAGAGAGAGAGAAGAAGAGAGAGAAGGAGAGAAAGAGAGAGAAGGAAAGAGAGTGTGAGAGGTAGGGAAAGGGAGAAGAGAGAAAAAAAGAAAGAAAAAAGAGGAGGTGAGGAAAGATATGACCAGAGAGAGAGAGAGAGAGAAAGAGAGAGAGAGAGACAAGGAGAGAGAGAGGAAGTATAATATATATGTAGTCGATCGTAGTTAGCAGTTCAAGTGCCGCTCTTAAATATTCACATCAGACGGACTCACGCTCATGACTCTACCATTCGTTTATCTAGTAAACACTCCTTGCATCTTTGTGTCCAAGGCAAACAGATCTCCTATTGATTACTTGGTTTCAATGAATAGTGTCCAAACCATTTCGCCCTGACCACACAAAACTTCCATTCGGTATACATGTTCCTGTGTTCGCAGACGACAGGATTCTCTGAAATTACAGGTTTGCCCTACTTCACGCAAAGACCGGCGCCTAGCGTGTTACTGAACGGTAACAGCACACCGCCATTGTGTTGGGCCACCGGCGGAAATGACGACACACCTGAATATCCCGCAGATAAAATCGAGCCCGGCCTATCGGGCGACAAAAAACTCAAGAAACAAAAGGGATATTGATTGTAATGTCACCCAGGACCTAACACTACTCCGTTAAAGATCAATAAAAAAATTTTTAACATTGGAGCTTATAGAGTAACAATGAAGTAGGCTTACAATACGTACTTAACTCTTTCTCTCCTAACTGACGATACCAGCGTTGATTCCACCAGAATGTGGTAAAAAATTACGGAGAGAAAGAGTTAAAGCTTATATCAACGCATTCTTTCTGTCGGTCTGGTAAAACGTTGGTACACGCTGTTTCTCCCACAGCCATCAAGTGGAAACTTGACACAAATATTCAATGGCATAGACAAGACATGAATCAATAATTTTAAAAAATAACCAATTTGTCAATTAGCTGCTGGTAATTAATTATTTAATTTGATACCGAAAAGGGAAATAAATTTTTCGGAATTCACAGATATGGCTAAATATGTAGGATTTGTCCCCCTTGTGTAATTGTTCACATTATTTCTCTCCTACGTCCATTCTTGGAAAAATCTTGAACTTTGAAACAAGTATTTACTGTACCTAAGAATATGAATATATTCAGAAATTAAACAATTAGTCAATTTGTAACTAATTATTTTGTTTCACATCGAATACGTGAAATAACTTGAACATTATTGACAAATATAGTTTTAAAGGCAGAGTTCTTTCCATTTCTATTATTTATTGTACCTAAGAGTATGAACCAATTAAGAAATTAAACAATTAATCAATTGTAATCAATCATTGTCTTTTATATGGTATAAAGGAAATAACTTCTATATTATTGAGAGCTATAACTTTTAGTGCGAAGTTCTTCTCCATACCAACGTTTTTAATTTACAAAGAAAAATATTTTTATTTTATATTTTCCTCGCTTTTATTAAGCAACAGTTATTATTTTTAACCATTTGACAGTTGGTCTACACTTTTGAGAAAAATGTGCCTGTTTGCTCTAGATGTTTGGGCCCTTTACATGAGTCCCTCAGAAGGGAACATTATTACGTCCCAATTCAAACCACCTACACGACGGCAGGTGATGGTGTTGTCCAGTGTGTGGGCCATTGACTTGTAGCACCTGAGATGAACTCCTTTTGAAAAATCAGAGCAGGAAGGACTCAACCCTCCCATAGTGCTCTGGCAAGAAACTGGACCGTAAGGCGTAATGCCTCGTAGCTACCAGACTTATAGCACCAAAATGTAGGTGAACAAATAAGCCGCTGTAGGCATATTATTATTTTAAATTATAAATATTAAAATAACTTGAATAGCTTCTTTCTGAACAAAACTAAATATAACTGTTATTACAATAGACAAATTCAGCTTGAGGTGAAATAAACTGATATTAAACAAATCTCAGTATCAAAACACGGAATTCTGAGGTTATCTGGCGTACTAAACACAGCTTACGACAGAGCCGCCTGTCTTGCATCATTCTACAAGACCAATATTAAATTAATGCTCCCTCTCTCTCTCTCTCTCTCCAACTAACAATAAATACTCCCTTCCCAAATTCACATATGAAACACACATTCCATAAAAGATGGAAGCTAGAAGCTTTCGAACTTAGGACCATCATTACGACATTACGAAGCACAAAAGTAATAAATAAGTATACATTAATTTTGGCCCAATATTACTGACGCGGTGCGGTGAGGCGCGGTGGCTGAGCGGTAAAGCGCTTGGTTTCCGTACCGTAGGTCTCGGTTTCGAATCCTGGTGAAGACTGAGCTATTTAATTTCGGTATCTTTGGGCGCCTCTGAGTCCACCCAGTTCTTATGGGTACCTGACATTAGTTGGGGAAAAGTAAAGGCGGTTGGTCGTTATGCTGGCCACATGACACCCCCGTAAACCGTAGGCCATAGAAACAGATCACCTTTACATCATCTGCCCTATAGACCTCAAGGTTTGAAAGGGGAACTTTATTTTTTTTTATTACTGACACTTTTAGGTTGTTTTTTTTTTTAAATCGCTAAGGAACAATATATGAATTGGCCTTTTTATTTACAGAATTTGAATTTCTAATACAGATTATCGATATATTGCTCTCTTTTTATGGTTGAAGCGATTCCTAATTAAAAAATAAATTAAATATGTTTAGAAATAAATTTGGATTGATACAGTTTTTGTTATGCTTGTATGTTTCAATTTATTTATTTGTTATATTTTGTATAGATGGGAAAGGTATTCGAATAACAATATCAATAAGATAGAGTTTTAAATGGCTACTGTTTCCAGAATGTTCTAAATGGCACAATAATAGCTACATAAATTTTAAAATATACACAAGAAGCATATTTTAACTCGCCTTACGAATACACCAGTTGCCTACCCTAATATAATGTAATAAGAGTTGACACTTGGGCTCTAAAAGCTCCAAGCTTACAGAAGCACCAATCGAAACCAACCGTCATAGAAGGCCTAAACACTGACCTGCAGCGTCACAACACGTGAGCAATGGAAACTAATAGCTCGTTCCATGTTACAAGCCTGTACGACGTGGCAATGAGCTATTGGCACGACTGCCCACAGGTTTCTACGTCGCGTTTCAGTATTGAGGCCTACTATCACGATCGCTCTAATCCGCCGGCCTGAACAAAAACAATATTTTTTGTCTGAAAGGATTGAACAAAATAAGTAAATTACCCCTTTCAGATTCTGAGATCTATAGGGCCGATGATGTAAAGGTCTGTTTCTGTGGCCAGCGATTAATAAGGGTGTTGAGTGGCTATCACAACGACAAACCTTCTTTTACATTTCCCAAATTGTCAGGTTCCCATCAGATTTGGATGGACTCAAGGGCGTCCTATAAAATCCGAACGTTAAATATCCCAGTCTTATAATGGAGTTCCGCAATGAAGGAGAAGAAATAATTCTCATGACACATGAGTCATTCA
Organism: Biomphalaria sudanica; assembly: GCA_036873155.1. NCBI lineage: Eukaryota > Metazoa > Mollusca > Gastropoda > Planorbidae > Biomphalaria > Biomphalaria sudanica. The sequence goes on from JAZGLO010006682.1 coordinate 83,956, forward strand.
GGCCGAGTACACAGAACAATAACTTTTCTTATCTAGCTGTCGAAACAGCCATGTATTGTGTCCGTTAGTGTGAGAGAAAAAAAAAGGTGTATGTGTGTTTGTGTGTGCGTGGGACGTGACACCAGGTCTAGTTGGCCGTCAATTTCCTAAATGCCAAATATATACACGTCTTAACGGCAGCTCTATTCCATAAGCTGATTCTCCCAATTCGTCACACCACAAAAAGAGAAAGGACTTTCAAAAGAGAAGGGACTTGTGACAGCTGCCCCCAATCATGCTGGTTCCTTTTTGATTCGGGGGATCATGGGATCCGGAAAAGTGCTTAAAAATCGTGGAAAATATTGCCGCATACAAGTCGTGAGTTTTGCATATGATCATATGACCCCCCCCATCCCAAAACATTAATGGCCAAATGTGTTAATATTCTAAATAGCTTATGGTATTCTAAATAGGTTACAATATTCGAAATAGCACAAAATATATCATGAATAGTTTACAATATTCCGAATAGTTTGTTGCACTCTGGATAGTTTACAATATTGTGAATAGTTTACAATATCCTGAATAGTTTACAATATCCTGAATAGTTTACAATATTCTGAATAGTTTAAAATAAAAATATAGCATATAAATATTCCAGTCAATTAAAAAAAATATTGAAGAAACAAAATAATCGCTGTATTTTGAAAAGAGAAAAAAAAAACAGAGGGGTGGGAGTATGTTCCTAGGGCGCCGTCAAAGATTAGAAGAAAGGCGGATTTGTCTGTCCAGAAACTGTGGGGATGGACGACCATTGTTTACTTATGGACCGTGGCTATTATTATTTATTTTTGTGGGTAGAAACATGGGCATTTTGGTGTCGCAGTAATGGAGGAGGGCGGCGGGGCGCTTTGTGCTACCCACTTGTCAACTCGTGCCCAAGTGGCCACGGTGGCGTAGTTGAAGTGCCTGGACGTGTTAATCGAATCTACAAACAGACCGTGACCGTACTTGATAGGAGGACTAAAGGGGAAGGGGGGAGGACACGGTGGACCTGAGGAATAGACTTACAGGAATCGGAGAGTTTTCAAAAGTTATTGGGAAGAAAGGGAGGGGGGGGTGGAAAGGTCAAAAATCTGGAAACCTTGGGGTGGAAAACAAACAGGGAAGTGGCCAGTCGGTCTCGAAGTGACTTTAGGAAGAGCCCATAGAGTGGTCACTGCTGGGGCTACCTTTGTCCGTGACAAGTTTGATTTTCATTAAAAATGTCGCGACAGTGGCAGCGTCAGCTCGTGAGCGGATCAATCAAATGTTTATGTACGCTAGTAAAGGAAGACATTGTCGACAGGGCCTATTTTACCTGGTTAACTGTATCGAGTTCCGAGAAGCCCTAGATCTACATTTTCCCGACCTCCCAGTACCTAAAGTTTAACGAATTAAGCGCATTCTGTTCGATGGTTCTTTAAGGATTACATGTTCGTTTTAATGCAAGAAATCGCAGCTATATTTTCAGAATAGCTTCATTTCGTATACAAGAAAACTTATAAAATTAAATTTAAATGTAAATATAACCCACTAGCGGATCCAGAACTTTGGAGTGGGGGGGCGATTTTTTTAAAAACCCTAACCCTAACGCCCAGTAAACCCTAGCCCTATGCATAAACGTGAGTACAGCATATATATATATATATGAGAAATAAAAACAAAGCAGTGTTTCTCAACCTTCTGCGAAGAAAAAAACCCAGACATGTTGAACCCTTTCTCTTGATAGTTCGGGGGTCTAGGGGAGAGCTGTAAGGCTCCTTAGTGAGGTTCGGGGCGAAGCACCAACGCCAAAATCGTTGTTTTTTTTGCATTCGTCACTTTAGAAACGCATTCTACTGACATTTAAAGCTAATTATTCATCAGTGGGGTTCGGGGCAAGGCGCCGGCGCCAAAAGCGTTTTCTTGCATTTTTTACTGTTGAAATGCATTCTCCTGACATTTACAGCTCATTATTTATCAGTGGGGATCGGGGCGAGGCCCCGACGCCAAAAGCGTTTTCTTGCATTTTTCACTGCTGAAACGCATTCTCCTGACATCTACAGTTCAGTATTCATCCTATTAAAAATGACCTTTTCAATAATGTTTTACTTGAACAAATATTCAAATATGAATTAGAAATGCCCTTACTACATTGCCAATCAAACAATTTGAAGATACCCCCCCCCTCCATATAGTTACATTTAGGCTTGGAAGATCGCCGATGAGAAAATATTAGAATAATATTTTTTGTATTTTAAGTTCATTTGTAAGTGATACATTTTGTTCACTAAGCATGTTTGTAACTTTGTTTTGTTACAGAACTAGAATTCAAAGCTCTAACGAAAAGTTTCGGAAGTGGGAGGAGAATTTAACAGGACTAATTAGACTCTACTCTAAATTTGTTTGCATTTTTAGGATTGAAGCATAAATTATGAGCTATATTCCCAAATTTATTTAACTAGAATAATAGCAGATTGAGTAAAGGTTGGAAAAAGGTGACTAGGAAATGAATATTTGGGTTCAGAACTCATCTCAATTATTACTCTTATTCTGAAAAATTTCGTATGAATTCTAAATTTTCCAAAGCAAAGTCTTTCTTTAAAAAATTATGATAAATTTATGTGAAATTACATAAACTATGTCGCCATATTTGACTTTTTTTTTTTAAACATCATGTTTTCGTCTGGAAAGAGAAGGGGCGGTAGAATGAAAACGATTAATCCTCGCTCCTTTTTATAATTTCTGTTAATGATTGCATTTGGCATTAAAGAATAGGGGTTGTGCGACTCGATATAAGAATTTATTTTATAGCACATATAAAGTATATTAGTGACAGATTTTTCAAATAATTTTGTAATTTCTCAACTATAATTCAAAAAAAAAAAGCATTCGTTTGTCCGATGGGCGGAAGGCGATTGCATGTATCGCCCCTTCAACCTAGTACAACCCTTTTTCATTTTATATTTACTAATGATAAGATTTGAGATTAGAGTGTGTGTGCGACATAATATACAAATTGGTTCATATCCATATCAATACGTAGCTTATATTATCTAAATATTCAACTAATTCTGTTCAAAAACTATGATTTCCCCATAAAAGTAGACAGTAGATGTATTCGCCCCCCACCGACCCAATCGGAAAACAGGGGAACGACATAATATAAAGATCGGTTAAAACATCAATAACACGTTTTAATCATATAGATATTGAATTGCTTCTGTTAGCAAGCTGTGATTTCTACAAATTTATTGGACCGCCCTCCCCACTCGAAATTTTATGGGGTGGGGGGGGGCGGGATTGATGCCATCGCCCCCTCCCGACCCCACCAAATCGGTCAAAATGCCCGAGGGGGGGGGCGAAAACATCTAAAAATAGGTTGAAATATAAATAATTAGCATATATTATTAACATAAGTAATAAATTCGTATACAAATTGTGTGAATTTTATACTAAAATTCGTCCGTCCCCCCCTTTCGGGGGGGGGGTCGGCCGAGTGGGGGGGGGGCGATCGCCCCTACCGCCCCCCTCCTGGATCCGCCAGTGATATAAACGCATGTGTGCCTGCGTGCGAATAGATGGATTTCACTTAACACCAAAATGTGGTTACAAATTGCTATACGAATAGGTAAACGTAGTATTGAATGTCATGATCTTATGTTGATACCATGAGATCTGATTCAAGATGTGAGAGTTATATGCTGAACCTTTTGATTATCTTGAAATGGATGATTCAATTAACGTTTCTATAAGAAATATAAATCGAGTGTGGGAACGTATCAGTTAGAGGCAGATTAATAGAAAGAGTGTGGAAAGGGGGCTCAGAGAGCGAGATAAGAGAGAGGAAAGCAAGGGAGATAGGTTTGGAAGGAGAGAGAGAGAGAAGGAAGATGAGGTAGGGAGGGAACGTTGGAAAAGAGAAGCGAAATGAGGAGCGAAGTATTGGAGAGAGAGAAACGAGAGTGAGAAAAACGTGAAAAAAGAGAGGAAAATGTATATATATACAGAGAGAGATAGATAGACAGACAGACAGACAGACAGATAGATAGATAGATAGATAGATAGATAGATAGATAGATAGATAGATAGAGAGATAGTTAGATAGATAGATAGATAGACAGACAGACAGATAGATAGATAGATAGATAGATAGACAGATAGAGTATATCTTTGTACAGGTATTCTAGTAACAGTTAATTTCATTTACAACATTGTAACAAAAACTTGGTACATGTCGACCAGTCTGTCCCTATAGTTTTCACCAGCAGCGTTGGGAACAAATCAATTTAATCTTGTACTTCCCATAATGGCTTATTGGTGAACTTACAATTGAAAACAGAATCGGCAGTATTTATTTTTTTTATCCTTATTGCTTTAATTATTATTATTGTTGATATTATGTTAGAAACGATCTAATATTCCTTCTCTGGCACAGCCATTGTCGAGCTTTGTTAAAGAGAAACAACATTCACTTTACTCCCTTTAACCGTGTCCACTGACAAATTATGGCAGGTCTACAGCAGTACCACCCTCTGAAAGGCAATGGGAATTTTCTTAGCGATGTTAAGGGCCTTGAAGGTATCTGTGAGGTCAGATGTCATTATCCAATTAACCCCGGGTTGATCTAACAATGGGGTAGATTGTTATTTTTAGACAACTTCCATAACCGCCAAATTTCCAAGCCTAGGTTCCCATAATTCCTTTGTTTATCCATTTCAGCTTTTCTTATATTATGAGTAGGACAAATTTCCATACGGACTATAAAGATTATTATTATTATTATTATTGTTGTTATTGGCATTATTATTATCATTATTATGTTAGAAATGAACGAGTAGTCATTCTCTGGCGCTGCCAGGCTCGAGTTTCGCTAAAGAGAAACACAATTCATCGTAGTCCCTTTAACAGTTTCCACTGAGGAATTTTCTGGTGATGTGGCAGGTCTGCAGCAGTACCGCCCTCTGAGAGGCAACGAGGATGTTCCGAGGAATGCCAAAGGCCTTGAAGGCGTCTGTGAGGTCAGTTATTATAATCCCCTCGGTTGATATAACAATGGGGTATTTTGTTATTATTATTATTATTCCATTGTTTATGGAGAAATAAGTTTTGTAAATGCTGCTATTTTCTATCTACTTGCTAGAGAAGAGAGCATCTATTTCAACTGACATCAATAATTGCCAGCACTCTGCACTGTGTATCATCTCTGGAATCAGTAGCGGGATCAACAGTTTGGTGCTACACTGTGTATCAACACTGGGATCAGGGAAAGGGGGAGGGAGGGGGCTGGAGGTGCGATAGGTAAAGAGGTTGGATTGATTGGAAGGGAGGGGGGGCGCTATTGAAGTAAAGCGAGTCGAGGGAGGGGGCGAGGTGGAGGTAAGGCGATACCTTACGGCGGGCTTAAGCAATATCTGACTGATAAGACCCGGACTTGCCAGTACACACACACACACTCACAAACACTCACTCACACACAAACACGCACAAACAATACCGATTGGGCGCCCGCTCCATACTTCACCCTCCGCTAACGCCCTCCGTTATTTCCTTGTTGTGTGTGTGTGTTTGTGTGTGTGTGAATTGTGATCGCATAGTTTCCCATGCATAAGTCTGAAGACAATACGAAGCACAATACGGACAGGGGAGATTATGCATGTGAGTGTCAATGTTTACTTATGAGGAGAAGGGGTGGAAATTGTAGGGAGGAGAAGCGACTAACAGAGGAGCGAACGAGAAAGAGCGAAAGAAGAGAAGAAGACGAGGATGCATAAAAAATAATAGAGGGCCCATGATCGCGTATGTAGTCAAAGTTATGTTTATATTTATTAACAAGGTGGGGATGTGAAAAAAGGGGGGGGGGCACAATCGTGTTAACTTCGCTGTGTATGGGTGTGTGGGTACAGGTTGCTACAAGAAGCCTTTGGAGGCGGGAAGCGCGTTAGAGGTTGAAATAACCTAGTCTTTAAATATAAGACCAATAGTGTCGAATAGCTCGTGGAATTCTGTTTTAACAGGCTAATCTGTGACTATGTTATTTTACAATCATAAACTATAAAGTGTTGGTCTTAATCGAAATGTATTAAGCAATCAATAATATTCAGTAAGCGAGTCATATCTAAGTAGGTCTAGAAGTCTATGTCAGCTTTTGGAAAGATGTTTTGTTCTCTGTTAAAAATGCGGAAGAAAAAAAGAGCTCCTTGATTAGGGGAAGATTGCTGTTGAAATAGTTTGGATAAACGAGCCAACAACCAAAAGCACAGATGTACGACTCTTTGGACCTGGTTTGGAGTTCATTGTTTTTTTTACTGTTTAACTTGAGCTCCCCCCCCTCTCTCTCTCCCTCCCTCTCTCGCTCTCTCTCTCCCTCTCTTTTTCTCCCTCTCCCTCTCTCCCTCCCTCCGTCTCTCTCCCCCTCTCTCTCCCTCTTTCTCTCTCTCTCCCTCTCTTTCTCTCCCTCTCTCACTCTCTCGCTATATCTCTCTGTCTTTCTCTCCCTCTCTCTCTCTCCCTCCCTCCCTCTCTCTCTCCATCTCTCTCTCTCTCTCTCTCCCTCCTTCCCTCTCTCTACTTCCCTCCCTCTCTCTCTCTCTTTCCACTCAAAAACGCTCCAAATAAAAACAACAACATATAAACTAATAAATGTCAAGGACGCTAAATTGACCTTCAAAGATGCCAACTAAACAAAAGATACAAATAGAAGAGCTATAACACATGTGATTCTGCAATGCTAAAAAGCTTAGTAATGAAGACACGTCACTTTAAAAACACATAGTTTAGCACCACTTCCTTCATTGTGTACACCGGATACACCAAAGCTGCTTAGTATTCATAGGTTTTTCCGCCATGTTAAAAATCTCCTAAAGCAATTCTGGATAGTTTTGTCTCTGTGGCATTTTACGTCTGGAGAGACGATCTTTTCCCTTTGCAACTTCTTGTGTGACTAAAGAGGCCAATCCTTGATATACAACTGCGGTTGCAGATTGGGCATATGAAATCACCAGGCGCAGTTGCATTTTCAGCCTTCTGCTTCTGTTGTGTATGACATCTGCAATCCGAGACCCTTCTCTTATGCGCTCTCTCCATGTGGATCTATCCAGTGCCACCTCTTCCCAGCTGCTAGTGTCGATTTTGAAGAGCTTCATGTCGCGTTTGTATACATCTGTATACCGTAAAAGTGGGCGACCAGCGGCTCTCCTGCTTACTATAACATGGTTGAAAGACATTTCCTTTTTTTGTTTCCTGGGACATATTCGTACAAGGATTGCTCCTAAGCATGTCATGCATAAAAGGGTTGTAAAAAAAAAAAAAGTTAGCACTTTAGCACCTATACATGAATTCAGATTCTGACTTATTATTTAAAATAACAACAACATTAAATTAAAAAAAAATATTGTGATTGAGCTAGAAGAATTATAAAAAAGTGCAGTACATATATGATCTGAGATAATGCTTTTAACTCTTTCTCTCCTATTTGATGATACGATCGTTGATTTGAAATAAATTTTTGTTTTTTATAAACACTAATTTGTTTGATATAAAAAGAGCATGCGCTACCTTTCAATTCTTTACCAAATGAATATATCTTCTAAAACAAAGTTCTAGAAGTTTAATTATAACAAAGAAGTGAACTACAAATAAGCAAAATGAATATTTCCGTTGAATCATATGCAATGTTTGCGGAGAGAAGAGACGGTAAAAAGAGGTTAATCCTGGCCGTGAGTGTTTCACCCCTGAAGGACGTCATTGACAAGGTGTACGACGTTCACAATATCCAGGGACACCAAATAAGAAGCTTCAATGACTGCCTTGTGTTGTTTGGTGTATTGGCAAGCAGTAAAATTGGGCCTACTTGACTCTGTCTACATTTCCAATACTGTGTGTCGTTGTCAGCGAAGGTCGGAATTTTGTTATCAAAAATGACGTATTAGATTCTACGTAGATATGTTGAATATAGAAACAACTCGTTTTCGCACTGGCTCGGACCTTACCGTTGGACATTACAGTCCATTGTATGGAGATTACCGCTTAGAAGTAGACACGAACTGCGTGGATTTCGCAGTGAGGTATTGGTTGAAAAATGGAGCTCCAGCCAAAAAACTAAACATTGGTTTAGGTTTGTACGGACTGACCTATCAGACAGAAAAATACTATAGGCACTACATCGGCAATGCGGCATTAGGTCCCGGAAGAATAGCAGATCAAGAGATGGAAATGTGCACTTACGCTGACGTAAACCAATTTTTCAATTGGGGTGCCAAAATCCATCGAAACAAAGACCAAGAAGTGCCCCACTTTGTCTTAAATGATCTGTGGGTTGGGTACGAGGACCAAATTAGTTTGAATGCTAAAGTCGACTATGTTCTCCAGAACCAGCTAGCAGGTGTTACAGTCTGGTCATTTGACATGGATGACTTTCGAGGGGATTTCTCAATCGACGGGCCCTACCCTCTTATGACGGCCATCAAAAAAGCCTGTGAAGATTTCGCATTTTAAGCCTGGCTCAGAACTTGATCTACGCTCACACCCTTCGTATTAAGCCAGTGGCGTAACACATAAGCTTGCCTTTTATTATTTTAATTATTTTTTTTATTTAATTTAAAATTAAAGTGAAGTGTATTTCTAAAAAAAAAAAAAAAAAATAGTAGTCAAACATTGTCGTCTGGCTAATGTTGGATCCACAAATTCTTGTACATTTCGTTTGTACATTTACTGATCTAGACTCTAATTTTGAATATTAATTTCAAAGATGAATGAAGATTACTGCCAGTGGAGAACATTTGTGAGAGGTGATATGATATGACGTGCCCATGAGATGTCACATGATAACCTGTTTGTTGAACGAAGAGGATTTTGGAACTTCACCTAAGTGTAATGATAGGAACATTGGCAGGAACATCATGAACTGTCAAGCCAAGATGAAGATGTCAAGATTTTATGTTTGTTGTCTTCCCCATAAATTGCAAATGCCCTTGTAAGACTTGACAGTAGTAGAAAAATATTGACATATTTTTTTTTCAAGGGGGGGAGGAATCTGTTAGACTCTTTATTTGTAGTATTAGTTTTAGCGACGCACCATAGATAACGTGTATTGAACGAGACTAGTGACGTTTGGGATATGTTGGGTTAGAGACCGGAAAATCAGTTAGCGATATAATTCTCTAGGCTAAAGACGTGTTTATTTTGACAGAGACTTTTACTGCGGCCTTTTCTTGGAATAAACATCTGTTACATTGTTTAAAAAAAAAAAAAAGGCTTTTTTAAATATTTTGTTTGAGTAAAGAGAAGCATAGAAAATGGCTGACGATGATTTGGCTGAAAAGAAGAAGGAGAGGACTTTCCGCAAGTTCACTTACAGAGGAGTGGATTTAGACCAACTTCTGGATATGTCCATGGATCAGCTTGCTGATTTATTCAATGCCAGACAAAAGCGTAAGCCTCTTGCTCTGATGAAGCGTTTGAGGAAAGCCAAGAAGGAGCTGGACCTTTAGAAAAGCCAGAGGTTGTAAAGACACATCTTCGTGACATGATCATTATTCCAGAAATGATTGGATCTATTGTTGGTGTTTACAACGGCAAAACTTTTAACCAAGTTGAAATCAAGCCTGAGATGGTAGGCCATTGCTTGGGAGAGTTTTCAATTACCTACAAACCTGTTAAGCACGGCAGACCTGGTATTGGTGCCACACATTCTTCCAGGTTTATCCCTCTGAAATAAACAATGGATTAACATTAAACCAGAAAAAAAAAATTAAAAAGGAAATAGAAATGTCTTACATTACATTCTGCCAATCTTAACACGAATAAAGATACAATATTAATGTATTAAATTTGCTCTAAATCATTTAATTTAATGTTTCGCGCTACCTTAAAGGGAAGGAGGGAGGCCCTTGGGGGCTTGAGTTTTGCACATGCAACTGATACAGATCCCTGCACTGAGTACCTTTTAGTGACCTACTTATCTTTAGTCTTTTTTTTTTTTTTCTTCATAAAACCAGTGAACCGTATCGTAATAAAAAGCCTACTTTAAAAAACCATATGTGTGTGTGTTGCTTGTATTCTAGGCAATGCTAATCGTTGAAATATGGATGGCTGCCTGGTCGTGCAGTTTGCGCGCTAATCTGTCGTTTGGATTTATCGACGGTCCAGGGTTAAAACCCTGCCCGCTCCCATACCCCGCCGTCCTGCGGGAGGTTCGGACTAGGAAGTAAACTATCTTCAACTCTGAAGGAACATCCGAACATCATTGACAATCACGAAAACCTGTTTGAAGATATGTTCTATCTGTCTGTCTGTCTGTCTGTCTTTGTCTATCTGCATGTCAGTGAGTCAGTATCTATCTATCTATTTTTTTCTTTGTACACATTTGTCCCAATACCATAATAAAAGTCTAATAGTAGTATTCCTTTTCGACCTTCTAATAGATTGTAGCAGTTGATGTATTGTGGTCAACAATTATTGAGCTGGTCATCTGATAAGTATCACTGACAACTTTCGTTACTCCCCCCCCCCCCCACTTATGTCAGGTACTTTCGTTAGGCTTTGGTGGACTGGAAGTGCATATTCTCAATCTTCAATCAGTATTCAGCCTCGAGACCTGTCGTTAGGTGGACCGGAAGTTCATATTCTCAATCTTCAATCAGTATTCAGCCTCGAGACCTGTCGTTTGGTGGACCGGAAGTGGTAGTTCCCCATGTAGACGTTGCCATATATGATCATGGATACTTCAATAGAAACTAAAGTTTCCCTTTCAGACCTTGCGATTTGGTAATATAAAAGTCATCTGTTTCTGTGGCCCACATGACACCATCGTTAATCATCAGTCATAGAAACAGAAAGACACTTTACATCATCCGATCCATAAATCGCAAGGTCTGCAATGGGGAACTTTACTTTTACTTATTATTAAGTGTAACTTATCAGCTCTATAAGTCACAAGGTCTGCAATGGGGAACTTTACTTTTACTTATTGTTAAGTGCAACCAGTGCTTTTTTTCTGTGACGGTACGCACCGGTACGTCGTATCGGCATCTTTTTCGATGTTGGCTAAAATATGACTTTTCTTGTATTTTCACGTTTATTATTAATTTATCAGTAGTTAAAAGTTAGGCAATCCATCACTGAGTACCGGCACCTATTTTTTTTATTTAAAAAAGGGCACTGAGTGTAACAAACATAACGTAAGCTCAAGTAATTCTGAGAACAGAGCTAAAAGCTCATCTCAGTAAGCTTTCAAAATATCTCTCATGATTTGTTTTAGAGATTAAGTTGAGAATATTTTGGTTTGCGTGCTTCAAAACCCTGACGTCGTAGTTATGAGACGAATACTCAATGAAACAATAAGTGCTGAGATCAAAGACGGAGGGGGTCTCTAATAGATGGATCCATTAGTTATCTAAATACACATCATCAGACTTCCTGATCCCTAATGTGTGGATCCATCAGTTATCTAAATACACATCATCAGACTTCCTGATCTCTAATGTGTGGATCCATCAGTTATCTAAATACACATCATCAGACTTCCTGATCTCTAATGTGTGGATCCATCAGTTATCTAAATACACATCATCAGACTTCCTGATCCCTAATATATGGATTCATCAGTTATCTAAATACACATCATCAGACTTCCTGATCTCTAATGTGTGGATTCATCAGTTATCTAAATACACATCATCAGACTTCCTGATCTCTAATGTGTGGATTCATCAGTTATCTAAATACACATCATCAGACTTCCTGATCTCTAATGTGTGGATTCATCAGTTATCTAAATACACATCATCAGACTTCCTGATCCCTAATGTGTGGATTCATCAGTTATCTAAATACACATCATCAGACTTCCTGATCCCTAATGTGTGGATTCATCAGTTATCTAAATACACATCATCAGACTTCCTGATCCCTAATGTGTGGATTCATCAGTTATCTAAATACACATCATCAGACTTCCTGATCTCTAATGTGTGGATTCATCAGTTATCTAAATACACATTATCGGACTTTCCGATATCTAAAAATTATTGCTGCTATGGTGATTATGTCATATTCCTTGTCCATGTGTAATATACGGCTCATATCGTCGTAATATTGCATTATATACTTTTTTTTTTCGTGAAACATGTTCTTAAAAAAAGTTTACATAATTTGCATACTTTGAATAATGTATTTTGCTGTGAAATACTAGAGGCGAATAGTTCAATACAATGGAAATGATTTTCTAAGCCACGTCTATAGTAAGCTGATACGCTTTCAAAGTATCTTCTGAGTCTTGTATACCTCCCTCCCTTTTTTTTTTCTCAACCTCTCTCTATCACACACACACAAGCCAAAAGTTAGTAAACTGTTTCACTTTGGAATGCCGGAGTCAAAGCCCGGACAAAGGGATTTTGTAAGATTTCTCAGGCCAAAACCGAGTCTGGAAAGGTTAGAGAGTATCGTGACGCAAAGACGTGACTTACGATTGTGGCTAGGTAGCACTCAAAAATTTGGCAGCGGACTTTTTCGATTCGTTTTTTTTTCCCACGTTCTCAAAACACCTTGTCATTGTATTCCAGTAATTTATGAGATGTGCTGATATGCCGAATGACCGTAACCGTAACTATAACCATAATCATAGCCATAGTTATAAAAAGTACAGATATAGCGATAGGTCGACAATGCCATCATAACAAAAGTGTAATGTATCAAGGAATAAGCAGGTACATGGACTTATGCAAGGAAGAAAAAGAACAAAAAATGCGACCAAGAAGTTCCAATGTTTAATACCATTTAATGCTAAATTTTCATAATTGGATTGTTCAGTTTCTTTTTTTTTTTTTGATTTGTACTATTGCACATTGTATTTGCTATTTAAAAAAAAATTTAGCCACAACCATAACGATAAGATTTCAAGAAGAAATACCAAAACCACAGGGTTCAAATGACAGCACAGAGGTGCCTACATTAGTCTACTTAGCCATAGAAGCAAAACTATGCATCGACTGTACAATGACTATGCAGTGACCATAGTGGCTACTCAGCCCCAGCTGTGACCTAAATATTTTGCCACTTGTGAGCCAAGCATAACCATTGTCCGCCGGTGGAAGATTAAGATTTTCTTTTCTGGAAGCAAAGCAGACAAAATAGTACATTTAAAGAATAATAACAGATGTCTCTGCTATCTTTGCAACAACAAATTATATAGCAGCGAATTTCACAATTATCCGACTTAACGCATTTAACCTCATAACAATTAAGCCATAACACCCACCCCCTGCAAAAGAAGCACATGTCACCACCCTCTTCACATACACACACACACACACCATCAGAAATAACCTCTGACACCACTACATTTTAAAGCTTGTTTAAAGGAGCGCCGTTATGAAGAGACTTGCAAAAGACTCTAACAAGTCATGCGTGTAGGAAAGCTTTGAGCAAGGCTGCGTTCAATAAAATCATTAAACTAAGGTTAATCATACCTCCCCACCCCGCTCTATACATCGATCCAGCTTTAAGGGGAATTCCCCAAGAACAATAAACAATGTCAAGGCTTAACTTTACAAATTCAGAATGCATAAAGACAATAAAGTGATGACGACTAATATCTTTATAATAAGTATACTGTAACTAAACAGTTAGTAGATTGCTGGAATTAGAAGTGAATGTGTATAATTTTATTATTACTGGAATTACAGCAATACATTTATTTCAAATTAATCTCTTTTTATAGTTTTAAGGTATTGTACGATTCTCTCCCCTTGTAGAAATATATTGTAATTGATGAATATAAAACCGTGGAATATCTTTCAAGAATGGTTAAAAAAGAAGATGCATATTTAAAGTGTTCATTCATTTTTTTTTAGCTGTAAAACTGATGCGTGTACTTCTTCCGTTAAAATAGCGTTTTCTAATTAGTGTATTGGCGGAAATGAACGAACCATAGACATAAATAAATATAGACTGGCCGATTAAAGAGTTTTATGAAACGAAAATTTGTGACTTGCAATTTTGTGTACTTTATTATACAGCATTTATGAGCAGTATAAAAGTTAAGTATTCATATCTATTGCAGCCACACACCTATATATATTGTAAATAAGGAGGCAGTGTAGTTTTGTTTAATCTCTAAGACTGAAGATCATGCAATTTTTTATAATTCGGAAATCCGAATACATAGATATACATATTTTCAAGTTACATGAAGTTACTTCCTTCGGCCAGTCTATATTTTTTAATGTCTATGGAACGAACTTTTTTCTGAAGAGATCCGATTTCCAATTCTATATTTAAAAAAAAAAATGTATTTGTCTCGTGATTCGAGGACCTAGTGCTGTGAGGGGTAAAATAAGTAAACTATACTTTAGAAACGCTCCATATGTTCTCTTGATTATTATCATCATCATCATCATCATTATTATTGTAAATGTGAAGTTTAATCATAAGTAGCCTACTAGAAATAAAGGAAAAATAATACTTCATACAGACTACTCAGTGACATTATCAGAAGCGTATCTAGCAACGTGCAAGTGGAGCAGGCCGCACGAGGGTACAGTGTGGTTGGGGACATCAGTTTTCCCCAAGTATGTATTAAATTTATAACCCGAGATCCCGATTAATCGGTCTGCGAGCAAAACAACGAAGCCTCGTTTTGATGGCGTTTTGATGGCGGTCGTTGACTTAACTCTTTCTCTCCGTAATCAGTTACCACATTCTGGTAGAGAGAAAGAGTTAAAGCACCAGATTGCTAGTAAACAGCTAAACCGGTGCAGGTGTATTGTATTCTAAGTTATAGATCTTGAAATAACTAGAATAAATTTTTTTTTGTGAGCGAAACTAAATATAAGTTTTATTACAATACAAATACATTTAACATGAAATGCAAAAAAAACAACAAACAAAACAAATAAACTGAAATTTAAACATACCAAACTTATTACAATGTTACAAAGACAGTTTGTGAAGAAACACAAACTCAAAATCGACCCCCGAAGGGATGAACTCAGACGTAAAAGGCAGGTTTCAATTCATCCATCCCAGTGGCACTATATCCCATGGAGCGCCCGGGCGTGCTGAAACTTATACAACTTTTGCACCATCTACCCCCGTCCTTAGCATTTTCTCTATAATATCT
This sequence comes from Biomphalaria sudanica, assembly GCA_036873155.1. Lineage (NCBI taxonomy): Eukaryota > Metazoa > Mollusca > Gastropoda > Planorbidae > Biomphalaria > Biomphalaria sudanica. Next base: position 99,077 of record JAZGLO010006682.1, read on the forward strand.
GCAAGAAGATCCAGTCAGCAGAACCATTAGTTGTGTCGTTATGCTTGACGTCTCAGGAAGTTGTTCCTGTTTGTTTGTGTTGCTGCGAAATCGTTTTTTTTCTACATTCCTAGTAGACAAGAATGCGGCTTTATAGCAGATTCTTTACTAAAAATTTAAACCAGAATTTCAGAAAACACTGGACAATAGATCTTTCAAGGTTTGCTTTGAGGTAGGGGCGTACCTAGCAATATGTGGGTTAAAAAACTCCCATTTCAGACCTTGCAATATATGGGGCAGATAATGAGTTTTAGTCCGGGGGGGAGAATCTAGAAGCCCAGGCAGAGAATCTTTGATTCAAGGCAGAGATCCTTGAGCATAGGAAGAGAATTTGATTCAAGGCAGACGATCTTTGATTCCAGGGGTATCGGAGGTCCTGCATTCATTTCCAGTTAACTCATGCCCAGAATTTGATGACATTGTTTTAGTTATATACTAGACATATGTTACCCGCGACCCGCGGGTCTTTATTTGCGCATTACTGTCGATATAGTCACAATTAAACGAAATAATAATGTAATAATTAAAGCGAATGTGTCAATGTAAAAATAGTGTGAATGAAGCTATCAAATAAAAATAGCCAATAGGCTTAAATCCATTTTTTCAAATTAAAACATTTGCTTGTAGGCCTACATATATTTGATTAAAATTTGAGATGAATAGACTTAATTTTGTATGTTCATGTGTTAAAGTATAAAGTAGATCTTGAGGTAGACATAGATCTTAATCTACACTAATCTAGAGTTAAAAATTGGCTTTATAGAGTTCATTCTGTGTTGCGCATGCGTGACCTTTTTTCATGAATGAACATAGGCCTATCTCAACACGGCTACGCAACTTAAGCGAACAGCGAACGAATGTATTAAAAATGCTTTAGAAAAACAAATTTGAATGTTAAATTGATTAAAATATCAAATGAATGGACAATAATTAGTATGTTTATGTGTTAAAGCACAAAACTATCTTTGCGAAAAGAAGTTTTATCATCTTAGAGTTTAATAAGAGTTTTATACCTAGACCAAGGATTAGACTCAGTAGAGAGATGTGTTAATGTGTAACCAATTGGTAATGTCTAATGAAAGAATGTTCGCCAGGAAATCTGTAGTCACAGATATCAGGAACTAATTTATGTAAAAAATGCTTTTGAAACACAAAATTGAAGGTTAATTTTATTATATAATGAAATCAATGGATCTTCTTTTGTATTTTCATGTGTCAAAGTAAAAAACTATGTGCGCAAAGTGTATTTCTTGAAATTAGATCTAGGCCTAAATCCTTTCGATTTTTTCTCATCTCAACATTGTTAACCATGGCCTAGATCCATAAAATACTATAGCTGTAATAGAGTCGGACAACATTATTTTTTTTGAGGGTCTTAAGTTTGTTTTAGGGCTACAATACATACACTACGGTCTAAGTTAGTACCCAAGGTACATTCCTGCCTAGTTTTATCAAGATTGGTCAAGCGGTTTTGATGTCTATAAGTAACATACATACATACATACATACATACATACATACACCTCACATTCTACTTTATAATATAGATATATATCTTATTTTTTATACGAAAATTAATTGAAATAAACTCACACCATGCCTTGGGATTTCCCCAAATTTAGTCCACAAAGACCTAAATCAAACATTTTTGACATTCTCACGAAACAGTATGTTCCCAAACCAGTTTCCAGATTACTATTCAATTCACACAAAAAATCGTAGCTATAACTCTACGTAAACTAGCTATAAAGCATATATGTTCCGTCCGCTTTTTCATGTTATAATTACACATCTAATGCGGATTTGAAGCACACATTATGATTATAACGAGTGGTATTAAACCTAAGTAAAATAAACACGCATATAAACTCAGGCCCAGCGGAGCATGTCATGCAACAGGCCCCATGAATCATTTTGTTTCTCCCCATCGTATGCTTCTATAATCAATTTAAAAAAAACACTCGCCTCTGCTTCTGTAAGTATTTTAATAGCTCTCTATTATTCCCCGCAGTTTAATGCCTCTCGTAAATGCTTTCATTATAAAATTATGTTCCTTGTTATAGGAACTTAAAGGCCGCCTTTTGACGCTAATATAGTTATTAAGAAAGATAATGAAATGGTCTATACAGGGGAGGTCGTTGGTCTATGTCAGGTAGTAAGGCCTTAGTGTGAAAGAAGGACTGATGACTTACAAGCACGCTAACTTGGTGTTGACATAATGTTAGCAAGTTCTCAATCTCTTTGTTCATTGATGTTTTTCATAATCAGGAGGATCAGGTGGCGCAATGGCTGAGCGGTATAGCGCTTGGCTTCCGAAACGTGGGTTCCGGGTTCGAATCCTGGGATTTTAGAGCTGGGTGGACTCAGAGGAGCCCGAAGATCCCGAAATTAGAAATCCAAGTCTTCACCAGAATTCGAACCCCGGACGCATAGTTCGAAAGCCAAGCGCTTAACCGCTCAGCCACCGCGCCTCCCAGAAACCAATTACCTTTACAATATCTTCTCGCGTACAGGCCTGAAAGGGGAACTTTACTTACTTATTAATTAGGAGGATAGCTGGTAAAGAGAAGATCAACACATAATTGAACAGGATGACAGCCTGTAGCAGTTCCGGACTTAATTAAGTTGAGGCACAAGCACAAATTTTTGTGTAAGCCTCCTACCCATTTCAAGCTTCAATTTAATATAATATGATGTTTATATGTACATAATACAATATAAATACACTTAAAAGTATTAGTAACTGTAAAAGCATGCCGCATTTGTAAAATAAATAAATACAATACGTAATTTAATATAATTTCCCTTATTTTCTTATTTTTAATTTGCACATTTAGTAAAAAAAAAATAATTAATGTGGATCACCTGTTTTTTGGGCAAGGACCTGTTAAAGGGGATGGGTCTGTTAAAGAGCAAGGCTATTTTTTGTAGCGATGCCCTGCTAAAGGGCCAGGCAATGTTTTGGGGCGATACCCTGTTAAAAAGCGAGGCACTGTTTTGGGGCGATTCTCTGTTAAAGGGCGAGGCACTGTTTTGGGGCGATGCCCTGTTATAAAGCGAGGCACTGTTTTGGGGCGATTCTGTTAAAGAAGGAGGCACTGTTTTGGGGCGATGCCCTGTTAAAGGGCGAGGCACTGTTTGGGGAGATGCCCTGGGGCAAAAGTACTGAATAGCTGCACAGTTTTACACTTTTGTTACTACGGCTCTGGTCTGTAGTGACTGTTAATATTGTAAGTGTCCGTTTGTTTTTGTTTTTCTAAATTCAACTTTAGAAGGACGATTCCAGCTGATTAGAGGACCTTTGTAAACAAACCTAATTTCCCTTTCATTTCTTATCTTAATAGTATCTTTAATGTAATCTTGTATTAAGCGCATATTAACCTTGTATTAATCTTATCTTCACTTCTTGTCTTAATATTATTATTGTCTGCTATAATTCTGATCTTAGTTTATCTTAAATTATCTTATCTTATCTTAGATCTTTTTTTTTTAAAATAGTTGATTTGAACATTTACTGTCACTGTGTTTGTCCGTTAGTGATTAAAAGCGAGGCGAGCCCAAGGATATTTCGTGACACCCACTTCTCACTTTTCTTAAGCAAGCAACAATAAACATTAACAGTTACCAATGGCTACAAGTGCCTCTGATGTCACAGTTACCAATGGCTACAACGTTAGCGGGATTGAATTTTAACAGCATAAGACAACAAAGCACTTCATTAGCACTCTCTGAGCTTTTAACGTCGCTTACCTCACCTCACAGGTGACCACAGTGGTCACCGTGGACTTGAGGCGGGGGTAGGTCAATGACGCAAGCCTTTTGTCATTGTCTCGCGGACACCCCTTTTTTTTTCCCCTGGCGTTAAATAAAAAAATTAGGCAGACTTGGTGTTTGCCAAACAGTAGCGTTGATTGTGACGGTGGCCTAATCCTCTTGATCAGATTGGGTGTGACTCGCGGGGGCTAGCCTTTCCTTGCTCAATCGCCTCTATTGTGAAACATATTTGAAAGCATTGTTTGCGATTGTTCGGTCTTAGGGTCTCACCGGAACTGTCTGTCTAGTTTTAACAGTACCGCACTCTTGAGACTGGAATAAATCACTGCGCTGTTTGTAAATTGACGAAGCTCTGTCATTATTCCCCCCCCCCCCCCCAGCTTGCCCCCCCCTCCTATATATTCACCTATGCAATAGCCCCCCCCCCCCTTGTCTATTTCAACGAAAATGTGATCGGGTAAAAAAAAATGTGATAAATAGGAACACATTTAAAAAAAAATTTTTTTTTTAGAAAATTGCACCGATGAAATAAAAAAAAAAACAACACTTTTTTCATGACACAATATAAAATGTTGAGTGGGGGGTCTGTATAAAATGTACATAAAAACAACAAAGCAGTTAATAAAAAGTGTTAGCTAAAATATAAAAAAATTGTAATTATAAGGCTATCTCACGTCAAAGTTGATTTCTATGCTTTTAATAAAAAATGAATGGTGAATCTAAAAGACTGAGGAAGAAAAATGTTCCCCCCGTCCTCATTCCTCTCCCCCGCGCCTCCGTAGTTTGGTGATATAAAAAGTACAATTCTCTTGTGGTCTATGGCGCTGATGATGTAAAGGTCATCAGTTTCTGTGATCTACTGTTAGCAAGGGTGTCATGTGGCCAGCACAACGACCAACCTCTTTTACTTTTCCCCGACTAATGTCAGGTATCCATTAGAGGTGGATGGACTCGGAGGCGTCCTAAGGATCTGGGAATTAAAAACCCCACTCTTCTTCTGGGACTCCAAGTTGAGAATACCTGCTTTACCAACCAAAGAGAGCGTGCGATAAAAAGAAAATTGACACACTCACTTAAGGACCTGATATATCTAACTAAGCAGCTCAACAATTTCACTACCCGAAGAACCCTACATTGAAATCTCTATCTTCACCAGGATTCGAACCCGTGCCCCCGGTTCGGAAGCCAAGCGCTTTACCGCGCAGCCACCGCGCCTTCCAGTTTGGTGATATAGACCATTAGATAAGTGCAGTGGGTAATTGGCGTATATAAAACCGCCAGCAACTAGTATCAAATGTATAGTCTAAATGTATCGTTCAAAACAAAAATGGGAGTGGGGGAGAGTGTTAGCCCTTTCCGCCTGTTATTCTCTCTTCTCTCATCTTCTACAACTGTTCGCTTTAAGCACCCAAATCTTTACATAACAATGAAGCTGACATTTTTGTTTGACATGCATACGAACAGACACAAAGTACAAAAAGACAACACAAGCGGGAGTTATATTAAGAAACAATCACATTTTAATTACTTGGAATTCAGCCACACACGAATTTGTTTTTGAAGCGTTCCAATTTCCAATTTGCGCGGTTTAGGAATGCAAATAGCAGTGGAATATTTAAACATTGTTAGTAGTGCTTTGTTCGTTGTTAACCCTCCAGGCATTAATCTCTCAATAATACTAAAAGCTTTTGGGTTGATTGCTATTGGCTGAATACAAATTGTAAATTATACTTTGGACACTTCTGGACGAATTCGATGGTTTATTCATTTAGACTACGCAGGTGAACCAAATTAGTTCCTAAATCAAGGAGGGCATATATGGCTCCTTCTGTCTCAGAACACATTCATAAGAGGAGTTACTGGCTTTGGTTTCGTCTTGAGACGGGCAGAATCTGGAGTGACTGATCAAGCAAATTCTGGAGCGGCAGATTTTGCCACAGTTTGTGCATGTGTATCTGTTCTAGGACTATCTGACAGGGCAGCTTTCTTTCTCTTTCTCTTGACTAAGACAGCTCCATATCTTTTGCTCTTGGGGAAGTTCGTACCAGCACGTACAGTCTGTCTCCATGCTGTCCTGTCTTGGGAACACCTCCCTTATACTTTCGCTGATGCCTGTAGTTCTCATGTCTCGCTTGCAGACATCTCTGTTAGTCAGTATTGGGCAGCCGTTTGGTCTGATTCCCATATAAGTTCAGCATATAGGATGTTTTTAGAGATTCTTCCATCTGGCATAGAGCTTCCAACCGATAACACACAATTTTAATCACAACTCTGATTCAAAGCAATTTGACAAGTTGTTAGAGAAAGCAGAATAATCCTGTAAAATGACTTGCATGTCATCAAAACGGCACAAAGTTGCTTTAAAATGATTGGGGTAGCCAAATTGGAGAACAGAAATGACTCCACAAAATTGTTGTAATTAAGTGAAACTAACAATCCGAGAAGAAATCTGAGTTATTAAATCAGATTTGTCCTAAAATTTCTCCTAATTAATGAGCCATGTATTAAATGACAAAGACAATAAATTTGAAAAATGATTTATATTTTTGTATTTTATTAAATAATGTTGCAGCTTCCTAAAAGACCTAAAATAAGAGGTCAACAGCTGGGAAGAGGCCGTGGAAGTCGCCTATGACCTATCTGTGCGTAGAGAGCTTGACGCCCTAAGCGTCGAGTGTTAAGTAATGATGTTATTTAATGATGTTATTTAATGATGTTATTTAATGATGTTATTTAATGATGTTATTTAATGATGTTAATAAATGATGTTAATTTAATGATGTTATGTGATGATGTTTATATAATTATATTTATTTAATGATGTTACTAAATGGCTTATTTAATGATGTTATTTAATGATGTCTATTTAATGATGTGTATTTAATGATGTTATATAATGGTTTTATTTAATGAGGTTATTTAATGATGTTATATAATGATGTTATATAATAATGTTATTTAATGATGTTATTTCATGATGTCTATATAATGATGTCTATATAATGATGTCTATATAATGATGTCTATATAATAATGTTTATTTAATGATGTTTTTTTAATGGTGTTAGTAATAATGTTTATTTAATGATGTTTTCAATGATGCTAATGTGATAATGCTTATGCAATGATATATATGTAATGATGTTTACGTAATAATGTTTATGTAATGAGGTTTATGTATTAAATGATGTTATGTAATGATGTTTTATGTTCATTTCCAATTTTGTATTTCACTCACACTTACAACATGACCTTTCACCTCCCCACAACCACAAAAACACACAAAAATACACCTACACGCATTAGCAACACACGTAGGCATATATACTTAGGCCTACACACAAAAAAACAACAACACACAATCTTAGAACAAATCAGGTAAAAGATAGGATGACAGACTACACAGAAGATATGGGTGAGTGAACCACCGTAACCTCCCAGGCCTCGTAATATCAACAGTTAATACCCCCAACCCCTAGTCAGACACTTTATAGAACCACTGGAAAGAAGACGAATCATTGTATTGATTATTTTCTATTTGTTTAATATTAATTTTATAAGATTTGCAAAAAAAATAAATTATTATTATTATTATTATAGCTTTTATATATACTTTCATGCTAATAGCATGCTCAGAACGCTTTTGGTCCAATCTCATTTGTGCACCAGTGGGGGGGGGGGGGAGGGTATATAGGAGTTGGTTTTCCGTGCTGCCTTTAGGCGCTCAGTAAACACAACTCTGCCCGAGTCGGGTGTCGAGCCCTCTTCTTGGTAGCCAGGCCAAGCCAAGTTTTTGGCCTCTCGACCACGCTTTCCACAAATCACAAATCATAATTACATTTGACCTTGGTACCTAGCCGTAGTACTAATGTATTTTTTTTCTTCTAATCGTTACACTTATAGGAATCACCGAACCGTGTAAATCCACTTATTAACAAATTTCTACAGAAGACAGCAACGGCCTGACATTCCGACCGGGAATACGTGACACGGTCCGACCCCCAGAAAAAGTGTGACCCCACCTCCCCTCTCCATTTTAATTTGGCAATGACCATGTTTCGGTTGACATTTTCGGGTGTCCAGTTTCACGAATTTCTGGCAGAATGCAGAGCCCGAGAGTGTCTTGGCATGTTTGGCTTTAAAAATCTGAAGATTTAGGAGTTAAGTTGGTCATGGCATAGGGGGATTGATTGACCTTTGAACTTTTTTTTCGATGGCATTCCTGCTTAAACGTGAACAAGGTTCTGACTGTGGATTTTGGGAGGGAGGGGGGGGCTTGGGAATAGAGGGGGGTATATTAAATTAATAAGAATTTTAGTCGCTCTGCTAAAACATAAATAAACCAGAACAGACGCAAAACAGAGCCGTGAGATTTATGACGAACCAATCTTTACATGTGACTAAAGTAACACCATGAGTAAAACCACAAAATTTAGTGACACTTCAGCACAGAAGAATAAAAAGTAAAGTAGAAATAATACATTAAACAACGTAATTATAATTACAACACGAAAAACATAAACAATACTTAAAAAAAAAAAAAAAAAAAAAAACAACCGTAGTTGTATTAATTAGTTTAGATCAGTCATGTATTTAAACTTGTAATAGATGTAGACTAACAATAACTAATCTGCCGGATTACAAATATTTTTAACAACTGATTTTGTGTAGCGCAATTTCATGATTTTTAGCTTTCTCAATACGCTATGATCCTATCACTTGTCTGGACTAGTTGGAAAGGGGTGGGGGGAGAAAGAAGTGGGGTATCTGGGTGATCGCTTTTAATATGCATTTATGTATAAAAAGGTGGGCTTAATCCTCCTCAGCCTCCTCAAAGCAGTACACTAACCCCTGTACCAGCGAATCTCTTCGGTCAACCTACTGTCACGCTGTCTATACTGTCACAAACTGTCACACACTCAGTGGCGAAGCTAGTGTGGGGGAAAGGTGTCCAAATTAAAAAATCCCCCCCGGGCCCCAATTTGAGGGAGGATTCCAAATGAGTGTCCGAAATTTGTTTTACATTAAATATAACTCCATTATCTCTTGTCAAATTTCAAAATGCAGGGCCCATAAGGAGGTCACGCCCCCCCGTGGGCTCCTTAATCCCTAGCTACGCCACTGTACACAATGTCAAACACGTGTCACAAACTGACATTCAATGTCATACTCTGTCAGACACTGTCAACACTGTCCTACGCGTCACACACCACAATAAACTGTCTGTCACACACTGTCATTTTTTTGTCAGTTTTTTTTCCCTACTACAAGCAAACACAAGGTTCCAAGGAGGTGCTGCCCTTTCATCATACTGCTTTCACGTCATTGTCACGCGAAAAAAGAGAAGAGGTCATGCCTAAAGGTGTCAACGATTTCATGTTTTGTCCATTCATCCAATAGCCTACCACCCACCCGTGCATTTGAACAGAGAGTCATGCTTGAACCTGCCTGTTTCAATCAAGGAAAGACACATGTAGATACAATCTCGTCGAGATACCCCCTGCTTCTTTTAATGGCCTCGAATGATGAAAAAAGTTTAACGATTTTATGGCTTCCATTCTTCAACCACAGAAAGGACGGGCCAATCAGTGCAAAATATAGTATCTGGGAGATTTGTTCTCATAGAGAAATGTTTTTACATGTATACTTTTAATGTTCCCCTCATGACGACACGACAAAGACACAAAAGCAGTTCCCGTTTTCTCTAAGTTTTAAATTAGATACAAGATAGGCGTACGTATTAAAGACGATGCTTTAAAGCATGTTCCTATGTGCTACAACAAACGAAACAATATCTTTTAGAGATTTTTCATGATAAATTTTCAGTTCTAAACCATGTCGAGAATTCTGTATAAAAAGACCAATGTTGCCAACGAAAGGGTTTAGAAATTTAACTTTACCTTGCAAACAAGTGCACAAAAATGTATCTCATAGTTTCGTCCATCGTGGTTCGATGATGACCACTTTGTCATCCAAGGGGCTGAGGGCTTTTGCACTGGGGTTTTATGCCTCCTCATGTGGCTGGTGAGACCTATGTGAGCCCGGAATGTTCGGTCGCACACTGGGCAGGTTATTCCAGCTGGAGCTAGTGTCGTTTGCCTTGCTTTTCTTCTCTTGCGTTTTTCTTCTGCCAGCGTTGTTCTCTTTTCCTCAGCAACCTGTGCGCCAGTTTTCACAGCGCGACGCCATGATGCTCTGTCATGTGCCTCTGTCTCCCAGGTGCCTGGGTGTATGCTGAGCTCCTTTAGAGAAGCTTTGAGGGTGTCCCTGAAGCACTTTCTTTGACCACCTTGCGAGCGCTTTCCTTCGCTAAGTTGGCCATACAAGAGTCGTTTAGGGATGTATCTCATATTTACTAAATTATTGAGCTCATCAACTTTGCCTACTTTCTGTACGCCAATACACCATACAGCTTGCACACAAATGTACCTTATATCTTCTAGATTATTTAGCTCATCAACATTTTCATTTTTTTATGTAAACCGGATACACCATATTGCTGGATATTTATAGTATCAGCCAACACATTTGATCTTTTCTTAACCAACATACCCTGATTAGTAGTTGATTATAATATAATTCCTGGTCTCTCAGACCATGATATCATTAAAATACACAGTCAGATAAAAGCAGTAGCCAATAGAAAACCCAAAAGAAAAATCCAACTCTGGAATAAATGCAACCTAACACAAATACATCAAGCTGCATTAAACTTTCAAAAAATATTCTTATCAGAAAAAGACATTAACCAACCAATCGATGACCTCTAGAATTTATTTTAAAACTATCTTAAAAACATTATAGAAAATCAGATATCAAGTACATTGCATACAGATAAAATAAATAAATGCTGGTTTAATAATAGATTAAAGAAGCTTTGTAAACAGAAGGAAAACCTATATAAAAAATTTAAATAAACTAAGGAAAAAAAGTTCATGAAAAGTATATAAAAGATATATATCTAACCAATAACATCGATAACAGTAAACTCAGGTGTACCTCAAGGAACAGTCTTAGGTCCACTACTATTTTTAATTTACATAAATGATTTACCAAAATTGCATTAGTTCAGGAACAAAAGTCAGATTATTTGCAGACGATTGCATAATATATAAAACACAAGATACAGAAATTTTAGAAAGAGAATTTAATAAATTACAGAAATGGAAATCAAATTGGAGCATGTCTTTCCACCCACAAAAATGTCAGTTATTGAGAGTAACTAAAAAACTAACACAATCAATTCCACTTATCTTTCTCATGGTAAACCAGTAATATAATCTAGGTGTTATAATAAATGAAAGACTGTCATGGAATCCCAATATTACTGAAACTATCAAAAAATCAAACAAAGCATTAAGGTTTATTAAAAGAAATTTCTATAAATCAAATAAGAACATAAAACTAAAATGTTATTTAACCTTGGTTATGCCAATAATAGAATATACTTCCCTCAACATTAAAAAACTGGAACAGACACAAAATAGAGCTGTGAGATTCATAACAAACGAATATTCACATTTGACTAGAGTAACTAACACCTTTAGTAAAATCATTAAATTTAGAAAGCCTTCAGGACAGAAGACTTAAAAGTAAAGTAGCAATTATACATAAAACACTGAACCATAATCTTCAAATACAAAAACAAAATTTAATAAAATACTCAGAAAGACACAAAGATAAAGATGCACTTCTCGTTCCATATGCTGGGACAAATTTGTACAAATACTCTTTCTTCCCTAGCGCTATTAGAGCAAAGAATGGGTTGCCTGAGGTAGAGAGGAAAACCAGTGACTTGACAGAATTTAAATCATTGGTTAATATGCATGACTGAACACATAACGCGTAGGACGTAATCATCTTCTTTTTTTTTATGTAACGTCTGTATTATATAAGATAAGAAAAGAAGACTTGATTAGAAATAACAAAACTAAAACCCGCAGGCCGCGGATAAAATCCGGCAAGTAAGTTGTAGAAAGGAATTTTTTTAAAAGTATTTTTGTATACTTTTCTTGTATGTTCTTAATTTGCATCTTTCCAATTTTAAAGTCTCAAAGATGATGACTCCACACCAGGATGACCCTTGAAAAAATAATAGGATGAAAAAGAAAAAACTGAAATAAAATTGCAAGATGGGAAGGGGGGATGGTGGTTGGGAGTGAAACTGAGGAGGATGTCTCGTCTGCAGCAGTCAGACGGTACACTACGTCCAGAAGGTCGACACACCGTTAGAAATCACCGGCCCGTGACTACGTTTGGGAGAGCGGGCGGGGGGAGATGGGGAGAAACTTCCCGTTACTCAGTCCAGACTTCTGATAGGCTGCTGGAGAGCTTCTCGCTGAGATGGTTCTCAGTGCATCTCACATTGTGGGTGAGAAGGCTGCTGTCAAGAGACCATACTATTGATCAACAGGATCTCTGCAAATTGTGGTTTTAAAAGTTAAATAAAATGGAATGTACAAGCTCACGACATTTTAATACACTCATTTTAAATGCTGTATCCTTGGCAATGTCAAAAGAGTTGAGCCGAAGGCCTGAACACTTACCTGCGACGTCACAACCTGTGGGCAGCTTGGAACAAAAGCCCAGTACCACGTCGTACAGACCTGTTACGTGACAACGAGCTATTGGTCTAAATTGTCCACAGGTTGTGACGTTGTAAGTCAGTGCTGAGGCCTTCTGTGACGAATGTCTTGATCTATGTCATTGCAACTCTTGGGATTTGTGATTCATTCTGTCCAAGGACAAGTCTCGCAAATCTCATGCAGAGCTCGGTCTTGTGACTATATCTCTATCATGTAAAAATAGCTATGTTAAAATATTTTACGAAAAAAAAAGCACTTATCTCAGTCAAGACGATATATAAGAGGAACTACGAGCATCTAAAAATAACGCTATTGGACCCGGAACTTCAAAATCTGATGAAGTTTTTTTTTTTTTTAATGTTTGGTACCTGGCAGATAAACTAAAGGCAAAAACTTGTGAATCCTCTATCACCATCAAAGACCCCAATCTCAAACAGAGGCGTCGCTAGGAAAGTAAGAGGGATCCGGGCAGAGCAAGTCATGGGTCATGGGTCAATGGGTCATGGGTCAATGGGTTGCAAAATTGGATGGGTCAAATGGGTCATGGGTCAATGGGTCAAATGGGTCGCAAAATTGGATGGGTCAAATGGGTCATGGGTCAATGCTCCCTGACCCACGACCTATCCTTAGTATTACTACTACAAATAGTATAATTGAAACAAATATGTAATTATATGTTTGCGTCATTATTCAATATTTAGGATTTCTGTTTATTACTCTGATTTTGTCTTTCCATTAGAGTTTCTAGTGAAAGAACTAAAGTCATTGCCTCCAGTCTGACATCGGTGGAAAGGGTTGAGCAAGAGATGGCGAAATACAACCAAGAACCACTCCCAGAAGACACAATGCCTGGTGAATTGAATCCATTGAAGTGGTGGGCAGAAAGGGTCCAACGATTTCCACTTTTGTCAGACATCGCACGTAGGATATTTGTCATACCAGCTTCGTCAGCGGAATGTGAAAGACATTTTAGTTCATTTAATGCACGGCACAAAATTACAGCACAACGTAACTGCATGCATCCTGAAACAGTTGAAGCTTTGTCTGTCATTTTGCATGGTTACAGAGGAAAACTGTTGCAATAGGATAAAATTTTGTTCAATAAAAAACTGACATCTTTTTACATTTTACTTTTTGTGCTTTAAATTTCGTAGTTTGTTGAAGCATATTTTTACTTTATAACAATTTTAATATGTGCCATGTTTGATTTAATTTGATATATTTTATTTCGCCAAAATTTGTTTCATTGGGTCATGGGTCATGATGGGTCTGGGTCGAGAACTTGATGGGTCATATGGGTCATGGGTCAAGCTCAGTGACCCATTACTTGCTCTGGATTCTGGAATCAGCTATCAGGATGACACGTGAAAAACTTTTTTGAATCAGCCAGTGCTTTTCTTTTTTATGAAATGACATTAACTATATAAATTCGAATTAGGTTCTGCAAGTTTAATAATTAAGAAAAAAAAAGGTTTTATAATGGAGAGAAAAATTATTTTGGGAAGGAAGGTGTGGGTTGTACAGCATTATCTAACCGCACCTGTTGACACCAACTCTAGTAACGCTTCTGCTCTTACCTCCTCTAACCCCTTCCAATGAACCATTTAAAAAAAACGAGGAAGAACGCAGGGGTGTAGCTAGAAATTTTCCTTCATTTAGGGGCCCAGGGGCTTGAACTCTTTGGGTGCCCCAGCATTTTGCGTAATATTTAATATTTAATGAAAAAAACACTTATTTGGGGGACCCCTCAAGTGAGGGCCTGGGGGGATTTTCTTATTCTCCCCCCTCCTCCCCCACCCTAGATACGCCACTGTAAGGACATCCCATTTTGTATTTTTGTCATGTGGTTTTAACGCTGGACTGTCGTTCGAATTTATCGATGGTCGAGGGTTCAAATCCTGCCCGCTCCCATCTCCCGTCGTCCTGCGGGAGGTTTGGACTAGGACTAGAGTTTTTCAACTCTGAAGGAACATCCGAACGTATAACAAACAAACATTAAAACACTCGTGTTATTTTTAAACAAATAATAATTTGAGGACCATCGGCAGACGGCTTAAATTACTACAACTACTACTACTACAACAACTTACGCTTGTCTAAAAATAAGTTTCCCGCCTTCTGCAGATTTCTAAAGTCACATTTTCTTTTTCTACAACAAGGCCAAAAAATACCGTTATATTGTTCATCAGAGCGTAGCTCTGAGCAGACATTGTTTAGAAGCTTGTTCCTTACAGTTCAGACTACTTGCTAGCCTCTTTCCCCCGCCCCCCAATCCTCTTCCTCTTTTAATAAAATGATATTCCTCTAAGAGTTGAAATATTTGACAATCTTGTGCCTTTTTTTTATATGTCAAGAAGGTTCAATTTTTATTTTTTTTGCAGTGGGTTAACACAGTACGTTATAAGTGTGCCATTATCGCGTTGCGTTATTTATATACTTGTGCGTCTTCTGCCGAAGCGAACCACAATGGAGGCAGACGAACTGTGACGTCACTTGAATCACTCAACTGAAGATACAACTTGGAGAGGGGGAAACAAAAAAAGCCGTGTTTAAGTTCGGGCGTATTTTACTATCAGCTGTAGGCCTAATAAGTTGTAAAAATTTAGTGACAGCGTGGGGTTGTAATGATTTATCATCTTTTTGTGGCTGTAGTTGTGGGGTATAACTTAGTAAACGGTGTGATATGAGACAGTACTCGCGTGTATCTATTAGCTGGAAAATAAAAGGACTCTTCGAATCTGGCTTCGTTTCTTTTCTTTTTTTCCTCAAGAAAGTAAAACGGAAGGATGGAGTGCAGTGTCAAGGTTAGTGTACTTTATAGTACTTTTTTGGGGGTCAAATTCCCATGTCATTTAAGACATGATAGCAGTACGATAAGGCATTGTCTTTGATAGAATACTAGCATTTCTTTGCATTCGACTGCTGCGCTTGGTCGGACACCTTTCTTGCTTTGGGAATGACCACATGCCTAAAAGGGAATCTCTTTTGGCGAGCTTAAAGAATGACTAGGTAACAGAGGTGCCCGCCGGAACCGCTATAAAGATGAATTCAAATGCCGTTTTGCTCTCACTGGCATAGAGGAAAACAGCATTCAGCAGATAGTACAAAAGCTATACTCTCAATATCAAGTGACCTCTCATCTCATCGCAGCATTTGGTCTCTTCTGGGGCATAGGCCACCAACCAGCTTCCTCCAGGCGTCTCGAGTCTCTCCAACTGTACCCCAGACTTGCCCATCTAATTGCCTCTGCTTCCAAATCGAGCCGCAATGTTTTTTGTTGTTTTTTTAGGCTGTCCCCACTCAGTCTTTCCTTGGGGGTCCAGAAAAACAGGGATTGGGCGGAGGGAAGCACAAACTGTTAGGCTCCTCTCTGTTACGTTAGCCCTAACCTGTTACGTTGGCCCTTACCTGTTACGTTAGCCCTAACCTGTTACGTTGGCCCTTACCTGTTACGTTAGCCCTTACCTGTTACGTTGGCCCTTACCTGTTACGTTAGCCCTTACCTGTTACGTTGGCCCTTACCTGTTACGTTAGCCCTAACCTGTTACGTTAGCCCTTACCTGTTACGTTAGCCCTTACCTGTTACGTTAGCCCTTACCTGTTACGTTAGCCCTAACCAGCTACTTACTGACCATTGAAACATTTCTTGCTTCCGAAACGATTTTCGATAAAGGTTTTCTTTTATTTCATTGTAGTTGGCATCGATAGTCTTATGGAGGGCATTCATTTCCGAATATCTACCCAGCTTTCGATAGCCTTCTTTATCCTCTCCCACTTTACAAGGATAATAGGATACATTTCTTGAGCTTCGTTTCGTATCCCTTGCCCCCCACTAGCGACCACAAAAAGAACGGACAATGGGGATGCATTTATTGTCATGTCCGTACAACGCGGCAGCGACCTGTTGGCCTAAACTGCCCTCAAGTTGTGACTTTCAGGCCTTTTATAACGAATGGGCTTGCTCTGAGTGTCATCTCTCTAAAGGCGGTTGGTCGTTCTGATGGCCGCATTACACTCTCGTCAACCTTGTCCTCAAAAACAAATGGCCTTTACCTCTATCTGCCCTGTAGACCTCAAGGCCTCAAAGGGGAATCTTTCTTTTACTTGCGCATTCAAGGCATGCAGATGTAATCCGCACTGCCAACTGCATATAATTATTAATGTCAACATCTCAGCTGTTGTCATCCTGGATCTGTTTAGCACAACGACCTTTGACCGCCTCGCAGCTGATCGGAAACCGAAACAAGCACGCCGCGTAACGTTTCAAAATCTCGGGTTGTTGATTTATTTTGTCCCCCCTTCCACGCTGAACTTTTTTTGTTTTGTTTTCTACAAACATGCATTAAAAATTTAAAGTATGGTTTGATTGCTACATTGATGCTCAAGAGGTCGGCAACCTCTTTTAATCAGTGGACCACGTAATTGCTAAAATGTATATATAGCGGGACGCATATGAAAGTAAAGTAAGATATCTATTTCAGGCCTTACAATCTATAGAAATGATTTTTGTTTCTATGGCCCGCTGTTAACGAGGGTGTCATGTGACCAGCATAACGACCAGCAAGACTTTCAGTCTTTACATTCCCTAACTAATGTCAAGTACCCCTTAGCATTAGGTGGACTCAGATATGTTCTAAAAATCCCAAAACTCAAAATACCTGTATTCTCGAGGATTCGAACCCGATAACTCTCAGTTCATTAGCCACGCGATCTACCACTGAACCACCAATCCCCCATTGGTCAAATATATAATTTATAAAGTAAAATGAGAAGCGTTATTATCTATGATCATTCTGTTATTGGTGAATATAAGCAGAAGACTTACAAGCCTTTGAATTTATTATATTTAGATTTTAGTATTAAAAGATTGACGGGAGAGAATGTGTTATTTGGTACATAGAGTTTATTAATAGATAATGTGTTGATGTTATGGTGGCATCTGATTTTTTTTTTGTTTTTGTTGCAAAGTTGTATTGTTAAAGGCAAAACCAGATGCTGCAAATTCTATCTATCTACAATCTATCTATCTATCTATTTACTTGCCTATCTATCTATCTATCTATCTATCTATCTATCTATCTATCTATCTATCTATCATCATTTTAAAATTTTCTATTCACAATAAGACATTAGTTTACATGTCATAATGTATGTCCCAGTTTTGTTCTTTCTCTAATGCACTCGCTAGTTCTATTGGTCTGAACTCCATGACTTGTGAGCGTGGCTGCAGAACGCGAATGGCAACGTGTCCTGTTACGCTTGACTGCACTACCAGCATTCGATACTCGACTGACATATATACAAAACGTATGCCTGCCCTGCCAACCATGCAATTTTTTTCCCTGTAAAGACTTGTTGATTTGACGACATTACATGACATAATGAACAAGACATGCTGAATATATACCAACCCATACTCATGGTTGAAATGGGTGCATGTACAATTTAGTTAAAGTTTTACCGTTTATTTTAAACTAGACGTATATGACTCGTGGGCTTTAGGGTATTACTGATGTAGTGCATGGTATTTAGATATATGTCAATGATGGTGAATGCTCCCGTCAATTTTTTAAAAATTTTGCCATGAAAATAAAAGTAGATTGTGAAAATGGGTTCACCTGTTTAGCCATTATATTCATAACTAAAATAAAAAATACAGTGAAAATGGGTTTACCCGATTTGTTAAAAAATTTCAATCTTTACTAGAGATTTATTTAGTTATTTTTTTAGGACCCTACAGTTGTGAGAGTGATACTAAACGCACACTACGGTCTCCTCCATGACCTAAGGATCATTTATGCCAATTTTAATCAAAATAGGTCAAGCGGTTGTTATTTCAATGCGTGACATGCATACATACACCTTACAATCAATCTATATATATTAAATATGTTTTTTGTGTTGTTGTTTATTTTTAGATCGTTGCTTTAAGAGTCTACTGCTTTCCGGAGATAGTTTTAGATTGTCAATAGTTGAATTTCGCTTTCTGAGCTAAAGCACCTTTCAATGAAATTTTGTTCTTTTACGGCATAGGAATGAAATGGTCGGGTGGCAAGTTCTCGAACCCTGCCTTCTGCCATTCTCGCCGTCCAGCGGGAGGTAATAATCTTATGTAAAGGTCATCTGTTTCTGTGGCCCACAGTTAACGATATTGTCATGTGGCCAGCACAACGACCAACCGACTTTACTTTCGCCAACTAATGTCAGGTACCCATTACAGCTGACTCAAGAGGCGCACTGAAGATCCCGAAATTAAAAATCGCAATCTTCACCAGGATTCGAACCCGGGACACTTCCGGTTTGACATCAAAGCGCTTTACTACTTTTATACCTACTATTGTACAAAGAGCTTTATATACCTACAGCTTTACATACAATGTTTTGGCTTTGAAAAGGAAGTTTGTTTGTTTTAAAATCATTTTACCTTTTTAAAAAAAAAAGTAATTTGTTTATTTTCATGAAAAGAAATTGCTTGGGTGGGACCAGGAAGTTTCAGAAATACGCGCCGAGAATTTTCTAGTTCAATGAAGATTAAGATCTTAACTCGGTTCTGATAACAGTCATGAACTATTTGACCACAAAAAAAAAAGAATTCCGTTTTGATATACCCGCTTTCTTCTTACACCATTCTTCTACATCTGTATATTATTATTCTAGTTGAACGGCATGTGAAATAAATCTGTGTTAATGAATATAAATGTAAATTTGGATTGAAAAGCGATAGCAGATTTTGTATGAAGTAAGAAGATATTTGACACTATGCAATGTACAGAATCGCATACACAGCAAATGTTTTCCTATATGAAATTCTCAGAATTCTAGTTCAGGGGTAGCTAACGCTTTCCAGCCAGGGGTCCAAAAAACATTTTCTGACATCCGTGTCAACGGCCGCATCACCTCAAACGTTGAGCTCGTCCGAACGTCTGCCGGATCATTAACTCTTTCTCTCCGTAATTATTTATCACATTCTGGTAGTATCAACGCTGGTATCGTCAGTAAGGAGAGAAAGAGTTAAAGCATTAGTTTAGTGGAGGCGCGGTGGCTGAGTGGTATAGCGCTTGGCTTTCGAACCTGGGTTCAGGCTTCAAATCTCGGTGAAGACTGGGATTTTGAATGTCGGGATTTTTTGGGGCGCCTCTGAGCTCATCCAGCTCTGATGGGTACCTGACATAAGTTGGTCGCTGTGCTGGCCACATGACATCCTACTCGTTAATCATTGGCCAAAGAAACAGATGACCTTAACATCATCTGCTCTATAAATCTCAAGTTCTGAAAGGGGATTTATAATCATTAGTATATCTTCTTCATCTTTCCTTTACTTTAGCGTTCTCCAACCTAGGTTCGCGAACCATTTCTGGCCCGTGACGTATTACCTGTCATTCTCCTAACTTGTGCTCATACAGTGCTATGAGGCAGCAGACGAGTTTTTGCGACGCTGCGTCACGTGATTATCTTGGAAATGAATCTTCCCGCCTTTACGAAATCTATATAGAAAATTGGCATTATTGCTACTACCTAGGACACCCAGGCTGATGGTGTGAGTTAGATCTGTGGTGAGAGCTACTCTGCAAAGAACTGCTGCCTTCCTTGTCCGTACTGTCATAGAAACGTGTTCTCAATACGGCGCCATTGAGCAATGAAGACTTACAGGGCAAACTGCCACCTACCTCGGACTCGTGTCCCAGGATGATATTTTGAGTTAGCTGTGTACGGAGACAGAGCTACTTTGCAACGAACTGATGCCTTCCTTGTCAGTGTTGTCAGAGGATAGAGTTCTCAATATGAAGACTTACACGGCAATTCTGCCTTACGCTGCTGAAAGACTGTAAGTGTTCAATCCGTTTCTCTCACATGGTCTTTAGAAAATAAGGCAAAGTTGTTGTTTTTTTCTTGAGATCATGTTTGGGGCTTCTAAAAAACCTTTATAGGACTTATATTTTTAAAAGCAACACCTGTTTTACTTCAACCCTACACTGTTTATAAAAAGGACTGATATATATTTAAAAAATAGACTGTTCACTTTATTAGTAAGAAGCTGACTTTAGGATAATTCTCATTGATACAATTTTTAAAATATGTCCCAATTTTTGACATTCAGCTTTAAATAGCAAAGAAGTCATTTGAAAAAGACCGAGGGAAAAAAAAAAGAGGGGGTGGGGTTGCAGTCTACCAATAAAAGTTAAAGACAGGGGGAAAAGGTTGATCTGTGTTCTGCTGATATAGCCTTCAAATACAAATTTAGGTCATTGAGTATTGGATGTACATAGTCAATACAATAATATGCTCCAGTGACCTTATTTTAATTTTTTTTTTCGTTGGTAAAGTTCTCGTGTTATGATTGGGTTACTTCTTTAGGGCTGTCTCAAGAGGACAGCATTTAACGTTTCTTTGAAAGAGATTTGGTTTTAATGTGCAGGACTAATTGCGTTATATAGATATTATGATTATGTTATAGATATCTGAAACATGAGAGAGAGAGAGAGAGAGAGAGAGAGATGAGAGAGAGAGAGAGAGAGAGATGAGAGAGAAGTATAGAAAAAGACTTTTGGAGAAAAGACAAAATAGAAGACGGAAAGTTTGTATGTGTATTTTAGTGTGTGTGTGTGTGTCAGTGTGTGTGTGTGTCTGTGTGTGTGTGTGTGTGAGAGAGAAGGAGAAAGAGAGAGAGAATGAAAAGAATGGTTTGATGATCAAATTTTAGTTTTCAAGTATCAAATGACGTTCTTATGACTTTGTGTAATAACGAATATAAGAACGAAGAGGTAGAGGACCGACTACTGAACTGAAGGTCCTAAGTTCAAATACCGTTTAAGGCCTTCGGAGTTTACATTTGCTATACAGAAATCCAGCTTTAGGCCGTAATATCATTAAATAAATAAACACAGCCAAAACTAATGAACACAGCCAAAAACAAATGAACACGGCCAAAAACAAATGAACACAGCCAAAAACAAATAAACACAGCCAAAAACAAATAAACACAGCCAAAAACAAAATAAACACAGCCAAAAAAAAAAAAAAAACAGCCCAAAACAAATAAACAGCCAAAAACAAATAAACAGCCAAAAACAAATAAACACAGCCAAAAACAAATAAACACAGCCCAAAACAAATAAACACAGCCAAAAACAAATAAACACAGCCAAAAACAAATGAACACAGCCAAAAACAAATAAACACAGCCAAAAACAAATGAACGCAGCCAAAAACAAATAACACAGCCCAAAACAAAAGAAAACAGCCCAAAACAAATAAACACAGCCAAAAACAAATGAACACATCAAAAAAACAAATAAACACAGCCAAAAACAAATGAACAGCAAAAAACAAATAAACACAGAAAAAAAAATAAACAACGCCAAAACTAATAAACACCGTCAAAACAAATAAACACCGCCAAAACAAATGGACACAGTGTAAACAAATAAACACAGCCTAAACAAATGAGCACAGCCAAAACATATAAACACAGCCAAAACAAATAAACTAAACCAAAACAAATAAAAACAGCTAAAACAAATAAACACAGCCAAAACAAATAAACACAGCCAAAACAAGTAAACACAGCCAAAACAAATAAACACAGCAAAAACAAACAAGCACAGCCAAAACAAATAAACACACATAAATATATTTACACAAGGCAACAAAGAGACAGGGTAGAAAACGAAACACTGTAAACGCAAATAGACTCAACATACTACTTTACAACAGCAAACAAACAAGCAAACAAACATACGAACAATTGGTGGAAATGTGCAGGGTTACTTTTGGTGTTGTCTTTACCTAGCTTAAGATCATAGGCGTATCATAAGCATTTTATGAATTTTGTGAATGAGAAGTTTAGTTTGTAAATGAAACTGTTAAAACAGAGAAAAATCTCTAACTCTCTCTCTCTCTCTGTAGCTATTTTCTTTTTTTTTTCTCTCTCTCTTTTCTCTCATTTTCTCTTTCTCTCTCTTCCTTTCTCCATCTCATTCGCTCTCATTCTCATTTCTCTTTCTATCATTTCTCTTTCTTCTCTCTACCTCCCTCTTTCTCTCTCTCTCTCTCTCTCTCTCTCTCCATAATATATATCCTAGATACTATTACATTTTGTTTAAATTTTGATTTGATAAAGTTCTCTAGATGAAGGAAAATATATGGCCTCTTTCAATTGTAATACAACTATGACTATGACAACTACGAATGAGAAGAGAGGCTGGGCAGTATCTAGGGTCGGAATTCTGTGACCTTTGTCTATCTTTCAAAACCTTCGCCTTCACCTATCACTACCGTTGGGGCACCACACAAGATTAGTCAACAGTCATTCTCCATTCCTGTCTTTTGCTCTGGATAGAACCTCTTTTAATGACAGGCCCGTCCATTCTTTTGTGTATATTTTTCTTTTGTTTAAATCAAGTCTTCCTTAAGGTGCCACCTCTGCAGAATGAGGTTTAAAAGAAAAAAAAAAGTGCTAGCAAACAATTTCTTGCAGTTTTGACTAAACTTGAGGAATGAAAGATAGGTGGGTGGGGGAGTGTGTGGGCTGGGTGGGTTGTTCAGGAATTGATATATAGATTTCTTTGGGACGTTAGGTTATTGTACTATGAATAGGTGGACCTGTCGCTTGGTGTGTGGGAACTTCAAGTGACAGAGCTCAATACGGATAAGGGGATTGAAGGAGAGAGCGTTCTGAAAGAGAGTGAGAGAGAGAAAGGGAGAGAGAGAGAGAGAGAGTAAAACAGAGAAAAGGACTTATGGAGAAAACGATTGTGGTAAAGACAAAACATAGAAGACGGAATATGTGTGTATGTGTGTGTGTGAGAGAGAGAGAGAGAGAAAGATTGGAGAGAGAGAATGACTTGGCGACACACTTTGATTTCCAGGCAGTCCAGGTTCCAGACAAACCCTGCAGTCCGCTTCGCCTCTCTTCCCCACCTGGTTAACAACTGGGTGGAAAATGGGGGGGGGGGTAAGATCTGGGGACCTGCGTGACCGGAGGAAGGAGGAGCGGGGGAATGTAGTAACGGGGACAGTGGATGGGGGGGGGTGGCAATAGTTTGTTGGTTGTGTGATACTGTTTACCTGACAGTCAAGTGTTTTTTTTTTCAGCACGCCGCGGGTGGGAGGGAGCGAACGGGGTTAGGGCGCAGGGAGGGCATAAGAGCGTGGTGGCATTAAAATGGTCGAGGCTTGGCAGAAAAAAAAATGAGTGACAATTTATTCAAGGGGACCCATCGGTAGTTTTTTTTTTCTTTTCTGGAATGCGATATACGCTCATGTGCTGGCTCTATGACCAGTGCATGTCTGGATAGGGCAGCGCGGAGGAACTACTGGACAGTGGACATTGGACAGTCGTTTTAGGTAGGTCCCTCGTGGTTTAGCATATCTCTGTTTGTCACATATAGTTACTAGTTCGGTGTTTCATTTATCTTAAATAACATGGTAGCCTCATGTTTTCTGTTTGTAGTTACATTTCATACTTTGATTACTGTTGATTTAGATCTCGACTCTAAGTAGGTCTAGACTCTAAGTAGGTCTAGACTCTAGATCTAGATCTTTACCTTCTATCAACTAGATCTATATCTAAGAAAAGTTGTTGGTAGAGTCCCACTTGGACCAAACTGATTACGAAAAATAAAAGAATCTAGAATCTAGCTCTAGCTTTATATCTAGTCTTAAAATACCATAGATAGTTTTTATGGACTCATCAAGTCAATGTTTTAGTTAATTGCAGTCGCCGCAAAGTAATCCTTGATTTAAGGTTCGAACTTAAGTCAACGAGTTCAGCAAGGTGAGTGTCTTGACTCAGCTGATAAAACTGAAGGTCGTTGTGCTGGAAGCGTAACGCCCTGGTTAGCTTCTAGACTAAACATTATGCAGACATCATCTGCCACATCAAGCACTTGAACTCTTTACAAAATTACTTTTATTTTTATTAGTTTTTTTAACATCATATCATTCTTTGCATTTACCACAAAGAGTAATTTTTGAACATGACTAACAGACAACATAAACAACAATGGCGGTTCTCACTGCGGGGCCGCTTATACATAGAATATTTAGTTTTTATTTACACTTTACAATAGAGACAAAGCAAAACCTTTTATGTGAGCGTACAGTACATTCTTTCTGGAGAAATGTCTTTTTAATGTTAGCAAAGGACCAAAGATCTCTCTGACATTACTAATAATTAAGAAATAGTATATGCCTTGGAAAATCTTTTTTTTTTTTCATTAGGGACTTTGTAATTATGCATTTAATGACACATTTTAATTATACCCAACATACTTTCTAGAGATGGCGATAGATCTAGATGACGAAGCCAGAACAGAAAATGAAACATTTTGTCTATTCCAATGTGCTGATAATTTTCAACTTTTTGTTTTTTCAAAGTGCTCTTAGTAAATTTAAGTTTGCTACTGACGTTAGTAAATATGCAATAAAAAAAAAAAGAAGCAGATTCGCACCATCCTTGTTCTAAAGAGGCCGAGTCGCTTGTACGCACGCTCCGACGTACTTCCGGAGTCATAACCGTCAGCATTGTAAAAAAGATCTGTACATTTCTATGTCCAAATAGATCTAAGTCTGTATATCTCAGGTCAATGCTTGTTAACATATTTTAAATTATTATGAAACGCGTTGATACATTTTAAACTTCGATTCCATTAATGCAATTATGTCAAAAAAAATGAATACCAGATTTCAAATAGCAATGCTAAAACCTCATTGAGTCAGCATAGGAAAATGTATGCAATGAAATGGAAACTAAAATGTAATTAAGAGATTTTTGTTTGAAATATGATGAAGAAGAGCACTCATCCATGAAACTGTGATCAGGAGCTGTTAAATAAATTTAAAGAAAAAAAACTGAACGACATTTTTTCTGTATGTATGTAGGTAGAATGATACATCATTTTTATATATATATATATAAATATGAATTAAAACTTTCAACATCTGTCTTTGATTAGTCACATAATGGTTTTATTTCCTTATAACGGTGTAACTCTTTTTTTTTTTCTTTGGTTGTCGACACTTTTAAATCGTGTTTACCAGCTGTAAGGTTAGAAAGTATGTACCAGCTGTAAGGGTGTAAAGTGTGGCCATTAAGAACCAAGATTACATGGTGCTTTTATGTCTCTCGTAGTCACTGATGCCTGGACTGCATTACAGTCGGCACAGCGAGACTTAGAGCTAAGGTCTTTGATATCTAGGCGCACTTAAGTCAGGTCACTGCGAACTGGTTCCCTGTTCTGATACAGGGGGCACAGCGAACGATCTGAATTGTTGTGTCTGAGCAAGAATCGATACGTCTTAAAAGCATTCGAATCGCTTTCGTTGGAAGTTTCGCCAATACATTAGTGAGTTGAGAATATAGTAATCGATATTCCTTTAAATGTTAATGCAGTTAAAAATCATTTGTAAATAGAAGAATGTTTTATTTGTCTTAAATTATCCTTAGGGAAGATATTCTCAGTGTGTACAGGTGTATGACACTGTTGATAAACCTGGCGAGTTATGCTTTGAGTGTTTGCTGATATGTGCCCATGTTGAGGATCGTGATAAAAGGATATCCCTAGAGTTTACTAGTCTAATATGAGTCAGTGTCGCTTAGAATAGTTTGGCTTCCTGGAGAAATATAGCCTTTATTCAGGAAAATAAAATGAGATGAAAGAGATATTGCGACATGATGTGACAGTAATGAATATTTTAACAAGTGCTTTTGAGAATGCTAAAGGAAGTAGAGAAGAACCGGTGTAAAAGAATGTAGTTTTATCCTCAGTGGGTGACTGTGATAATCTTATCTTATATAATACAGAAGTTACTTCAAAAAAGAACATGATTACGTCCTACTACCTTTTTAATTACCTTTTTACATTATTTATGCGTCTCTCTTTCTCTTTATTTTTTTTAACTTTATCTCTTTCTCATTTTGGCATTATCTCTTTCTTTTCTTTTTATCTCTTTAGCCTTATCTCTTTATCTGTTTAGCTGTATCTCTTTGGGTTGGGGCTGCGTATCCACAGGAATTACTGAATTAATTATTATCTTCCAAATGTGAGCTACAAATCCTATTATTTCTATTGTAATTATAACAATGTTATTGTATTTATGATGTGGTGAAGACTCTGGACTGATTCAAATTCTGCCCGCTGCCGTTCCCTGTCGTCCTGCAGGAGGTTTGAATGAAGACGTAATTTATCTTTTCCGAAGCAGCGTCTTAAAAACGTAGCAGCCAAAGTAGATACGATAAATTTTATTAAATATCTGATATTTCGCTTCACCGATATGGCTGTATCATTGGGGACAAGAACCGTAACTAAGCCGTCAAGTAGGGCGAATAACTCTCAGCGGTGATTGCAGAAAATTAACCTGCTGTGATAATAAATCTTACTGTGCAACTAAGCGTCATTCGTGTCCAGGCGTTGAAGAGCCCGTTGCTAGGGTCACCACAAACTGGAGCTGAACAGAGAACCGAGTGCCGGACTCTAAATTAGCAAAACAAGCAAAGGTCAGTTTTGTAAATTGATCTATACCAGTAATTCCAAATCTTACAACCAGCTGGCCATATCTGGCCAGTTACGGGGTACTGTTGGCCACTCAAAACGTCTGTCATCTGCTCGAAGCTGCATAAAGAGGTTGTAGAGGTTCAGTTCCATTGGGCTCGTTGATAAAATAGTCCGAGACCCAGATCTATAACAGTTCAGCAGCCATCGGTGATGTTACATAATATACACCACTATCTGTTAAAGCCCCTACATATGTGTCACATTACGAATGCTGCTCCTCATAGAACCGCTTTTAAAGGCAGGCACTTGCACGGCTGTATGGTGAAGGAATATAAGGGAGTTTCTCGGGTGTGCATTCTGTTCCCGAAGCAGTGCTATCTGCCCCCCTCCCCACTCCTTTAAACATCTGCCCCCCCCCATCCCCACTCCTTGAAACATCTGCCCCCCCCATCCCGACTCCTTGAAACATCTGCCCCCCCCCATCCCGACTCCTTGAAACATCTGCCCAAAAACAGTAATGAATCCGCAGAGGTTCTGTTTTAATGATCTCGAGGAATTTAAAAAAATTCTCAATGATGCTGCGCACTATTGATTGAAGTTTATATGGAATACAGGCCAGAAAAAATTAGCCCCAATTTGCTGTATCATTTATATCTTTCTGTACTACAACTGTTTAATGTGTCCATTGACCTTTTAAATATGATATAACGTTTTGAAAAAAAAAATTCACCATTAAGCCCATTCCAATATGATTGACTTTCCAGCGAACAGACCCTCTAACTAATTTGATACCCCCCCCCCCTTTTTCGGCTTGTGCACTTTGTCATTTTCCTTGTTATTATTGTTTTATCTGATAAGGCTAAACCTGCTGGGCGCGTGAGTTTATTTTCATTTCATTTATCGCGTGCCAGTTCGCAATGGGTCCAAGGCGACCGGCAGATAAACATGCCCCTGGATCAGTCTAGGTCAGCGAGCTACCTGGAGTTTGGGTCATGGTATTGCTGCATGTGCCCTCGAACTAATTGCTTTCTCTGCCGTGTTTTGATAAGAGGCGAATGGAATGGGGGGTGGGGGGTCAATACGTGGCCGCAACATTTGTGGGGAAAAGGGGGGGAAGGGGGGGGAAACTATCATATGCAAAATGTAGAATGTGTTGGGGGTGGGGGTGGGGCACAAAGACACGCTGTTATTTTTTAACGAATTAATGAAGGGCACTTAATAGATAATTTCATGGCCAAACGATTTTGTACAAGGTCAGTAAGGTTAACGCATGTTTAATATTTTAATAGGAACTGTCTGTATTGACACCTCTCTCTCTCTCTCTCTCTCTCTCTCTCTCTCTCTCTATATATATATATATATATATATATATATATATATATATATATATATATATATTATATATATATATATAATTCTCTTCGTGGCCCAACCATGCGGGACGCCATGATGAAAAAGTCATGGAAAGATAACTCTTTTATTTCTGCAAGTTGGACTAGAGTTGTTCCACGTAACTTTCGCGGTGACAGAGAGCGAGGCTCAGAAAAAAAGGGGTGGGGAGTGTATGCTACGCCGCGGGTCGACTCGTTATGAATATTGCAATTGATGAAGCCTTGAAACGATTGACTGTATAGGGTCCATTGCGGTATAAACTTACGACCATCGGCTACACCACCTGTTAGTCCCAATGATAGGCCTAATATTGATGAAACGGATCAGTGACGGCTTTCAGAAGTGACGACACAGTTGTTAAGGTAAACATGACTGGAATTTGGCTCTTGACAGAGGACACTCTCACACCCCCCCCCCCCAGTAGTAAAATCTTAAAACTTATTGTTGTAGTGTTGTTTAAACTTTGATTTACAAGCCGTTGGAGTTAAACTCGCCTCGTCCTATACGAAGTGGCCAGGGGCGTAGCTAGGAATTTTCTATCATTTGGGGGCCCCGGGGGGGGCTTGACCTTTTTAGGGCCCCTGCATTTTGTAAAATATTTAATATTTAATGTAAAAAACACTCATTTGGGGGCCCCTCTCAAGTGTGGTCCGGCGGGGATTTTTGAATTCTAACCCTAACTCCTCCCCCACCCACCTAAACTACGCCATTGACAGTAGCTACTGACCACCAAACCTGTTTGCTTTTTTTTTCGCTCTTAAAATATTTACCTCCCTTCAAAACAAAGTCCTACGTCTGCCTGTATCAATAGCTCCACAGATAGCCTTCTCTGTTTCTGCTATCAGCTCTGTTCCAGACTAAATTTTTATCATTCATTACGTTTCACACTTTGTTTCAACCCCCAAAACCCCCCAACCACAACCCAACCCCAACCGCCCGTTCGAACAGTTTCTCCTTTATGTTTACCGATAACAGAAAGTTTTTTTTCCCCCTTTATCGTATTGTTTACATTATCGCTGCATGACATTACCTTTAACGGTATTCAGTAATCATGCATTGGCAAAGGGAAGCAATCAGCGCAAAACCAAATTCTGTTGTGTCACAGGTAACTTCCCCTTCTCCGTCTACCTGCTCCTATACTCCTCTATAGTTATACGAAAAAGTCGACATTTTCTACCTTTGTCTACCTTGAGGGATATAGCGTCTTGATCTATCCCTCTGGCTGAGGTCTGTAATTCAGTAATTATAGTTTTAATCTACGCCTAGACTTAGCTGTTCTATATTTTGAACAGGAATTCTTGTA
Organism: Biomphalaria sudanica; assembly: GCA_036873155.1. NCBI lineage: Eukaryota > Metazoa > Mollusca > Gastropoda > Planorbidae > Biomphalaria > Biomphalaria sudanica. The sequence continues at coordinate 128,665 of JAZGLO010006682.1, forward strand.
AAGTCTGCGATAGTAAGAATCTGGTAATGTCTAGTTAACTATCCTAGCGATAATCCCTGAAATATGCACACTTAAAAAAAAAAAAAAACACAACACAAAGCAACTAGGTTACTTTTTTATTTTTAATCAGAGCTTAGAATGGTCGGAATAGTTTTTTTTTTTTTTTGTATAGGCTTTTCCTGGAAATTGAAAGTCTAACTTAAAAGCGTTCCACTTTTCATTGAAATCTTGAAAAAAAACAACAACTGATTCATTTAAATCTTAAAGTTGAATTTGAAACGCATACAACGCGATTTTTTGTTTGTTTTGTGTACGGCATATAAATGTGTGTTAGTAGCGTCTAAAATACCAAGCCTGCAACCAGAGCCGGCCTTACAACTTGCGGGGCCCAATTTAAGGGATGCTTGCGAAGCCCTTTTTCAAAATTGTTTTTTTTTTTTACAACTATTACTGTTAAGACTAAGACAAAGACTAAGACTGCTTTATTGATCCTTACGGAAATTTGTTGTGATTACAAGGACTCTTTTCACATAACATAACATCACAGAAACATACACATAAATACAATAGACACAACATAAGGAGTTCATAATAAGATCCTTATATCCACATTTATTATACAGCGTGCATGGGAAGCAATCCAAATGCAGCAGGCGCTTGTGGGTTAATTAAAGTGACGTCAACCGCAGGATACACTAAATATGTTAACCCTTTAAGTCCTACATTTCAAATGTATCTATCAAGAGCCATGACTGATACTGATATGCTAAATCTAAATTGTGCCCCCCCCCTGCCAGGTGCGCGGGCCCAATTGGAACAATCGGTCAAATCGGTCTACCTACAACTAAGGCATACGTCGACGTTTAGAAGAGATTTTTTTCGGGGGAAGTCGGTGTATCTAATTATGTTTGTATAGTTGTTTTTTTTTATAGTTGTTTGTAGCAAACACAAAACTAACTCAGCAACAAACTAAACAAAACAAACACACAAACAGACAAAAGATGAAAATGGTTTGTATTAGTCTTAAGAAAGAAGAAGAAAACCACTCGATAATAGATTTAACGGAGGCGTGGTCCCGGGTTCGAATCCTGGTGAAGGCTGACATTTTTAATTTCGGGATCTTTAGGGCAGCTCTGGTTCCACTTAGCCCTAATTGGTACCTGACATAAAAAATAATAAAATTAAAAGTAAAGGCTGTTGGTCGTTGTGCTTTGCACATAATACCCTCGTTAGCCGTGAGCCAGGCAGACCTTCTGGTTCAGTCAGGCTGGGAAAAGTGAGCTCTTGCTGACCTAGAGTCTTGACACAACTCTTAATGACAGATTAATTTAACAAAGAATATCATATCACCATCTTAGAAATTTGACTTGGTTGACAGGATATCTGGCACACATTAAGTGTTCATGCACCTTTGCCCCCCCCCCCCCCATTTTTATTTTATTTCATTATTTAAAAGAGAAAAAAAAATGCTTGGAGGTCATTAAGGATGTTGTACGTAATCAGTGTATATATAACAACGAGATGCCCTTGTACCTTAGCGAACTGATTACTCCATATGTCCCCCAAAGAGCCCTGCGCTCAATGGACTCAACGCTTTTAGTAGTGCCACGTTTCTCCCTCAAAAGCTACGGTCTGCGGGCTTTTTCAGTTCACGGACCAAAGGTTTGGAACTCACTCCCCATTGATCTCAGACAGACAACATGCTACACCACTTTTAAGAAGAACATTAAGACCTATCTGTTTAAAACTTTTTTAGATTAACTGTCATTTTAGCTCTCGTGTTTTTGTTTGTAATGTTGTTACAGCGCCTTGAGCCTACATTTTGTTTGTTAACAGCGCTTTATAAGTAAAATTATTATTATTATTATTATTATCTGTGCCACAGACCACGTGTCGAGCTACGTATCATTATAGATCCAGATCTATCTCCAATCGACGCGATCTGTGGTGGGGCGGTAGTGGTATAATCATGAGTCGTTACACTCGATTGACTCATTTGAAGTAAAATAATACTTGCGTCTACAAAGACGCATGATTATGTATGTTATAATCACATCAATCGTCGCAGCAAAGAGAGATAGAGAGAAAGAAAGAGAAAAGTGAGAGTTAGAGAGAGATTGATAGAGAAAGAATGAATTGGGAGAAAGAGGGAAGACAAGGACGATAGAGAGAGAGAAGAGATATAGAGGGACGAAGAAAGAAACGAAAAAAAAAAGGGGTTAAAGAGAAGTCGAGATAAGATAAAGAGGACAGGAAAAAGCGATGACTGGAAGAATGCCAGAGATACAAATATTATTCAAACATTGTTCTGTTCTAGATCTCTGCTACACTCTTTCTTTTTTTCACACGAGAGAATATAGAACACTAGCGTTACATCCAAAAAGCTACATCTATCTAATCTAAGAAATAATTAAACACAAATCTAGGCCTAATCTGGGAATTCCGAAAACGCAGACTTCCTGTAAAGGTCAATAGCCACTGTTCATTGAACTCGGGCCAAGCGTTTTAATTTATATAATGCATTTCTATTTCCTTATACATTATATTTAACTAAACAATTTTCTAAAATCCTTATCTCAGACTCCGATTACCGATTTTTATAACAGTGAAAGCGTGTACAAACAACTTTGTATAATTAAGAAATTTGAATTTCTTCTTGAATACATTAAAAATTCTGTAATTTGAATAATTTATTAATCAATCATAGGTTAGAGTGGAGGTACGGTGGCTGAGTAGTGAAGCGCTTAACATCCAAACCAATGGATCCCTGGTTCAAATCCTGGTGAATACTTGGATTTTTTAATTTCGTGATCTCTAAGTCAACGAAGTTTTAATGGGTATTTGGCATTAGTTGGGGAAAAATAAAGGCAATTGGTCGTTGTGCTGGACACATGACACCCTCGTTAACTGTGGGCCACAGAACCAGATGACCTTTACATCATCTGCCCTATAGATAGCAAGATCTGAAAGAGGAACTGTTAGCCTTCAATAATGAAGTAATTATGTTTAGAAGTAAAACACAGATTTAAATGTCTACTGCAGTTTCTCCATTTTATTCGACATGTCCCGATTCGCCTCTGATTTTCATTTGTATTCAAACGATTTTCGGAGACATTTTGTTTCTCTTTACCAGGGGAGAGAATCGCAATTTTTTATGTTAAAAAAATCTACGATTTTGTGACCGAGCGCCGCATGAGTATAGTATAGTATAACTTGCATCCACACTGTCATGGAGAACCTCAGAGCAGTGGACACTGGGTGGGAAGAGGTTTCAACATTGCCAGTAAAATATCTTGGTTTAGACAGCTTGCCGGCCATTGCGCCGAATGGCGCGTGAGGATCTAAATCTAGTGATATCTAGATCTTATTCAAACCAAGAACGCTCTAAATTCCGGAATAAAACCAACTACTCTGCTTGTACATTTTTAGTTTCGACATCTAAATCGACGACCATCACTTCTGTTATCCATGGAATATTTCTGTGCCTCCGCCTCTGGGGGTGATGAGGCCGATCTTTGCCCGGACTGTTCGGGTACACATGAATGGCTGACTGGTCGAGTGATGTGAGTTAACGCTGTGCCAGCATTAGTCTCTAATTTAACACTTTTTCAACTCAGTAGTATCAACTCTTCTAAGTAAGCATTATCAACGGTAACTACACTTTTCTCTGAGCTGTATCAACACTTCTCTCTAAATCATCAGTATCAACAGTTCAACATATCTCTCTAAATCATCAGTATCAACACTTCTCTCTAGATCATCAGTATCAACACCTCTCTCTAAATCATCAGTATCATCACATCTCTCTAGATCATCAGTATCAACACTTCTCTCTAAATCATCAGTTTCAACACTTCTCTCTAGATCATCAGTTTCGACACTTCTGGACTGTCGCCTCAATGACCCGAGGTACGAACTCTGTCCGCCGCCATCTTACGGAAGGTTTGGACTAGTTAGTAATAGTCTTTAGTTCTGAAGGAACATGTCAAACAATTATAACGGACATGCTATTTGTATCTGGAGCCAGTTTGGTTTGAGGCAACTTTACTTACAGGTATAGGCCTATTAAATTTAAAAAGCCATGCATTGAAGGGTTCGGCAATCATATTTCTTTTATAAAAAACAACACACCGTTTCCTAGGATCTTATTCTGCTGCTGTTTTTTTTTTTTTAATTTTTTATTTCTTAGAATTACACAATAAATACATAATCGTTAGCTTTTGTAGAACTGCGTGTCACATGATCGGTTTCTGAACGGCTGAGATATTGCGTGCTTGTGTGTGTGTCGGATGCACTTAGCGATATATCGGTTCTGTTAAAATACCTTACAGTTTTCTGAACTTTAACCTTGTTGTCGAGTGCTGGAAAAACCCAGGGTGCACCACGCGAGCTAGGCCCAGCGACTCAAGGGCCTGCCACTGTTGGCTCTAATCTGTTTACCGCTAGGTGACAATTTGCAGGAAGATTTCGAGGCCCGAAAGAGAGAAAAATAAACATTATGCAATCACTTTGTCATATTCGCATAGCCCCTTCCCCCCCCCCCCCCCCACCCTTGTACACACAAACCATTTTAAGTCACATTTCTTCTATGAGACTATACCAGTCAACATAAGGACTCAATTAATAATTTTGGGATTCAATTGGAACATTGTCAGGAGAAAAAAAAAGAGGGGTGGAAAGCTGGGGAAGGGGGGAGGGGGGTTAGTATTAAAGGCAAGAATGCAGTTCGGGGGTGGGGAAAGAGACGAAACCTCAGCAAGATTAGATTGAATCTGTATTATTATTTGTTTTAATTACATCTTGTTATGTCGACTTGGACACGTTTAGACCTAATTATAATAAAAAATAATTAGTCTCATTGTTGAGCGATGAGTGTGTGTGTGTGTGTGTGTGCGGTTGGAGGTGGGGATACCAGGGCTCGTCAAGCCTCTGTTATGAAATAATTGTCTTGGCCATAAATTCTTACATTTCCTAGCAGTGAGTATTCAAGATATGAGGCAAGGAGACCAATCATTACAGAAGAACGCACAGATCTAAAAACCTGGAAAAGAAGCAGGCGTTACTGAAGCACACTCTTCCTGTCCCTGCCATCTATGAGGCCGGCTTTTTAAAGCAATGATTGGACTCCCTAGCCATCTTCCGGTCAGATTAAATGAGAAATGCACCCATCTTTGAAAACGAAAGATTAACTTTAGACTAGCCTTGACATATTAATACAAATGTATTTTTAGATGACATACACCCTTTAAGACAAACAGGTCTACCTAACACCGGTATTTACACACGTGTATACCAGTGGCGTAGCTAGGAATTCGCCATCATTTGGGGGCCCGGAAGCTTGACCGCTTTGGGGGACCCTGCATTTTGCGCAATATTAAATATTTAAATAAAAAAATCTCCCCCCCCCCAAGTGTGGGATCAGTGGGATTTTGCAACTCTCCTTCCTTCTCCCCCACCCTAACTACGCCTCTGATATATATGATACATCTATATGAAAGGCTGTATATCCGCTGCCGAGGACAGTTGTAGACGGTGATAGGAGATCTAAATCGACCACCTGTGGACAATGGTTATTACTGCGTTGGTTGTGGCAAAATATGTATGTCACAGCTGGGGCTGCGTAGCCAGGGGGAAATACTGCATTCCATATTAATCTTCGAACTTAAAGACAAACCTCATATATGATACATATAGAAATACCCAGAGAGTCAACACACACACACACACACACTCAAACTTCTTCTTCTTCTTCCTAAACTGTCAGGTAGAGTTAAGCCTTCGGCTCTTGGAACTCTAGGCCAACAAAAGTGAACAAGAGCTCCCTCTCACCGGCCTGAATGAGAACAGTGTACACAGTTCTGTCTGGCGGATGGGTCAGACTCGCGGCAAGAGACCTCGTACACCAATGACCCCCGCCATTTTCTTTTTCTGTACCAGGCTAACTGTGCGGGACACGCCATTTATGTAACGGCCCCTTGAGGAACAGCGTCTGGATTGTGACAAGGTTGTGGGAGCTTTTTTACAACTCCGCACAGTGCAATGAGGATGCTCTCGCACCCCTTTAGGCACCCCCACGGGAGTCTTGTTTGGCTACCCTTTAGCCTAATCGTTTCTTCTTACGACCGTTTCCACCCGGGCGCCACTATGAGGCAGGGCAGCATGCCCGGGCACACACTCAAACAAACGAGACACTTATTTGCCTTTTTCTAAAATTGTTTACGTCTGTGCATGTCTTTGAAGATCTTTCTGTTAAACCAAAAGTATATATGAATTTAAATAAACATTTGTACTAAAACTAATCTATCAGTCATTATAAATATGCCATTTGTACAAAACCGCTTCATTTCTTAAGATCCAATTACACACCTGGGTCGTTGTTCCAATGTGCACTTTCAATCTAAAAGACGCTGGCATCGCAGAAGTTACGGTGAATACAGTAAACTACGAGCCTCTTGCTCCAGGGCATTCAGATGAAGTTCTCATTGGACTCGGGCTCCGTCACCAGCAGCCATTGCACCTTAATTTCTCCATTTCATTGCATCTAGTCATGCGATTCAACTGATCGAGATTCATAGAAAAAAGTAAAATTGATACACAACCCACCCCCCATCTCTTTCCAAAATCTCTCCCGCCCCTCCCCCCTCTCCAACTTCGACATTACTTTCACTCTTCACTCAACTGCTAGGTACTGTAATCCACCAAAGCGTGAAATGGCTGCATTTAAAAGTCAAGTTCTACAAGTCCGTTATGGCAGCTTTTAGTTTTAACTCTCTCCCAGCTCTCCATCCTCACCCCTTCCCCCCCTCTCTCTCTCTCTCTCTCTCTCACACACACACACACTATAAAAAAACGTGGGCGGGGATATTTTTCTTCTTCTGATGATTTGCATTAAGGGGAAAAAAAAATGCACCAGTGTAACATATCTTGACGAACAAAATAAAGTAAGCGCCCTCCCCCCCCCCCCCCCGCCCGGGCATTACTCCGCATTCACACTTTTGCCTCTTCACTCCTTTCACTCGTCTTTGTTGTAACTTTTTTTTTTTTTAAAGTAGGAATAAATAATTCCCCCCCCCCCCTTTTTTTTTTCTCTTTTTCATGGCATCGCGCTAAGTGATTTTTTTTTGTTGTGTTCAGTAAGAGATACACACAAGAGTATCGGGGACTTAAGGAGGGCGTGAAAAGACCTTTAGAAAGGAGAGAGAGAGGGGGGGGGGTAAGAAGGGCGGTTGTTGTAGGGCGTACGGTTTTAGAAGAGAAAATATGGGGGGATAGTGTGGCGGGAGGGGGGGGGGCAGCGGCTAATAGCAAACATTGCTGACATGCTGAGGTTGAAGTGGTCGTTCCTCCATTCATCGTGCGGGAACCGTGACCGATCGATCTGCCAACATTGGTCTCTCTCTGTGTGTGTGCTTATGTGCGAAAAAAAGTTGGGGGGGGGGGTCAATCGCTATGCCAGCACGAGTCTCTATTTCAACACTTTTTAACTCAGGAGTATCAACATGACTATGTATCAACACTTCTCTTCTAAGCATTTTTCAACGGTAACAGCATGTTTCTCTTCCTCGTCAGTAGTAACACTTCTCTCAGCAGTTTAAGCAGCTCTGCAATAGCAGGGTCCTACGCGTCCCGCATCTAGCCAAGCATAGTGAACGGACGTGTGCAGGACATCATTTGTTCGTTAACCTATTAAAACAGATATAGCTTCTAAGATAATGTTGGATAATATTATAAAGGAATTATTATTATTATTAACATTTGACGTTTTTTAAAGACTCTCTAACCCAGTTACAAAAATGTTGTGACTGTCCTGCACAAGTCCGTTCATTATATCAGACAAAGGATGGTATTGGAGAAACAGGGCTAACACCCCCCCCCCCCCTTGCGAGTAATGAATAGGATTCAAGGAATAAAACTGTGCTTCCTATTTACCTTATGATATTACTTGGTATTCAACTAGAACTATTGTGTACCGTTTAATGACTATCCTCTTGTTATGTTGTCCCTTAAGGTTACAGCACTATTATTCTAAAATACCATTCTTTAAACCTTTATTACAGTACACCAATCGCAGTGAGTTTGGGATCTCTTAATGTTTCAGACACACTATTTCTCCATATCTATCTCATATTCCCCCCCCCCCCCTTTTTTTTAAATGACTTAAAATAAATATCAGTATTAGCTCTTGTTAACGAAACCGCTATGATACAGCAATCTAGTCAGAAGGGCCACTTGTGAGATTATGAGATTCCCTAAGACTAATCGGCTATCACGAACTTCATTGTTTATGTACATTTTTTTATAAGCTGAATGCAAGCTCAGGAAACATAACCAACAATTAGGTTGGCTATCACAGAGAGTTTTATATTGGTTATCTCTCCCCCCTGATTTTGAGATACCAGTGACATCTTATACGCCAGCGGTTCTCAACCTTTTAAGCTCGGCGACCCCTTTTTACAACCCCCCTCTCTGCCACGACCCCTCCCCCCCGACACACACATACAGCAATAGAAGAGTAGACAATAACAATCCATATTTTCGATAGTCTTAAGCGACCCCTGGCTAATGGTCAATCGACCCCCAAGAGGGTCGCGACCCACAGGTTGAGAACCCCTGTTATACGCGGTTCAAATGGTCTATAGACTGTGCACATTTAACTTAGAGAAAACCCGACGGTTTATTATCCTTCTATTTAAGAACGTTTTGTCTAATGAAAGTTGACCCTGTTTTTACAAAGCTTATTTCAACTCACTCTGTCACACACCGAGTCTCTGATCACGTTGAAACTTCGCAAAATTGTTCATAGGCAAGACAAGTATCAATAAAAAAAAGTAACTAATTAGTCAAATAATTACTGGTAATTAATTACTTTGTTTGATACCAACAAGGGAAACCAATCCTTCGGTATTCGCAGATATGGCTAAATTTGTTGCGTTTAGTCCCCATCAATAATTTTACTCCCTCACGCATTCTCCGATCAAATTGATACTTTAAACAATTATTTATCTTACCAAACAATGTATGAATCAATTTAAAAAAAAAACCAATTAGTTAATTAATTATTGGTAATTAATTAATTTGTTTGATATCGATTAAGGGAAATAAAGTCTTACGCTGACATTTGTTCGCATCTACTAGACGTATTGTCTCTGGGGAAGTAGAGCATATATATATTTATATATTTTTTTTACCTCATCTAGTCTATGAAAAACTTTACCGGTAAATATGAACTTCATTTTGCAATACTTGTAGAATGTCGTGGGTTAGATAATGGTTCATGTGTCTCTTGTGTTCCCGTTACGTAGGATCAAAAATAGATAAAAATTTGAATGAGTCCATTTAATGTTTTGTAGAACTCCTAGTGTTTTCCTTGTCTTGAGAGATACTCTATAACCATCGAAGCGCGAGGACTGACCGACAGCGAGGCTGTAGGCGTTCGCCAAATCCGCCCACACGTTACGCCGCCTCTGTACATACTTATTACAAAAAAAACACAAAAAAAAAAACCCAACTATACGCTGCAAACAATAAGTTATTTAAGCTATCAGCTTTTTAAACATTTCTATATTGATCAATAATGTTTACAATTGCCCCTTCATGTCAATTATTTTCTCTGTCATGCAAGGAAAACAATCAATCTGTCATTCTGTCATATCGTCTAAACTAGAGTTGAGTTATTAATCAGTTATTATGTGCTTAGGTTATGGACTAAAATAAAATAATTACTAAACAACGAAAATAGAAATAAAGCAAATGAAAAATCTCTTTTTTTTTTTCAGAAATTTTTAGATGGGTGAAACACCCATATTTTACTATGTCAAAGTGGCTGCATTTTAATAGTTTGAGTTTTAAACTTATAAATCGGCGAGTCTTAAAAGGAAAAAAAAATGGTCTAAGGGAGACTACTTAAACAAACAACGCTCTGTTCAATTTATAGCAAGGTCAACAATCCACTTATATAAAAAAAAAAGTATGTGACTTACAGAATGTTTTAGAAAAAGAAGTGTGTATATGTGTGTGTGTGTTTAAGTCTGCTCAAAACTATATGACAGGGAGGCCACGAACTGGGGTGAGGAGCCGGCGAGGTGGAAGGCAACCACACACAATCACGTATACGATTTACTGCAGGTTTATTTTATACAATAATTTAATGCAGCAATGTTTAGACACAAAATTGTATTGGACGTATAGCTCTGAAGTGCCTAGCTATTTATAACACAGGTCTAGACCAAATAGTCACACCCCTCTAAGGCTCTCCATTCTTGTTTTTGTTTTGTTTTGTTTTGTTTTTCACATGAAATAGGGCAATGCTTTTTCCCCTTTGCAAATTTATTTGATTGCCTTAGAAAATACAAATAACTATGTAAAAAGATTGCACCAAACTTCTAAATGACCCCATTTATCTATGCATAATTCATAAGACCTAAAAACTATCGAGAAATTAAAAGCCAAAAGATAGATATATTCGCCTTTGCAGGCCTGTAGTATACTACCGTACAGTGTAAATTGTATAAAGCGTTGTCTACCAGGGGATACCATTTTTATTGCACTGGCCCAAGAGAGTCAATTGATTGTACACGTTTTACATATGAGCTATTTATTGTTTTAGGTCAGTGAGTCTTGTGTCTGGAGCTATTTAAACCACAACCAAAAGGTCCTTGACCTACATTATGTGTGTCTTATTCCCTGTACCATTAAAATTTGTTTTATAGCCAGTGGATTATCCTGAAAACAATATGGTGAACTCATTATAAAATACTTTTTTTTATGATGACAGTAAAATAAGTATTTTTAGGGTCGTTTTAACAGCTTAGAGTTTAAGGGTGACGTTTTTTGCACTAATGCAAAACTATTGAGATATATCATTGGGACCTTCAGAGACCCATCACAGGGAGGTCACTATTGCTACTAACTATTATTGATACCATGGAGACCCAAAAATTATACCATTCAGACCTAGAGACACACCATAGAGACCTACAATGGAGACCTACCACGGAGACCTACATACGAGACCTACGTTTGGCTTACTTTGTAAACCTATCATAGACACCTAACAGTGAAAGACCTAACATTGAAACATGCCGTAGAGACTTACCATGGAGACTTGCCATGGAGACCTACCATGGAGACTTACCAGACCTACTATTGAGCCCTACTGTTTCCTAAACTTGTATACGTGTTGTACATATGGACAGCTAACAAGGGAAGGAGTAGTTTTTTTTTACAACTATAAAATATGCAAATATAAGATTGTCAAATATATAACACTGATTAAGAATACTAATACATTCTGAGCAGAAAATATCTATGTAAATTACTTCACATTTAAAAATAAACATTATGGAAAAAAACAAAATCAAACAAGGTTACAAAGACAGTTTGTGTGGAAACAAAAACTCAAAATCGGCCCCCGAAGTTATCCACCTAGAGTATTCACCAGGATTCGAACACGAGACTTCCGGTTGAAAGTGCTTTACCCCTCAGCCAAAGCATCTCCATATATTTATTTAGCGTACACTTATATTTTTTAAAATAATAATTATTAACCTTATCCATAAAACAAGACTTTCCCCTAGAAAATAGAAATTAATAACTGCGCGCTATAAAAGTAGTTCAATATTTTTGAAACTTATAACTAAAACGAAGTTGGTATCAAAATTCTTTTTTTAAAAACAACATTTGAATCAGTATTATATTCAATGAGTTAGTTGATAAATGGAAAATATATTTTAGAATGATCGATTAACACTTTAACCATTGTGACATTAGATGTACTTTTTTTTGTACCAATGCGCGAATCTATCAATGAAGCTTGAGTTATTAATGAAGAAGTCCATGAACTTTAAATTAAAAAAATTACCTCCCATGAAGTTTTTCATTGAAAAGTGGTGTAATTTTTTTTAAAAAAATCTGCTTGCATAGATACTTTTAAAAATTAGATGGTTCATTTTCGGGAAAGAAAAAAGTGGCCGTTGCACCAGAACTTTGAATGATCCAAAATATCATGATGCCCGATTTTCATTTTCTCTTCTAGTTTCTGAGGATCAGAAAAAAAAAATTGAGACTATGGGTTATCCTTCTTTGCCATTCTCTCCCTTGTCTTTCTTATTGTAGTCAATTCAGATATCTTAGAGTGGATAGTTGATAGGAGTTATCTTTTTTTAGTGGTCTCCTATTGTGACTGAGATTCGTAAAATTTTCCTTTCCAGTAGTTTGGAAACTTAATTTTTCAAAATTTAATAATAAGAAAGATTTTAAAGCATAATATAAGAAATGCTTAAAAAAAAAAAGAACCTTTTCTAAGGCTCTTCAAAATGTAATTTATAAAGTGCTTTAAATGTATTCCATGATATGTTATATTAATTTGTAAATGTAAATTTGAATAGTACTTCGGGGCTCCCAGGGCGCCATATTTTTCACTCCTCACGCAATCTCACCGTGCCGATGTTTCTGGATCCCCCCGTGGCGCCGGCTCAAGAAAGGCGCTTTGAAACTCCCTCCCGTCCCGGGATTTCGTTCCAAGGAAAGATTGTAAGCTTAACACACGTAACGAGGTGTTGATAAAAACAATTAGCGTCTCTCTCTCATTGTGGTCGTGTGGGTTAATAATAGAGAGGATGAAAAGACTGGGAGTGACAAAGAGAGGAAAGAAGAGAGGGAGAGAGAGAAAGAGACGAAATTAAAAAAAAAAGATAGAGGAATAGTTTGAGAAAAGAGAAATAGAGAGAGAGAGAGAGAGAGAGAGAGAGAGAGAGAGAAGAGAAGGGATAGAAAGAGGGATAGAAAGAGAGTGTAACAGAGAGCTAGAGAGAGAGAAAAAGAGAGATATGATAGACGGAGTAGAGACGATGATAGAGAGAGAGAGAGAGAGAGAGAGAGAGAATATATATGGTGATACAGAGAAAAGAGTAATTAATGGAGAGTAAAGTTGTTCAGTGGTTAAGCGCTTTGCTTCCGAACCAGGGGTTCTGGGTTCAAACCTCGGTGACGACTAGGATTTTGAATTTTGGGTAGCTGACTTAAGTTGGGGAAAGTAAAGGCGGTTGATCGTTGTGCTGGCCACATGGTACCATTGTTAACTGTAGGCCAGAGAAACAGATGACCTTAACATCGTCTGCCCTATTGATCACAAGGTCTGAAAGAGAAAGAAGAGATAATAAGAGTGAGGTTGGTGAAGAGAAAAGAGAGTGTGAGAGAGAGAGAGAATGAGAGAGAGAGAGAGAGAGAAATGAGCGAGAGAAGAGACTCATAGAGAAGAGACAGTGAAGCACGTGATACAGAAATGCGGGAAGCCTTGAAAGACAATATTGAAACCATCATTTCTATTTAGTTTGTCAAACACTGGACAGGGTGATGGGCAGGAGGAGGTAGGCACTAAAACGTCAGATGAACTTTGTGAGGTGAGAGACTTTCTGTTATCTGTAAGAAGTTGTGAATGAATAATGGGAAAAAGTAGAGGAGGGAGGGGTGGTGGAAATGGTAAAGGTGATAACACATTAGAGTACTGATAGAATTAAGTATTCGACTGACCTAGTTGTTCGGACAGAGAGAGAGGGAGAGAGATAGGAGAGAGAGAGAGAGAGAGAAAGAGGGCAAGAGTAAGAAAGAGAGGGAGAGTAAAAGAGAGACACAGGGAGTGAGAGATAGTAAGAGAATGAAAGAGAGAGAGAGAGAGAAAGATGTCAGAAAGACAGAGAAAAGAATCACTAGTAATGAATGTGTTATCCTTTAATGAGGTTTACAAATGAAGAGAGAGAAGAAGAAGAAGAAGACGATTAACAGTATGTTAAAAAACAGTGTGTGTGTGGGGGGGGGGGGAGGGAACGATGTGACATGTTTGAAGGGGGGAGAAGGTTGTCGTTTTACCAATGGGATTGGGGTTCGAAATACGGTACCAGGCACACTTTAAGAAGGTGGGTACAATTTCATCGAAAGATTGATTTCCACCAATTCTTAAGCGCCCCCCCCCCCCTCTCTCGTGCCTTTCTTTCCATTTCGAACGCACAGTCTCTCTCTCCCCCCCCCCCCCTCCCCCAAGGTTCCACGTTCAAACGCAGGAATTAACGGTGCATGCTGAGTTATCATGGGCAGGTAATTAGTTTGTTAGCGATTCTTATCGCCTCCCCCTTTTGTAGTCGTAATATTGAATCTTGCAGTGAAGTTAGGGGGAAAATAATGAGAAGAAAAAAAAAAGAACAATTAGATTGATGTAATGATTTGACCATCGTCGGCAAGAACTTCACAAGAGTCTCTGCCCTTTAAATATCGTTCGCTGTGAGCCCGGTGTGTATTAGCCGTTGCTTGAAGTGTCAGCGTGAACTCGTGTGTTATTCTGCGGTTAACACGCCTGTACTGAAGATTTAGAGTCTAGTTGATTTCCTACAGTCTTTCAAACAATGAGGATTACAGTAGCAGAGACTAGGGTCCAGTAGAAAGGATTTTCTATTAGATCTAGAGGGATTCCAAGAGATTAGTTTTCTGACTTTCTTTGGCTTATTATTCTAAGACTCAACGTAAGTAGGCCTACTATACTGAAGGTTACGGTAGTGTCATTTTGGACAAAGCCGCTATTGTTGTTGTTTTTTTTTGTCCGGTGGCGTTGCAAAGGCACCAGGCGGCCTGGGCAGCAAGGCTTGTAGACAGCCCCCTCTATCTCCATAGTTATTCATATTTGTATAAGAACAGTTACCAGTCGGCAATAAAAAAAAAATTATTTATCATGTAAACGAAGTTACTTAACGTAGCAACAGATATATAGATAATATTTTATATAGTGTTATGGTACCCATTTATTTGGCCTCGGGCGGCTACCCCACCCGCTCTTCGTTCGGTACGCCACTGGTGCTGCCCAATACGTTTAGATGGAAGATCAATTTTTTTTTGTATCCCCTGTATCGTGATTGAAAAAGATTTAACACCTAGACGTAGATTCTATGTAATTCACTTCTTTTAATTACATGCAAATAGATTAAAACCATTTTCAAAAACATTAAAAGTCTTATATGATATATTTCTAATGAAATTTATTATTAGGGTAGTACTGTTATATGAAAATTGTCAAATTGACTCACATATATATATATATATATATATATTTAATATTAACTTACATTCTATGTGGCATGTAGTTTGAAATCTTTAAATTAAAATGATCGTCTAAGCTTTTATGGCTCCCTATGGAACAACACAAATGCACTTCCAAATAAATGGCCCCGCCTCCAATAAACAACTTTTTAAATATGATTGTCCATTGATTCCTCTTCATTTAAACCTATGCATAAATACAATTTACCAAATCATATAGAGGTTTCCCGGATGGTTGCCTGGTCGTGCGGTTTACGCGCTGGACTGTCGTTTGGATTTATCGATGGTCCCGGTTTCAAGCCCTGCCCGCAGTCCTGCGGGAGGTTTTGACTAGGAAGTAATCTGTCTTCAACTCTGAAGGAACATCCGAAACATGTCAAACATTTTACAAACATTTTACAAAGCATGATGTTAACTAAGGGGAGATAATGCGACTTATTGAAGATGACATATTGCCAACGTGATTCACTCTCCTTACATTGTATCTTATATTACACTTTGTAAAGACATGCTAAAATGGTTTGGAAAAAAAAATGTCTCCTTATGCCATTCATTTATTTTCTTTCGTGAGTTGAAGTCGCTGTTCGTTTTGTGTAGTCTTGTCTGTCCGTCAGATGCAATAATTGGCCTATCTCAAAACCATGACTGAAGTAGAATACCAAAACAAGAACCCTAACATACATAACTAGATGCATGAGATGAATGATATAATCACTGGCACTATCCAATGTCCATATTTTATAACATGAAATAATATGTAGATCTAGTTAACCAAGATCCAACATCAACGGGATATATTTAATTTTAAAGTCGCATGTTTTTCCACAGTACAAAAGAACAGAGTATTCATCATTTTAGTTTTGTTTTAATAACCACAATAACAAATATAAAACGTTTAATCTTTGTATTAATAGAAATACACCGCACATATAAAATTGTCTTTATTTTCGTTTTGAGGCTAAAAAACGATCCAATAAACTGAAACTTAGAGCCAGCGTCTTTGATTTTTGCATCTATCTATCTTCTGATAACATGTTTTATATGTTTTCCAGATTCCTGAAGCAGCAGTAGCGATGCATCATTAATTAAATAACAACAACCCAAGAAGACTGTCTTTTAAAATTGTTGATATTCAAAAGATTGGCATATATTAGAATAAATAAACTGTTCAAATGGCTGAAATTCGAATTCCAACTGATCAGATACCTGCAGACATTTTGCAAAGGCTCCAAGCCATGATTCCTCAGATACATTTCAGCGGAGGCCAATCCCAATCAAACAATAATTTCATTCCCGCTAAAGACATTGTCCCTTCTCAACATTCACCTCCATCGGCGATACCAGCCAGTTTTTCGAAATCCAGAAGCTTCAATCGGACTTCTCCAGACAAAAACCGTTCTGCGAACCACGAGGAGGACGAAGTAGATGGAAATGACTCTATCGTTCACGCCTGCAATATCCAACCGGCAGCGTTGGCTGCTCCAGATGTTATGGATGACTCTGATATTGTCAGAATATTCCCTTTGATGAATGATTGCAAACCAAAGTCGAAAAATAGCGCTGATGTCGTGCGAATTTTCGAAAATGGTCCGGATGGCGTTCAGAGGTTTGCTAATACGACCGGCAATGTTCGGATAGATGAAGACGGCAATAAGGGGCAACAGAGAGAAACATGCACAAATTCAGACATTGTTCGAGTAATGTCCCCTGTTATGCACAGAGACTTCGTCCACATGAATTCCAAATCTGATCTTGGCAATTCTTGCCTATCATCTGATTCTCTTAGAAATGTAAAAAGCAGCGCTTCTTGGAGTGAATCAAATCCTCCACAGCGAGAAAGAATCAAACAAAAAAGTACAAGCAACAGAAGGCATTCCAACAGCGTCTTGGCAAACCCTGACACCACGTACAGAAAAACACAGACACCTTGTCCAAAGCTTGACAAGGGGGGCCAGGGACCAAGTCACATGTTTTACCTTCCTCATACAGCTATGTCACGAGAAGGACCAGCATCAACCACGATCCCCCTCGTGACTGACCACGAGAAGAGTCGTTCTCACCAGAACTATTCAGACACCAACATTGCTGTGCAGATGAATGAAGACAATGATCTCGAGGATGATGAGGTCTTCAGTATAGACGTGAGATCTAAACAGTGTATATCTGAGACGCTCAAGCCTATCAGTAATGAAGTAAGTTGACCATTTTCTTCCTTGTTGATGCAAACATTATAAGGTAATCAGTTCATAATTTAACCTATATGCTGTCATTATCATTTTAAAGTTTCTATCAAGCTTCACACCCAAGTATCCAGTATTTTATGTTGCAATATATTTAAAACTGAAATTTCTTTATTTTCAGACTTACCAGAAGATGTATGAGACCACTCCTGTAAGAGATCTATATGTGTCACATGAGCCAATCAAAAGCCGCATTTCTCCATTCAACACTGCTAAGGGGATGTCAGAGATTTCATTTGGCGACAGACAAAACACTAGAAAACGACTTTCTTTTGATGAAAGCGAGACTTCTCCATTTAAGTTTCCTTCTCATGTAGCCCAGCAGGTTATGCAGAGCATTGTGTCTAGCAGTGCTGCTTCGACAGTTTGCAGTCTGCCCAGTACGTCTACTGCAAGTAGAATCTCCAGCCCTTCCACTTTTAGCCAGAGACAGATCTTAGGCCATCCTTACGGGCATTGTGGTTCCCAAGACTTTGAATTCACTTACAGCAGCCCACCAATTCAGGAGCGTTACTCTAAGCCCATGGGAAATCCAGCATCAACTGCATGCGGGCTTACTGTCAGCGAAATCATGCAAAAGCTGGAGCAGGTCTCAAGCAAGCTTGCACAGGTGTCTGGTGGATCGAGAGCTAGAATAAGATCAGATGGTGATGAGAATAGTTTAGAAAGTCGTACCCATGCACAGCTTCCGCCAACAAGAACAAGGGGTCAGACATTTTCACATGGCAAGAGGAGAAGACTAGGTAAGTGATATCTATCCTGTATTTAAAGTAAAGTTCCCCTTTCAGACCTTGTGGTCTATGGGGCAAATGATGTAAAGGTCATCTGTTTCTGTAGCCTACGGTTAATGAGGGTGTCATATGGCCAGCACAACGACCAACCCTCTTTACTTTTTCCCAGACTATTGTCAGGTACCCACTAGAGCTGGGTGGACTCAAAGGAGCCCAAAGATCCTGAAATAAAGAATCTTAGTCTTCACCAGGATTAGAACCTAGCACCCCCGGTTTGGAAGATAAGCACTTTACCGCTCAGCCACTGTGTCTCCCTTGCTGTATTTACTCAATTATAAAATAGAGAATATATTACATTAGACGTACAAGAAAAACAAATTAAAATGCTGAAAAATATTATTAAAAATTAACAATCTGAAGATAGCCACTAAAGAAAACCACTAAAGATAGTCACTAAAGATAGTCACTAAAGATAGTCACTAAAGATAACCACTAAACATAACCACTAAACTTAACCACTTTTGTCTCAAATCTCTTGTTTTTAGGCCATCTTACATGTGACTAAGACTTTTTTCTATGTATGGTGCATCTTTCAAACTCAGTGGCTATGGTCCTATCTCTTAGTGGGCCAGTGTATGTGAGTTTGGGCATAAACTAGGAGAAAGTTCTCATGCTATTACAACAATACAATGCCAGTATCAATGCATTTGAATGCATGTTCTAAAAATAGTTTAAACAAGTTATTCATTAATTGTTCACTAATCTATATAAAGTAAAGTTCCCCTTTCAGGCCTTACAATATATAACAATATATAGGTCAGATGATGTATAGGTAATCTGTTAACTAGGCACAACAACCCAAATGCCTTTACTTTTCACCAACTAACGTCAGGTACCCTCGGTTCGGAAGCAAAGCACCTCCAATTATACATAAAGAATGAGAACAATGTGTGTTGAAATTATAATCAGTGAATGAATCTTTTGCAACAATACAATTACACTATAAATACAATTTAAATGCATGTGTTCTAAAAATAGGCTAAACAAGAGACTCATTAATAGTTCACTCATCTATATTTGTTGTTTTTTTTTGGCTGTCATTTCTTTTCATTTAAATATTTTCTAGATTCTTCTTTCTCTGGTGATGACGAAGACCACTTTAGTAGCAACCAGTTGCCCAATTCACAGGATCAGCCAGATGAGGCTCTTGAGGACTGCCAGTGCTCAGCGATTGAAAATCATATTTTGCAAGTGGCAGAACAAGCGTACAAGAGCATACGTAGGATGGATGGGTCAGTGGAAGATTTCGAACGCTTCCGGATAGAATTGGCATCCACAAACACACTCCTGAAAGAGTCGATAGCCAACATCTTCAATTTGAAGACAATATGCCAGCACAAGAGTAGGAGTTCCTCTTCTTCTTCCTCGTCCTCACTACAGACACGGCCCTCTTAATTACATAAAGATAATGCATTAAATTTTTAAAATGAATTTTCGGTGTGGTACAAGATGAATATGGTTAAATAATGATGATATAATCTTTGTTACCAATTGTTTATTTGAATTCTTTCATCAAATTACTGCTTATATAAATATATACATGTAGCACTTTAGCTACTTGTTCATATTTATGTACAATGTTCAGTATGGTTAGATATCTGAATATTTAATTTTAGCAGTTAGTATAACTGTATTGCAAAAAAAAAAATATTTATTAATTTTCTTATACACAAATTTGATCTTACTTCTTATTTTTTTAATTGTTGTGTGTGCATATATAATTTGTAAAAAAAAAAAAGATGTTTATTATTTACCATTACCTAACTCACTTGTCGCAATGTGCTTAGACTATATAAGTACACTTGTCGCAATGTGCTTAGACTATATAAGTACACTTGTCACAATGTGCTTAGACTATATAAGTACACTTGGTGCAATGTGCTTAGACTATATAAGTACACTTGGTGCAATGTGCTTAGACTATATAAGTACACTTGTCACAATGTGCTTAGACTATATAAGTACACTTGTCACAATGTGCTTAGACTATATAAGTACACTTGGTGCAATGTGCTTAGACTATATAAGTACACTTGGTGCAATGTGCTTAGACTTAATTAACACACGTGGCAATGTGATTAGTATTTATTAGCACACTTGTCGCAATGTGTTTTTTAGTCTTTATTAGCACACTTGTCACAATGTGTTTAGTCTTTATTAGCACATTGTCGCAATGTGTTCTACACACTTGTCAAAATGACAGTGAAAAAAAATACTTCTACATTCCAGTTGTAAAATACATTCCATTAAACTGTAACATGCGTGTCTTGTTACAAAAAAAATATAAAAAATTGCCTTTTTAAATTATTAAACATTTGTTGATATCTTAGTCTTAATGCATACTATCTGTTAAAAATGTCTGAACAAAAACTTTATTCTGCAACCAAGCATTTTACAAAATTAGTTTTTATATTTTAATTTTCTTTTTTGAATGGATAGTTAAGAATTTCAATTTAATAAACTTTTTTTTAGTAGAGGAAGCTTTATTATTGTTTTATAAAAAAATTTAAGCTGTAAGTAAAATAGGGCTGATGCAGCAATATTTGAAATAATATATATAATTTTACACTTTTTATTTAAAATTAATTAATGTCAATGACAGGTATCTTAATACACTGTTTTAGTATGTACACATTTTTGTGAGATAAATGTATAATTTTTATAATTTTTTAAATTAATGAGTTTTTTTGTTTTTTTTTGTAATAGATGTGAATTATATATGTGTGGGGATGATATATGTGATATTGTGTATATAGTACTTACATTTTATTACCTTTGAGTTGATAACTGAAGTAGGCTGGGGTGCAGTTAAAGTTACTCATGCATATTTTCCAGGTGACATATATGTTTCATATATGTTGTGGTATGTATCTCTTCACAACTGACCTATATCCTCTCACAGTGCTGCAACTACAATACAAAACTCTTTTTTTTTTCCTTGTGTAAATTTTGCATAAATAATTTGAAATAAAGTGGTGTACTTTATACATTGTTCAATATTGCTACCAACTTTTAGAATTCTCATTTTATGTTTTATGATCAATTTGAGAAAAAAAACAACAACAAGATTACAATATTAGAAAAGCAATAATATTCGTATTATTAACATTTATGAATAAACATTCTTGGTAGGATGAACATCCTCTACATTAGTGAACGATACATTTGATTCATTTTTGTTGAAAGGCTTAAAAGTAAAGTATAGGACATATTTCAGATAACAAACTCCATTAGAGTTGATGTTCATGTTTGACTATTTGCTGTAAATAGTTACAAATCAACTATGTTAAAAGTGTATGATTTGCTTAATATAAAAGTGTGGTTTAAAGTATTATAAAAAAATTATTTATTTTTTATTTACATTATATAATTTCGTCTACCTCTCTATAAAGCTGGATCAAAGATAAACAGATCTTTCAAAAACATTCTCTAAGTTCAACAAACGAAAAAGAAAAAAAGAAATATTGACTCAAATTTCATTTCTTTATGGTTGTAATTCCAGCCAGTAAAACAGTATGCATTGTAAAGTAAGATAGTGCAACCAAACATTTCTAGAAAGAAAATCTTTTGGGCTTACATTTAAAATATATTTATATATATTGTGATATCATGCTCAAGAAAAATCACAGTCAATATTTTAATATTGTGATGCAAAAATGTGTGATACAATAAGTGAACATAGATTCATAAATTATTTATATTTAACTTCATATTCAGGATAAATTTGTTTAAAGTGAATTAGTTTCCGCTCTATTTTTTTTTATTGTAGGAAAATAGCCAACCTTTTTAACATAAGACCATCATAAAATTTTCTTTGATAAATGAATAAAAAATTACTAAAAGGTATTTTGCTTACTTGTTTTGGGCTGATACATAAAAGGATTGCATATTTTCACAGATTCCTTGTGATACTAATATATTTATTTAAAATGCTTCACTTCTAAGTTATTGGCTTTCTAAATATTTATTGCTCAAAGAAAACATAAAATATTTATATATAAAAATTTTGGGGTTAACTGTGTATATTTAAATTAAAAAAAATGTGTGTATCTATATTTTAAAAATGTGTATAAAATATAAAAAGTGATACATCACTGTAGAATTTTAAATTAGCCACAAAGCTGTGGTTGTGATGTTACTGCTTCTGTGTTAATGAATAGGAAACATATTAGGCACAGTGAAATCTGCAGTTTACAGTTCCTCTTTAAATTTTTTGTTTAAATAGATGTAAACATTATTAGAATGAACTGAAATATAGTTTGGGATTGAAAAAGAATTTATCACACATTTTTGAACAAAAATATAATAAAATTTACTGTACCTAGTTTTAAATATTAAATATTTGTGTGTATGTGTGTGTAATGATGTGGCTCAAGTTTATAGTTTGTAAATGAACAAAACAAATACAGAAATGCAAAATTGTCAATTAATCTCTCTAAACATAGCGGTAATGTAGTAGAGAGACCAAGCTTTTGAAATGTTTATCTGTCACATATTTTAAGTACTGTGTGTACTGTATAATTTCATGTTTATGTTAATGTGAGTGAAAATACAGGAACTTTAAATGTGTAACTTTTTTAATGCCCAAGAAGTTATTGCAGTTCAAGAAAATTTACTTCAGATACAAAACTTCTTGTAAGGACATTCAAAGCATTTGGCATTTTTAGTGTAGGCATTGCTCAAAAGGCTATGTAAACTACTACGAGATTGTAACCAATACAATACATTTTTTCTTGTTACTTTAAACAAAATTTTGAGAATTATTTACAATATACTGTGTCGCCTGTGTTATTAATTAATTTTTTAAATTCAGTATCAAAGCATTCCATTTTTTTGTTCAAACTAAGTGCACATTTTATAATAAGACATTCCATTATAGATTCCATTCATCATTCCATTATACACTTTACACATTATGCACATTGGTTCTTGTAATGCATTTGATAAAACATTTAGACAATGTTTTCTATTGCTCATTCAACCCACTGCCAAAATGTTCAGCTTGATATGTTATAACAAAAAAAGCATTTAGAAATCTCAACGTCCAAAATGTATTTTTGATTTTACTTCATGAGTTCAGTTTTATGTTGCTTTATTTTTCTCACAGACTTGTTGTTTAATCTGATCAGACTTTGGAAAACTGCACATATTTTGTGATTCAGTTCCCTATAATTTGTTTTACTTCTCTGTTCCTCCCACCCAGTATAATCTTAGATATTTTTACCAGGAGTCTAAGATTCGGTGAAAATGAAAACAGAAATTCCCTTTTGGCTTCAATATTTTTTTTATATAAATATACTAGCCAGATATGACCCATGGCCTGCAGGCCTTAGTTTGGGTATAACTAATCTACTGGATTGAATTTGCCATGGAAATAGTAGTAGAGTGGGGTTTACCCATCCAGCAGACATATTCATATCAAATGTAAAATACTGTGTAGTTCTTTAATAAAGATACAATTTGATACTTTGTGTGTATTTTTAGGACCCTCTGGTTTTGGGAGGAACATTAAACATTTAACTACGGTCTCTGCCATGATCTAAGGAGCATTTATGCAAATTTTTTTCAAGATTTGTCAAATGGTTTTGATTTTTATTTGGGACATACATACATGCATAATTACATACACACATACATATGCCTTACTTTCTGCTTTATATATTAGATAAAGTTTTATTCGTCTTGAGTGCATGTTTTAATCTCTATTTGATGCTATTAATTTTTTATCAGAGTAGAAATTTCATTTTTTTATTTCATGAAATAAATTCTTTGATGTTTTGAAATTACAACTTGTAAATAAAGTTGGTATTCAAGTTAATAACAACTCGAGTGTCCTAACCCAATCAGTTTTTCCGTCCTGCGTGTCGTATTATATAACTCCTTGTATTGGCAAATATATCTTTTTTTACAATATATATATATATATTGTAGTAGGTAGCTAATAGTGTTTTTCTTCTTTTTTTGTGTGTTTTATAGAGATATCTCTTTATGTTATTCATATTTGGAATGATTCTGTTTTAGATTAAATTCAGTTCTATTATAGATCTGAAAATTTTTGTTTTTGTTATCCAAGATGTAGTTTGAAAACACAAAAATTGAATGAAGGCATTTATTGGATTGCAGTTAAGCGGCCTGGATATTCATTGTATTCCAAAACAAACCAAAAAAAAAACTATCATGAACTGAGGTGTGAATTATAACATGAGAATAATAATAATAAGCCAATAATTGTTTCTAACTTCTTGAGTGTCTGTCAAAGTTTTTAATTTCTCAATACTAAAAAAATTAATTTTATGGGAGGACTGATTTAATTTTGCTCTCACTTGTAATCTCTGTACTTTTCATTTTTTATGTACTTACTAAGATTAGTTTTGTCTTTTTTATTGTTTTTAAGTGTGTAAATTGTAGTTTAGTATTTACATTTTTATACATTTTGTACATTAATTTTTTTTTTAACATTTTCTCTTTTTTTGGAATGATAGAAGTTATTGAACTACAAAATATTGATTGGTAATGATTGTTGTAATTTGAGATTCATATTTTTTGTTGTCCTAGTAAGTTGGAACATGATTATGTGTTGTTTTATAATTAATAAATTTATCTGGTTGTTGTTCAATGCTCATGTAACCCGTACTGCTGTCTGATGCAAGTCATTTTATTATAGAATTGATTGCAGCATTTAAAAAAAATAATTTTGTAAACTTATGAAGTGTCACCGTCCAGAAAATAAAATTTCATTTTTAAAACTGTTTCTGTTATGTATTGGACTAAGTGGATAATGTCTCAGGGGTGTTTAGTTATTTGAACCATTCTCAAATTTTCTCAAAATTCTCAAATAAACCTTGTCATAATAAAGACTTAGGGGTACACTAGTAGACACAAAGCCATAGAAGAGCCAGAATTCTCTGTTACGTTTGAAATTTGATCCATGTTTCACAATTTATTTGTCCTGTGCGAGGTCCCCTGCCAATCATTAATCCCTAGGCAGCTGATTAGTCTGGCAATGTTTAAGGCCAGTCCTGTTTGCACATTATGTTTGAGTGTATTTGCGGTTATTTATATATAATTTTTGTTTGCTTTTGTGGACTATGGTTACGTGTGATTCTGTATGTGTGTGTGTGACACAACACAAATTAAAAGTTTCTTTCTTGACATTCTTAATTTACATGTCATTAAAAAATACTACAGTATACCAAACCATCTGCTATGACCTACAGCTAATAACACACACAAGAGATGCTTTCCAATCAATCAACAAGCTTAGCATGTTTATAAAACTAGTTACAACGCAAACCTTTGCATCAGTCTTCCAATATTGCTTAACTGAAATCAAGTAGTAAAGATAGGGAATGTGTGCATGAAAAGGGATCCAAAACAGAGCTAACATAGGCTAAAGCCAAAAATAAAGTACGTGGACTTAAAGGCATTCCAGCTAAACAAAAGAGCTTAGAATATCGAGTGATTTAAAAGCAGCCAAAGACCTCCCTTTTTTTATAAAATAGAAGATAAATCTGATATAAGAAACTACAGTACAGGCCTGTATCACTCCCCTATAAATATGCCCATTATGGCACAGCATCGTTTTTGATTAAGGATGTCCCTCGATGACGTAATTACAGCCCAACATGGGCCCTAAGGGGTGGGTTATCCTTTGGACATTGGCGTTGTTAGAGGCAACCCTAATAGTGCCAATATAGGCACAGCATCACATGTACAATGATACCATAAGTTGTAACATAAAAACGTAGCAACATTATCAATCACTTTGTCCTTCTCCATATAAAAACATGGCTTTAAGAGATTTAAATTACTTCATGTGAGATCCAACTTTTAAAAAGTGAAGTTCCCCTTTACGACCTTGCTATCTATAGGGCAGACTATGTAAAGATCAAATGTTTCTCTGGCCCACAGTTAACAAGGGTGTGATCTGGCCAGCACAACGACCGACCGCCTTTAATTTTCCCAAACAATGTCAGGTACCCATTAGATGATTAGAGACATATTAGAGCTGGGTGGATTCAGAGGCGCCTTAAAGATTCTAAAATTAAAAATCTCAGTCTTCACCAAATCCAAAAGGCTTAGATAAAAATGAGATGCAATTTTATTAAATTTTTCTGAACATTTCCATAAAGTTCAGTTCCATGTCTTTAAAAACAAAAAATTGGCATTACTGAATCTAGTCCATTACACCAAGGGATTCAGGATTTCCTGATAGAGAACCAACTGTAATAATAAAAAATTAAATGTCTCCCAATCAACAACGTAAGTAAACACAGGGTGTAAGCAGGGGCGGACTGGCTATATGGGCATTTGGGCAAATGCCCGGTGGGACGGTACTCAAAATGGGACTAAAGGGCCTCATGAATGCCACTATGGCACGCATTAAATTGTTAAAGGTTTTATAATTTTCTCATATATAAGGGGCTATATAAGCATCATGCTAAAAAAATCTTTTACAGACTACAGTGTAAAACTAATTTAATCCGACACATTTTCAAAAATAATGTAATTGCCTACATCCGTATTAGTAGGCTTCATCCTTTTAATGCCTACAAACATAGCGATTAAAAAGCGACATTAGGCCTATATTTCTTATAAAGATATAGAGCGTACATGCAGTTATCAATACGTTATAAAAAAATAACATAATGATTTTGAGAAGAGATAAGCCTATTGATAGGAGGCTCATCATATGATATACATTTTATGGGCTGTACTCTATAGAAATGCCTGGGCCGATTTTGACATCCGGTCCGCCCCTGCAAAAAAGAAAAAAATATATATTCAGACACAATTCTCAATTTATTCGGTTACCGTAGTACACATGTTGATTTAGTTGAAAGAAAAGAAAAAAGTATTTAAAAAAAAGTTGCTCTTGCTGAGAACTGAACCAGGTAGTTAAGCTTTAAAGGCACACACTTAATCGGAACGCCACACGCCTGACTCAAATCAATTAAAATAGGTACGGGTATAAAAACATACGACTTGTAAATATTTTCTACTTTATTTTACAAATATTTCTTCAAACTTTTGAAATTTATTTGAAATAAAACAATTAATATGATTTATGCCCAGAGTTTTCACTGTTACAAGGGACTTATTTCAAAGATCAGCTTAGGCGTCAACTTTCCTTTTCTGACATAGAGGAGAGCACATGGTTGCATGCAGCCTCAGAACGAGACAGCTGGAGGTCACTTACGAAGGCCGCGGGATACACATTTGAGACCAAAAGAAAATCAGCTGCCGAGGACAAACGCATACAGCGAAAAGAAAATCTAAATCGACCCCCTGCGGACAATGGTTATGCTTGCCCTGGATGTGGCAAAATATGTAGGTCACAGCTGGGACTGCGCAGCCAGGGGAAATAATGCATCCTCACTAATTTTGGGAATCGAAGACTAGCCTTATTATATCAAGAGACATAACTAAGTTAATATTTCAACAATTTTAAATATAAAGTTGGTTATGCACCTTTAATAGTGTACGGTACTAATTATATTTATTGTACAGGTAGATTTCTAGAAAAAAGAGTGTTTTAGTGAACACATTTTTCAAAACTTCAACTAGAAGGATTTTAAAATGATTACAGACATTCTTTAAGAAAATTCAAGAATTCGAAACTCTCTCATGCCATTAAAAATCTCTTGTGTCATTCTAATTCACCCATGACATACAGATAGTTATGAAGTCGTAGTTAGCAAGTATAAGAAGAGTTTGGAGTTATAAACTTTAACTTGCATTGTGTAAAAAGAGCATGTATTCTCCTATAATTCAGTACCAAATATAATATTTTCTGATAACTAAATAAAAAAAAAAATTTTTGAAGTTCAACCATAACTTCTTGGGCATTAAAAAAGTTACACATTTAAAGTTCCTGTATTTTCACTCACATTAACACTAACATGAATACTATCAGAACGAGTAAAATAATTACGGAGAGAAAGAGTTAAGAGAAGTTGAAGAAAATATTGCGAAACAGGCAGACCCAGACGGAGAATTAGAGCCACTGACCTCAACCAGACGCCATCGCCTAGCAACGATTAGGTACCAAGCCAACATTCACTTTCGCCCCACCTCTCCCAATAACCATTGTAGTTATTTGATCCCGTATCACTACCCATGGTCACGTGATTATACGCCCCCCACCCATAGCCAGCCCACATAATTGTCCCCACAAACAATTCTATATTTAGGATCATAGTTAAAATTGCATCTGTATCTCTCTAACAATATAACAGGACGACATTAATACATAACAATGCATAACAAAGAGATAGCTTCCAAGTAGGGAGGGGGGCATTCCTTGCGAAATTTCTTATGCCCTCTTTTCTCTCCCAGGACTGCCAAAATCTTTCATGCCTTGTCACGTCTCTAGTGCCCTTCTTACTCTCTCATGCCCTACTACGTCTCTAGTGCCCTGCTTACTCTCATGCCCTGCCACGTCTCTAGTGCCCTGATTACTATCTCATGCCATGCCAAGTGTCTAATGCCATGATTAATATCTCATGCCCTGCCACATCTCTAGTGCCCTGCTTACTCTCTCATGCCCTTCCACGTGTCTAGTGCCATGCTACCTGTTTCATGTTCATTGCTGATACCGTTGATTTGAAAAAAAAATGCATTTGATCATCACTGTTACTAACAATAAATAATGTGAGCCATTAAAATTGCAAGTCTAGTAATACTTAAATTACTTGAAAATAAATGTGTTTTTTACAACAGTTATCAGCCTTTGACGAAAGACCTTTCCATATATTATTTTCGTAATACAACGAGATATAAAATTGGAGAGTAACAAGCAGTCCAAAAATACAAAAGCCCAACATACTACATTTCAAGTAATTCAAGTAAGAATGGTGAAACTAGTGTCTCAAATGTCTGAAGCCTTTTCCCACCTGGTGTCCACTGCTCTGAGGTCCTGCATGAAGGTGTGGCGCCAAGTTATACGAGGATGTCCCTGTTTTCACTTTCCCGTAATGGCCATGTCATAACAACTCTTGGTATGCGTAGTTCATTTTGTCGGAGAACATGTCCCGCAAACCTTATGCGACGCTCTGTCACAGCCTCACTAAGTGGTCGACTCCCAGTTCGGCATAGGATTTCCTTGATTGAGACCCAATATCTACAAAAGACTCCTAAAATCCGTCTTAGCTAACTTAAATTAGCCACATTTAGTCTTTCTTCAATTTTGGCAGATAAATTCCATGCTAGTCACTTCACTTTATTAATGGAGCCCAGCGACTGGTAAAAATATGTAGCCTCTGTTGGCTACGCTCCTGGAATTTGGTGACTTTAGTTTGCTTTAGATTTTATATCTAAAAGAGAATTTTTATCGTCAAAACCATATGTTAGTAGGATTTAAACTAAAAAATCTCTTGATTTTTTAAAAAAACAAACTCACAACCCCTTACCTACGCTCATAGAATTAGGTGACTGTATGTAGTTTGCTTTGGAATAATATTGACGGAGGGAGTTTCAACCTCAAAACTATCTGTAGGGGGATTTAAAACTTAAAACCATCTGGAAGGGGTTTTAAACTTAAAGCCCTCTGGAGGAGTGGGGGGGTTTAAACTCAAAACCCCACATGGTTACGCTCATAGAATTTTGGGTGAGTAATTTGCTTTTTTTATATTGAAGAGATGGTTTTTAGCTTCAAACCATCTCTTGACTACGCTCAGAGAATCTGGTTACTGAAGTATGCTTTAGTCTTCTTATCTTATATAATACAGACGTTACTTCAAAAAAGAAGATGATTACGTCCTACGCGTCATGCATTTAGTCATGCATATTAACCAATGACTTAAATTCTGCCAAGTCACTGGTTTTTCTGGCTAGCTCAGGCAACCCATTCCATGCTCTAATAGCACTAGGGAAGAAGGAGTATTTGTACAAATTTGTCCTAGCATATGGGACGAGGAATGTGCCTTTATTTTTGTGTCTTTCAGAGTATTTTATTAAATTTTGTTTTTGTATTTGAAGATTATGGTTCAGTGTTTTATGTATAATTGCTACTTTACTTTTGAGTCTTCTGTCCTGAAGGCTTTCTAAATTTAGTGATTTTATTAATGGTGTTACCCTAGTCAAATGTGAATATTCGTTTGTTATGAATCTCACTGCTCTATTTTGTGTTTGTTCCAGTTTCTTAATGTTTTCTTGAGTTGAGGGGTCCCACACGGTGGATGCATATTCTATTATTGGCCTAACCAAGGTTAAATAACATTTTAGTTTTATGTTCTTATTTGATTTATAGAAATTTCTTTTAATAAACCCTAATGCTTTGTTGGATTTTTTTATAGTTTCATCAATATGTGGATTCCATGACAGTTTTTCATTTATTATAACACCTAGGTATTTTGAGTTTTTAGTCTGTGTTACTGGTTTGCCATGAATAAGATAAGTGGAATTAATTTGTTTAATTTTTTTTGTTACTCTTAACAACTGACATTTTTCTGGGTGGAAAGACATGCTCCAATTTGATTCCCATTTCTGTAATTCATCTAATTCTCTTTGTAAAATATCTGTGTCTTGTTTTGTTTTTATTGTTCTATATATTATGCAATCGTCTGCAAATAATCTGACTTTTGTTCCTGAACTAATGCAATTTGGTAAATCATTTATGTAAATTAAAAATAGTAGTGGACCCAAGACTGTTCCTTGAGGTACACCTGAGTTTACTGTTATTGGTGTTGATTTAGAGCCATTTATTATTACAGTTTGTTCTCTCCCTATCAGAAAATCTTTAATCCACTGATACAGTGGACCGTTAATGCCGAAATATTTTAATTTTTTAAGCAAACTATGGTGGTGAACTTTGTCAAAAGCCTTGGAAAAATCTAGTAAGATAGCATCTATTTGTTCACTATTATCTAAACCTTTTGAGAAATCATCAATTAGTCCTATTAGTTGTGTTTCACATGATCTATATTTCCTAAAGCCATGTTGGTATGGGGTGAGGACATTATGTTTGTCTAAGTGGTTTATGATGTTGCTACATATTATGTGTTCTAGTATTTTACATGTGATGCTGGTAAGTGATACTGGTCTGTAGTTTCCTGGATCAGATTTTTCTCCTTTTTTAAATAGGGGGGTGACATTAGCTTCTTTCCAGTCCTTTGGTACTCTGCCCTGGTTAAGCGATGCCTGAAAGAGTATTTTGAACACTGGGGCTAGCTCATTGCTTAGTTCTTTGAGTAATCTAGCTGGAATACCATCAGGTCCAGACGCTTTATTTGGTTTGGTGTTGGCTAATAGTTTTTTAATTCCATTTTCTTGTACTACTAAATCTTCTATGTTGTCTACTTGGTTCAAATTAAGAAATATGTCTTTGTCTCCTGGGGCTGAGAATGCTGATGCAAAGTATTTGTTTAGGATGTTTGCTTTAGTTTCATTATCATTATGTATTATGTTATGTTCATCTTTTAATGGCGCTATGCCTGTTGTTTCCATTTTCTTAGACTTAATGTATGACCATAGGTTTTTGTTGTTATCTTTAGATATTACATTGTTTATGTATTCACTCTGCAGCTGTCTGCTTACTTTTTGGGTTAGGTGTTTAATTTTTATATACTTTTTGTAAACTCTTTCTGCCTTGGTTTCTTTAAATTTTCTATATAGGTTTTCCTTCTGTTTACAAAGCTTCTTTAGTCTATTATTAAACCAGCATTTATTTATTTTGTTTGATGTGTATTTAGTTGGTATATGATTTTCTATAATGCTTTTAAGATGGTTTTTAATGAAATTCCAGAGGTCATCGACTGGTTGGTTAATGTCTTTTTCTAATAAGAATGTTTGTTGAAAGTTTAATGCAGCTTGGTGTAGTTGTGTTAGGTTACATTTATTCCAGTGTAAGATTTTTCTTTTGGTTTTTGTATTGGCTACTGCTTTTATCTGACTGTGTATTTTTATGATCTCATGGTCTGATAGACCAGGGATAATATCATAATCAACTACTAATCCAGGTCTGTTGGTTAAGAAGAGATCTAATGTGTTGTTTAATCTAGTTGGCTTTTTAATGATTTGATCTAAACTTAGGTTGTGTAAAGTTTCTATGAAAAGCTCATTTATGTCCTTAAGGTTTTGGTGTTTATCTATGGTTAGTGTTTTCCAATTTATATCAGGTAGGTTGAAGTCACCCATAATCCAAAAAACTGCATTTTTATTTGTCTCTTTAAGTGTAGTAATCTGATTACATAGTTCCTGCATGTATTCTAAACTAGAATTTGGTGGTCTGTAAATGCTGCCTATTATAAGGGATGTTGAGGTGGTATTAATTTTACAAAATGTAGATTCTATGTTTTTTGAGTTAGGTAAGGTAATTTCTTCAGCTATAAGAGTGTTTTTTATTGCTAAAAGAACTCCTCCATGATTATCAGCCCTATCTTTTCTAAAAATTTCATAATTACTATTGAAAATTTCTGCATTATAAATTTCAGGATGTAGCCAAGTTTCTGTTCCTGCAATTATGTCTGGTTTCTCACATTCTAATAAAATTTCTAAGTCTGCTGTTTTGTTCCTAATACTTTGAAAATTTATTACTAAGGTTTTAAGGTATTTTGGTATTACTTCTTTAGGAGGTTTGTTTAGTGAGGCTGTTGTATTAATTTTAGTAGATTTAGGTTTAACAGGAGTGGATCTGGCTAGTGGTTGGTGAGTTGGTTTTGGGATGGTGTTTAAGATGTTGTATGGGTTAGAAGTGTCCGCATCAAAGGAATCAAACAGTCCTGATGTAAACTGAGGTAACCCACACGGTACACAGTGCCATGATGCATCTTTGTTGCCTAAGGCATAATACACAGGTGTATTCATATGGAGACATGATGCATGGTACCATTCATCGCAGGTGTCACATTGAATGGCTTTCTGTTTCATGGTGCATACTTTTTTGCAGATGTTGCATCTATCTTTAGATATAGGCCCTGGATTTGACTCTACATCTCCTGCTATTAATATTAACAGTGAAAGGTATTTATTTCTACTGTGTCTGATTGAGAACTTCCATTTGTGATGGGTAATCTTCTTTAATGTTATTGATGTGTATGTTAGGTTATTTTTGAAGTTGCATTGATCTAAAGTGTGATGATTGATTATGACTGTTGTTTCATTTTTAAGTTTAGTGTTGACTGAGGTAGATCTAGTTCTGTGTTCAGCTAGTGTGTATTTATTAATTATTAGGATAAATAGCCAGAGCAATTTCATGATGACTGTTGTTGATTTTAGTTTTAAAAGGTCTAGTCTAAAATAGTTTAAGGTTAAAAATGCCTAAGATGGCCTAAGCTAAGTCTAAAGTGATAGCTAATTTACAATGACAATCAAATGGTTTATTCAAAATATAGACCTAGACTAGATCCAGATCTAATTCAAGATCTAGATCTAATTGTAGATCAATATATTTATGTGTTTAACTAACTTTAACTAACTATATAGAGTATTACTATTAGTTTATAATTAGTAGTATTTGTAGATGATTAGTAGATCTATAAGGCCTTAATTAAAGTCTAAGTCTAAGACTGACTAGATCTAAAATCTAAGAATATAAAAATACCTAAACTAAGAGTTGTTAATTTGAATTAATTAGTGGAAATAATGCTAAATTAAGTTAAATCTATAATTTAAAGATATTAGTTGAATAGCTTTTTAAAGGAATTTTATTTGGTTTATATACAACAAAACGAAAATTTAACTCATCTATGATCTATGATTGACTTAGACTTAGGTCCTCCCGAAAGTTCGGTGCGTTGGGCGGCAAGCTGTCTCCATAAAGATCTGTCATTGGTAATGTCTGAAACCTGCTTATATTGAAGATGGTTTTTTTTAATTTTAGAGAGGGGTTTTAGAATAAAAATCCCCCTTAGCTATGCTCTTGGAATTTGGGGATTGTAGTTTGCATTATTTTTTTTGGTCTTATTGAAGAGGGGGGTTCACCCGCAAACCACCCTTGTAGGGGATTTTAAACTCAAAACCCCCATTGGCTGCGTCTGGGCAAGAGATGGTTTAATATTACAATCTCTCCTAAAATAAACAGAATCAGAGCAAGAAATCAGTCGCAAAATTACACTCCCCCCTTGCATATACGTATGCGACAACCAACCAAACTCAAATCATTAAATTTATAATATAATCTTCGACTAGATAAAATCATTCATACCGTATCTATATATCTATCGATTTAGTGCTTGTGTTTGTGCGATCATGTGTCTGTATGATAGTGGATGATAATTTAAACCCGTGACATTGTTGATGTACTCAGTCATTCCATTACGTACTATACCATTGTGATAGTGGTATTGAACTTGTTATTTATAATATTTAAAACAACTCTCGCTATGTCAAGAAGGCTGTCGGCGTCAAGAGATAAAATCGACAACATTTTGTAAGTTTTTACTATTTCATTAAATAATGGCGCGGTGGCTGAGCGGTTAAGTGCTTGGTTTCCAAACCGAGGTCCCTGGTTCAAATCCCAGTTAATACTGGGATTTTTAATTTTGGGATCTTTGGGAACGAAGCTTTAGTGGGTACCTGACATTTATTGGGGAAAGTTAATGCGGTTGGTCGCTGTGCTGGTCACATGACACCCTCGTTAACCGTGGGCCACAGAAACAGATGACGTTTACATTGTTTGCCCTATATATTGGAAGGTCTGAAACGGGAAGTTACTATTACATTAAATATTTTAAAATGGTGATTTTAAAAATAGTTTATAATTTATTTAAAAAGATATAACAGTTAAAGATGTTAACGAGGCTGTCACGTGAGAGTCTGAGGCAAGGGAAAGACAGATAGAAAAAAGAAATAGAAAATAAAATAAAACAAAGAACGGGGAGAAAAGGAGACTGTGTCTCTCTTATTTTTGATAGCCCAAGACTTGCTGATTTCCGTCTCGACAGCTCTGGGAAATCACAAATTCTCGCCCTGTATGGTGACTTGTATGCACTATACAAAACGGCAGGGTTTAATGTCCAGAGGTTTTGCAAGGGAGGATTTGAGCTTCTCAAGTTCCCGTTTCAGACCTTGTAGTACAGATGATGTAAAGGTCCTCTGTCTCTGTGGCCTACGGTCAACGAGGGTGTCATGTGGTTGGCACAACGACCAACCGCCTTTACTTTTCACCAACTAATGTCAGGTAGCCAAGCGCTTTACCGCTCAGCCACTGCGCCTTTGAACCTTTCAAGCCGTCGCTCAAATGATGATTTGAACACTGTATATATACACTGTTTTAAGAAAAAAGGAATTACTCAATTCACCTCCCCACATGAAAACTATTTAGCATAATTCACACTCTTAGGCAAAATCGAGATATTTAGTTCTTATCATAAAAAAAGACAACAACAACATATTGACTGGTCGACAGGAATATACCCTATATCAGGTATATCTATTTTGAGGGTGGTTCTGATTTTCGTTTCGGCCATCAGACTGACGATATTCAGAAGTTTGCCATCAAATCTGGAATGGAGACAGATGCCTGGCACGATAAATAAGTTAATAATTGATATATATTCGATACACTAGACCGCAAATGTTAATCAAATGCATTTTCTTTCATTTCAGATAGGAAGCAAAATGAAAGAGTTATTGGAACATTATGAATATTGTGTAAATGAAGTATTCAGGTCGGCTAGAACAGACAACATCATAGACATTTCAAACATTAATCTAAGCGACTATCGTGGCAATACACCACTTATACTCGCAGCAAAGAGTCGAGATTTCAACGCAGTGAAGCGGCTCCTTGAACATGGGGCTAGCCTGAATTGTTCGAATGGAGATGGTTCAACAGCTTTATCTTATTCATATCGCAGCATTCCATGTCTTCAAATTCTCGTGAGATACGGCGCTGACTTCTCCTGTAAGCGTGGACTTAATGCTGTGAAGCTGGCAGTACAAAATGATCTTTTTGATGAAATAAACTCTGGAAATAAAATTTTATTCGAGAAAAGAGGATTTCATTTTGACACAGCGCTTATAGTGGCTTCCAAAAGTCCTGAAGATAAGTTGCTTCTTGAAACACTAATCAAGAAATGTGATGGCCTGTGTCTAAAAGTGTCTCTGCTGAGAACTAATTCTATTGAGCTAGTAAAGAGTCTGATATCCGCTGGGGTAGATATAAATGAGTCCAACGATCGAGGCCACACTCTATTGCACAGAGCAGTATTAAATAACAATGTTCAGTTAGCCCAATTCGCCGTGACCGCTAAAGTAAATATCGAAGCCACTGACGTGGAAGGTTACACAGCTTTTTTGTTAGCAGTAACAAGGTCCATTGTGATGATGGAGTACCTCATGTCGTGTGGGGCCAATACGCTGTGTGCTAATAAGACTGGAGACACTGCGCTCTCTAGAGCCCTCAGGTATGGTACAATAGGTGCCATTCGTCTTCTGTCAAAGAAAGATTTAGAATCAAGAGACAAGCTAAATGGGGAAGACGCTCTTCACAATGAAGATAGTTTCTAGATTACTACAATGATATGATGTAGATATTTATCACTAAAAATTAGGCCCTCACCATTCTGGGGACTTCCACTTCCCATTAAAGTTTCCAAGAATGTTTTCAAAACTTTAGAAGAAAAAAGAGCAAAGACATCGTCATTATCTCCTTTTTTAGTGTGTGTCGAGGTAGTTTATATGTATTAAAATTATGTTTTAGAACAGCTCTCAAAAATACATTATAATACATGCCTAAGAAGAATAGTTTTTTTTCTCTAGTCAGTTTTACTATCTAGCTACAAAGCTTATGTTAACCCCTGACTGTCTGTCTGGTTTTACACGTTATTTCTCCTTAACCCATTCTAGAATCAAGTTGAAATATTGCACAGTTATTTCTTCTACCTGAAATACAAAAAAAAGAGAACGAATAAGTTAATTAGCTTATGGTAATTAATTATTTTGTTTAGTATCAAATAAAAGAAAGAAAGTGCTCTAGGCCAGGGGTCGGCAAGCTTTTGTGTCGGAAGAGCCAAAAATTTGAATTTACAAAATTTAAAGTTTTTAAAGAGCCGCAACATTTTTTTTACCAACTATAAATAGTACTCACACAATATTTAATGAAAAAAAACACGAATATATTTATTTATATGTAATTAGTGTTTTTCACAACAAATTAGATAATATACAATAATAATAATAATAATATTAGATAATAATGTTTTTTTTTTATTTCGGTAGTAACTAAAGCAATTAAACATTTAACTTACACCACTAACTTGTACCTCAATAACAAACAATTGAGCAAACAAAGTCAGTGGGAGCGATGGCTTTGCATGGTTTAGAAAGTTTGGATACATTCGGCACATAACTTGTTTTTAGTTTTAAACACGACTCTAAATTTTCATTTGCTAGTTGGCTTCATACTTTTCATTTAATTATACTCATGCAAAGAGAATGCTTGCTTGCACGAACATGTCGATCCAAAGATAGTCAGTACTCCAAAGGCCAATTTCTTCAACCTACTGTAACATTTTGGAAGATTATTCCATGTGTTGAATCACTCGCAGCATTCTCTTAAAGCTGGCCACTTTTGTTGCATAATTAACACACCATTCTCGACCTCCAACTCTTCCAATTTGATTTTCAACTCTGTCAATTTTCCACTTCACAAAACTTAAATTTTAAAAATCGATCAATGGCATTTCTAGAGATCCAGTGTCAATTTCAAACGCATCAATGTGGATTGTGTTATTATTTGTGTTGCGAGGATTTACTCTGAATGCTAGAATGGTTTTGTTGGTTTTGAATTGCTCAAATCTATCAAGAAATTTATCTTTGATTTTTTTTTATAACTGTGCTGAAGTAATTCGTGTCAAAAGTTGCACTGATTTTATCATGATACTGCTTTAGACATTAAAAATAAAGTAACTTTCTCCTCTGAATATCTTTTACAAAAATAATTAATTTTTCTTTAAAACATACGAATTCTTCTACCAAAGCATAGGAAGGGTTTCCCATTCCTTGCAGTTTTAGATTCAGCTCATTTAATTTCTCTATTATATGAACCATATAGTAATCTTTTTGCAAATATTTGACGTTTTTTAATTCATGGGGGTTAATGCCTTTTTCATCTAGGAATGTATTTATTTCATTCAAGCACAAAGCAAGACGTTTCAGCCATCGCACTTTATTGAGAAGAAGGAGATCGGAATACTGAGTCTCCATTTAAGTCTTTACAACTGACAATGGTGAAGTGCTTTTGACAAGATGATGTTAACAATAATGATTACTAAATGTATGGCCTCAACTATTTCGGCCGGAATGGTGTATTATTCAGTGAAACGTAAGAATTTCGTGGTTTATTTTGCTCTGAAGAATCGCAGCTGCCCCTTTATTTTTTCCTGTCATACTTCTGGCTCGATCAGTTTGCATTTATACGATTTTATTTCAATTGATCTTAATGTCTTCAAGGTATTATTGCATTGCATTCGTTATATCCTCACCTTTAGTTTGTCACGAGAGCGATATCAAACCTTGAAGTTCTTCCTTTAGACCTTGGGAAGGCATATACCTGACAAAAAGGGCAACCTGTGCTGTGTCTTTTATGTTGCAAGACTCATTTATATCAAGTGATAGGGCAGAAGAACGCTGAATATCTTCCACCTGCATATATGTTACAGTTGAAGACATTTTAGCCAATCTATCTTGTACTGTTTCAGTGGATAGTGGCAAATATTTTTTTTTCAAGATTTCTGGTTTGTTTTTGAAATCGCGAAACAGTTCTTCAGATGCACGTTTTTGACATACTTATCATCTGTAAATGGTTTGCCTTTTTGTAAAATTTCTAGTGGTACCGCAAATCTGGCCATATTAGCATTACTTGTAGATGCTTCTAAGTTTGAGTAGATACTCGCTTCTAACTCATTGACTTGAAACAACAAACTATAGCTCACAGCCAAAGCTCTGTGGTGAAGATGCCAATTCGTCTTGCGTCGAAAGCAAATTAAAACCTACATAGAAACATCCAACGACGGCCGAGAGCTTCCAACAGACTGACAACAGTGACGACACTAGTAATTGGGGAGGGGTGTGGTGAAAAGCGTGTAAAAGTGGCTCAGAGATCGATCGGCGCCTAGCCTAATCTTTGTTAAACGATTCAGAACTATTTTAAAAAATGTTTCGATAAAATAAATAATATTTATTTGCTTATGGAACTAAAGAGCCGCATGTGGCTCGCGAGCAGCAGGTTGCCGATCCCGGCTCTAGGCAAATGTTGTGGCACTAGTTGAAACTGTTGAATAAATCTTTTTTATACTATGACTATAGAATAAGGTCGCGGCTTGAAGGTTTGAAACAAACAACAGATAACTATAAAACCTTATATTTTCATAAGCACTTCGCTGCCAAAGTGGTTAGTGTATCAGTTTGACGAGGCTCACACCCTCCAGTTCAAGGACAAGTCGTACGATTTCTTTTTCTTTTTTTTTCATTTATAAAATGAATTTGAAAAGCGATCACGCTAACAATCACATCTTTCCCCCTTCCCAACTGGTCCAGACAAGCCATAGAATGATAGCGCATTGAAAAAGATAAAATCATGACATGGCTTTAGACAAAAACGTTTGTTAATAATAATAACTAATAGCACAATTTTATTATTGTTAGTCTAGATCGCAAATTTAATGATGCATATATGACTAATCCAAACGAATTCATACAATATACACTTATTATTATTGCATGACGCGTAGGACGTAATCATCTTCTTTTTTGAAGTAACGTCTGTATTATATAAGATAAGATAAGAAGATTATAAGCTTTGCTTCTTTTTTAAAGTATTTTTTATTTTGCTTGTCAAAGATATATAAATATATAAATTTAGGCCTACATAAATGTAACTAATTAAAATTTATATCATTTCAGAATAACAAAAAAAATAAAAATAAATCTTAAGGAACGGTACATAATTATAGCAAGAATATATAACTCTCACATATCAGCATTTATATAAAAATATAAAAAAACACATTTAAAGCTAATGAGTAATTTGAAAAATGTATACAAGAAATAAAAGAATTTTCAAATCTTGTCTGGCCAGCTTGCAAGTCAGCTATTCGTAGCCAGCGGCTTTATAAGTGGTAAAATTGAACAGTATTGTTTCGCCATCTTCAGGTACGTAGCTGGATACACCTGCATGAGAGAACAAAATGCTGCACGGTAACTAGACTTCGATCCTCAATAATAATTATTAACCATTTGTAACGTCTAAATTGTAAAGCAAGAGAGGCGCGGTGGTTGCGTGAGTGGTAAAGCGCTTGACTTTCGAACCGGGGGTCCCGGGTTCGAATCTTAGTGAAGACTAGAATTTTTATTTTTTGGGATCTTAAGGGCGCCTCTGAGTTCACCCAGCCCTGAAGGGGACATGACATTAGTTGGGGAAAAGTTAAGGCGGTTGATCGTTGTGCTTGTTAACCTCGGGCCACAGAAACAGATGACCTTTACATCATCTGCCCCATAGATCACAAGGTCTGAAGCTTAACTTTTTTTTGTTTTACACACATTTTAGAAACATCTTTTTAACAGAGGTATCGAAACTTCTGCTTTAATAGGATCGAAAACCTAGTTTTGGTTCATGTTCGACAGAATCGATTATGTTCATGAGTTAAATATGCATTTATCCTATGAATGCCCAAAATGTCAACCCTGTTGTCCCTGTTAACTTCATCAAGTCCCGTAAAAGATACCGGCCCTCCTACTTTCCATTATAAGATAAACTGTACCGATAACTGCTTCATACCAGATATAAGACATATTAATCTGCACTCTTCACCTTGATAATTAGAACGCAGAAGAAAAATAAACAAAAAATACGATGATGATTTTAATTTAATGTGAGTAATAAATAATAATTCATAACATTTACATGATAATAAAATATGAACTTGACTATGAAAAATATGTATATATTAATCAGGAAACAAAGCAAAGCACGAGAAAGTCAGTTTTGTGTTGTTGTTTTTTTTTCGCAGAATAAACTGGATCGAAATACACATGTACATTTTATAAATTCTATATGATGTTTAGATTTGTTTGTGTGGGATACATTAGTAAAGTTTGCACAAGAATAGAGACCAAGCTCTCCCCCCTCCGGGCTCCCAAATCCCTTGCCACGCCACTGAGGAAAAGGCTGTTGGCTGTTGTGTTGTCGACATGGTACCCTTATTAAACATCGGCCACAGAAACAGATGAGCTGTTCGATTCACTCCCCTCACATAGATCGCAAGGCCTGAAATTGGTATCTTTAAATTTTACTCTTTACTAGACCTACATTTAATTCTACACTTAGAACTGAGAAGTTAAAACACCAGAGTTTTTCTT
Source organism: Biomphalaria sudanica (assembly GCA_036873155.1). Taxonomy (NCBI): domain Eukaryota; kingdom Metazoa; phylum Mollusca; class Gastropoda; family Planorbidae; genus Biomphalaria; species Biomphalaria sudanica. The sequence continues at coordinate 170,081 of JAZGLO010006682.1, forward strand.
TAGGATTATTTCTATGAGCCTTTATTTCAACTTAGACTTTGTCCAAAGAGCATAGCACTTACCGCAGTCAAGGGCCTTATTGCCACTAAGAATGTGCCAAAATGTCTTTGAAGTCACAGAACCTTCCACACCATTGATACTGTCAATGAAATAGCCAAGTCCCTTATAGTAAGTAGACTTGAATTTACTGTAAAAGGTAAAAATAGTTAGTTATTAGTTTTAAGACACACGATGACAGACGATGATATAGCCTTAGTTGTGAAATGTGATGTATTAAGAATAAATTTATAGGAATAAAATTTGTTTTTATAATTTGTATTTTAATATTACATTTCATTAAATAGCACCATTTTGTGTAAAGCCATGAACCTGGAACGAGGAAAGAGAAAGAGGGGACGACCCAGGTACACATGGCGCCGTGATTTGGAAGCAGATGCCAAACAGATGGGCAAGACGTGGGAATAGTTGAAGAGACTCGCCCAGAACGGAGACGCCTAGAGAAAGCTGGTTGATGGCCAATGCCCCAGAAGGGACCACAGGTAGAGATGAGATGAGATTGAGTGTAAATTTGGAAAGAACATTGGAATGCTAAGTGAAAATAGCATCCCTGGGAGGCAAGAAAAAAAAAGCCAAACTCTGAGACATGGGGGAGCCAGAGAGTCAGAGACATGGGAGAGCCAGAGAGTCAGAGACATGGGAGAGCCAGAGAGTCTGAGGCAATGGAGACTCAGAGAGTCTGAGGCATGGGAGAGCCAGAGAGTCTGAGGCAAGGGGGAGCCAGAGAGTCTGAGGCAATGGAGATTCAGAGAGTCTGAGGCAAGGGAGATTCAGAGAGTCTGAGACATGGGAGAGCCAGAGAGTCAGAGACATGGGAGAGCCAGAGAGTCAGAGACATGGGAGAGCCAGAGAGTCTGAGGCAATAGAGATTCAGAGAGTCTGAGGCAAGGGAGAGCCAGAGAGTCTGAGGCAAGGGGGAGCCAGAGAGTCTGAGGCAAGGGAGAGCCAGAGAATCAGAGACAAGAGAGAGACAGAGAGTCTGAGGCACCTGAGAGAGCCAGAGAATCTGAGGCAAGGGAGAGCCAGAGAGTCTGAGGCAAGGTAGAGCCAGAGAATCAGAGACAAGAGAGAGACAGAGAGTCTGAGGCAAGGGAGAGCCAGAGATTCTGAGGCAAGGGAGAGCCAGAGAGTCAGAAACATGGGAGAGCCAGAGAGTCTGAGACAAGGGAGAGCCCGAGAGTTAGAGACATGGGAGAGCCAGAGAGTCAGAGGCAAGGGAGAGCCAGAGAGTCTGAGGCAAGGGAGAGCCAGAGAGTCTGAGGCAAGGGAGAGCCAGAGAGTTAGAGACATGGGAGAGCCAGAGAGTCTGAGGCAAGGGAGAGCCAGAGAGTCTGAGACAAGGGAGAGCCAGAGAGTTAGAGACATGGGAGAGCCAGAGAGTTAGAGACATGGGAGAGCCAGAGAGTCTGAGGCAAGGGAGAGCCAGAGAGTCTGAGGCAAGGGAGAGCCAGAGAATCAGAGACAAGAGAGAGACAGAGAGTCTGAGGCAAGGGAGAGCCAGAGAGTCTGAGGCAAGGGAGAGCCAGAGAGTCTGAGACATGGGAGAGCCAGAGAGTCTGAGGCTTTGGAGAGCCAGAGTCAGAGACATGGGAGAGCCAGAGAGTCTGAGACAAGGGAGAGCCAGAGAGTTAGAGACATGGGAGAGCCAGAGAGTCAGAGGCAAGGGAGAGCCAGAGAGTCAGAGACATGGGAGAGCCAGAGAGTCAGAGGCAAGGGAGAGCCAGAGAGTCAGAGACATGGGAGAGCTAGAGAGTCTGAGGCAAGGGAGAGACAGAGAGTCTGAGGCAAGGGAGAGCCAGAGAGTCGGAGACATGGAAGAGCCAGAGAGAAAAACGAACTAGAAAAAAAAACAAAGAACGAGAAAGCGAGAAGAAATAAGACAGAGAGAGTGTACTAATATAATGTCCTCTGAAATAATAGAAGCAAAAAATATAACAAGCAAACTAAAAAAAATACTTTAAAAAAAAGTTTATATTAATTGTATTAATTAGTTTGGCTGAGTCATGTTATTAAATTTGTAATAAGCCTTAATCTATAAAGGGGACTAATTAAGCTATTACCACCACTTCAATCAAGTGCTATTTCTTTCCCTTGTTTAATATACTAAACAAAGTAATTTATTATCAATAGTTAATTAACTAATAGGTTATTTTTTTTAAATTGATTCTTGGGTTGTCAGGTAAAAGAAATAATTGTGTGAAATTTCAGCTTGATCCGAGATTGGGTGTCGGAGAAATAACATATACAAATTTTTGGCTAGACATACATACATACAGACAGACAGTCAGACAGACAGTCAGACAGTGTGAGTTGATATAAGCTTTGTAAAAAAACATAACAATTTTTTGTTTACTTGAAGCCTGGAGAGATTGTTCCAGCCTGTTCCAGAAAATACAAGAGAGGCTGTTTCCTCACTCCGGATAGTTTGGCCTCAATGTTGAAGTTCGAGCCATTGAGAACATTCTTGGCTTTCAACACAACATTGATATATCTGCCGCACAGGGCGCAAGAATCTGGAAGTTCTTTTGCGCACTGACTCGGCTTTTTGCCCAAAGGAAAGCTTGGACTGCCGATTGCTCCATTTAACCTTAATGAGACAAAAAAAAATAGATATAACATAAACTATGAAAGCTTTTTTTTTATCAATAATTGTTAATATTTCCAGTTAAATAAAAGAAAGTTTTATTTTATCTAGCTTTAAAAATTATCACTGCCGGGTTGTGATGTATTCGCACTGAACTATCGTTCGGTTGTCTCAAGTTCTCGGGTTCATTTTTATGTTGGAGCGAAACTCTGAGACAAGGGAGAGCCAGAGAGTCGGAGACAAAGGAGAGCCAGAGAGTCGGAGACAAAGGAGAGCCAGAGAACTATCGTTCGGCTGTCTCAAGTTCCCGGGTTCATACCCTGCCCGCTGCCATCTCTTCATCCTGCGGAAGGTTCGGATTCTTCTTCTTCCTCGTTCTCATTTTAATGTTGGAGCTTTTAGATGACTAGACCAATACATGAGATGAACTGCGCAGTAGTTTCCAAATCAGGGAGCTCTCCATATAGTTTTCTTTTTATTGGGAGTGTTATGGGGCCATCGTCTTATACGGGCCTCATTATAAAGAGAGCAGTTTTAAAGGACATGGTCAGCATTCTCTGGTGACACTCCACATTGTCAAATTTACTGGTTCCAGTTTTGAGCTTCCGTACATATGTTGTCTCATTCTGTTGTGTCCGGTTCTGAGTCAAAAGATTAGACGTTGATCTTGTAGGGATAGCTTATAATAGGCATCATCTTTCTTGTGATTCGGATGAGAGCTCGTCCATTTCTCGTTTATTCTATTCACTATTAGTTTCATTTATTCTAGTTAGAGTGCAATGTTTAATTGTGCGTTTGTTCTCCCACACAAGGCGAGGTGTGTCAGCCTTCTTAGTTCCTTCTAGTTCTATATCTACTGGTATCTATTGAATAACAGTTTTTTTTTCCTGTTGTTGTTAAGCTTCGGAGTATTGTTTTCGCATCAGTTGGAAGGACAATCTGACTGTGTGGGGTAATTGGATGATTTGCTAGCATGGTAGTAGCTAGTTCTATCTTCACTTCTGAAAGAACATCCGAAACATGTAAAACATTTTTAAAAAAATCGCAGTTTCTTTAATCGATCTTTCAAATTTTATTTTCATCTTATTACTGAACGACGCCCCTCACACAAATGGCTGATATAAGTATTTCTATGTCCAGCCTAGAATTGCTCCTCATTAATGTGACTGAACAGCAGACGAAAATTTTTACTGCCAAGTTAAGAAAAAAAAATTGAGCACCTAGAAGGATTAATATACTTAGCGTATAAATGCCCATATAACATGAGGCAGGAACTATCTGCCCTGCCTAGCAAAGTTAGTCTCTTTAGAGCAAGAAATATTTGGACAATCCTCTAAAATGTAATTGTTCTTCTTGTCAAAGCACGCTGAAGTTCTAAGCAAACAAACTGTCACGTGGTGTACGCGTTATGGTTTCAACATTTCTGTAGACAAGATGATTTTTTACACATTGGCTTCTAGTATCTTCGAGCTTCTACATAGGAGAGCAAGAAATGTAACGAGGCTAATTAGAGATAAAAAAAAGTGAAATGTATATTTAGTTCCGATACGAGAACTTTCAGTTGAAAAACTATAAAAAAGAAGAGAGAACATTATATTAGAGTCCATGCAGTCCATAAGTCTTAAGCTATATGTTAAGTGTAGCCTACTTTTGTGAATCTATGGTTCAGTTTGAATTATAAAGTGTAATATTGCTTGATAGTTATTTGTAATGTAGTCTTGTCAGCGTATGTTCCCAAATATGCGGAAAAATATGCAGGTCACTAATGGGTTTGGGTTGTCATGTGAAACACTGCGCTCATCCTTAATCTTTGGGGACATTGCCATTAGGTTATTTCTTAAATCTAAAAAGTATCTATAGCACATAATTGATATTAGATCATCAAATTTAACTTCCAACAACCAGCAGCACACTCTTTTCCACTGTAACACTGATATGTGACATACATATGACTGAAGCATATGACTGAAGCACAACAGTGTGTGAACTGCTACATTAAAAAAATCATTAAGATATATTTAAAAATACATTCCATATGTGAAACTAATGATATATTTTTGACATTATAATGCATCCTTAAGAACCATGACTAAAACCTTGGTTTGACCAACTTACAAAGCACAAGAAACAATCACCAGCAGACAGACCTTGTCCATTGAGAAGACAACTCTAGATTTTTCCGACACCATCTCTAAACAATTTTTTTGTTTTTTTCTGCATAATAAAAACAAGCAGAATATAAATATAAAATATACTTTGCAGAAAAAATCTTTTCTAATAGGAATAACTCTACACTTGTAGTTTTTTTTTCCACGAAGGTACGAGTTAAATAGAGGAAAAGATTGGAGATTAAGTCGACTTATGAAAATGATTTGTATTTATTCAAATATCGTTTCCTATAAATGAGATGTTCAGACGTTAATATAATAAACACACTCGACAGTGTTTGGAATGCCGAGGCAGCGATTTCTGCTATGGAGATAAAAAGTGTTGTAAAGTAAAGAACCCCTTTCAGAGCCAGTGATCTATGGGGCAGATTATGTAAAGGTCATCTGTCTCTATGGTCCACGGTTAACGAGGGTGTCATGTGGCCAGCTCAAGAACCAACCTTCTTTCATTTTCCCCAACAAATTGTCAGGCACCCATAAGAGCTGGGTGGACTCACATACGCCCTGAAGATCTCGAAATTAAAAATCCCAGTCTTGACCAGGAGCCGAAACCAAGCGCCTTAACGCTCAGCCACCGTGCCTCCACAAAGAGTCCTGTGCTATAAGGAATTCATTTATTTCAAGGTAAAGTTTCGAACATAGCAATATAGCTGGTTAGCGAAGCTGAGTCCCTTCCCGCAACCATCCATTGTCGTCCTGCGGGGTTTTTTTGGGGGGAAGGAAGGAACATCCGAAACATGTCCAACATTTGACATACATACAATTGCACTGTGTGTGAATCTACGATAGCAATAATCTAGTAATAGATCACACACACACACAAAATAATATATATTTCGACATTGGCATTGACTGAAGTTTTAAAAGCTGTACTCGTTACAGAAACCATCTACTTTTAATTATTATTGAAATGTAGCCTACATTTACATACCTGCGCTTACCTGTACTGGACGCTGAATGATTTAAGCGTCGTCTTACATTAAGATATGCTATTTGCTGAGGTAAAAACTTGGTCTGAATTCTCACTCTGACAACGCAAATGTAGATCCATATCCGGGAGAAAGTGTTCCTTCAACCAGGATGTTGACTCAACAAAATACATACGAAAAAAAAAAAAAAAAACCCCATCTCGTGTGTCAGTTATTAAAAAAAAATTATTGCATAGAGAGACTTGAACGCTTGACATTCCTAAGTTTAGTTTTTTTTATTTTATTAAAAGCTATTTTTTGTTGTGTATATACGTACATTGTAGGAATGAACATTTTGGTGTCCACTGCCTAGAGCGCTAATCGAAATTCCATATTACTATCACCTGTATAAATGCTTATATCTGTTACAGCAGAGGCTCTGAAACGTTTTCAATTCAGGGACCACTTTAAAAGCGATATGATATTAGCGAACCCCATCAAAAAAGCATCCGGATTTGTCTGTCCGAATTTGCATTTTTCTAAAGCAGCTGACATTGTTAAACTTTAAGTGGACCACAGTTTGGAATCCACTGTTTTAGAGGTATTATATATAATTAATTTTAGATTTCTACTGTTACCATTAAAATGGTTCGTTTTGTTTCTGGTTGAGTAACGGTCCTTGACGAGTGATATTTTAAAATAGAGATTCATATTTGGGAGCCATGGAACAATATTTTTGTTTGTGTAGAGTGTAGATTCTAGATATACCTGTATGGTGTATTTCTTTTGGTCTTATTGCTAAATAAGTAAAGTCCCCTTTTTACACCTTATGACAGGGCTGACCTTATGACTGGAGGCCTTAGGTGATGTGAATTTAAATTTAAAAAAATGAAATTACGCAATTTATTAGAAACCGAATGTACTTCAACGATAACATGGGAGACAAGTTACACAATTTCTACTCTAAAAACATCTCTCCTCTCTTTATATCTCTCACTTCTCTCTCCCTCTTTATATCTCTCACTTCTCTCTCTCTCCCTCTTTATATCTCTCACTTCTCTCTCTCTCTCTCTGTCTCTTTATATTTCTCACTTCTCTCTCTCTCTTTATATCTCTCACTTTTCTCTCTCTCCCTCTTTATATCTCTCACTTCTCTCTCTCTCTTTATATCTCTCACTTCTCTCACTCTCTCTGTCTCTTTATATCTCTCACTTCTCTCTCTCTCTTTATATCTCTCAAATCTCTCTCTCTTTTTCTTTATATCTCTCTTCTCTCTCTCTCTCTCTCTCTCTCTTTATATCTCTCACTTCTCTCTCTCTCTCTCTCTCTCTTTCTTTCTCTTCTATTGTTCTGCTTAAATATTGATAACAGGTTCTTAAAAAATCAATCTGCAAACATGGAACCTATTACTGGGCTGAACATGTATTTATTGATATATATATATATCTCCATTATGCTGAGAAAGAGGGATGATCACACCCACACAGATGTAACTCTCTAGTCCAGCGGTTCTCAAACTTTTTAGCTCGGCGACCCCTTTTTTACTATCCCCCAACATGCGGCGACCCCCAACCGTTAATATTCTAAAGTAACAGCGTTTTCGATAATGTTATGAAAATCGTAATCCATAGTTCTGTTGGTCTTAGGCAACCCCTGCAAAATCGTCTTTACGCCCCCGAGGGGGTCGCGACCCACAGGTTGAGAACCCCTGCCTAGTCTATTGTATGTCCTAATGGCGACAGCTTGTGTAATCCTATCATGTCTCTGTGGCAGTCGTTTTCTCTTTCTTACGTTTTGCTAGTGTGTAGGTGTTCAGTAAGTAAGTGTAGGTGAGAGCTTTAACGGTACTCGTCACCTTTTGTGAAGTCCAGTAGGGAATCGGCGCCTACGTGCGCGCCATTATCCCGTTGATTGTTAGAAAGGCTTTTATCCAGCAACCAGGCCCGCGCCCCCGTTCTTTAGAACACTAATATACTGAACTCTTTGACCACAATATTTATAATAATTAATAGACTCACTTGTAGCAGACATGGTTTTTATTACACACAAATAATAATTTATAAAGATATTGGTGACTTCAGCCATCACAAAATACATCCAAGAAAATTAGTCCTGAATACAAATCAATTCAATGACACTCTACTTGTACATTAATATCCAAAACACTCCTCTCCTTACGAGAGTCCAAAATCAACTGACTTGTCCACCTCGTGGTCAGCTTCCGACCAAAAAACAAAATCTCGTGCGAATCGTGCACGGAATGGTTCAGTGATTACTAGTCACAAAATATTACAGGGGTTCTAAAACTGACGTGACATACGCCCCTTCCCCTAGAAAAGTACATATGATAGTAATGTTCTATATATGTCCAGTAGCTTAATCACTCATGTCAAGCTGATCTAATTAATCACCTCAATACTGCTTGTTCAATTATACATAAATATTAATGTTATGTCATTCATTCTAACTATGAATGGTTCCATATACTAATTAACAAATGCATTGTTCAACTTTCAAAATGTTTGCTTAGAAAAATATACATTATTATGATTACATCTACTGTACAAGTATGTTATTGAAAAAAAAAATCAATACAAGTTAAGACTTTATTCTCCTGAAGTATAGTTACATTATATTGAAATGTTTTGCATGAGCATGTTTAATTGCTATGTGATCCTCCTGTTAATATACATTGACATCTCAATTATAAGAGAAGAAAAAATAAAATTTTAAAGTCATTTTACATCAAATTATTTCTATGATATAACACAACCAATGTGTATCATTTGACACACTAAGTGAATTTATTGAAAAAGTTCCCAAAAATTTACTTACATCTATATAAGTATATTTGTGTTCAGTATTACTTTAAGTTCTGTCATCATTATACAAGGTTACCGTGACATTGTCTATAATTGTTATTGCTAGCACATATATGTGGTATTTAAAGTAGAATAGCATAAAAATGATAACATTCAAATGTGTACCACTTGGAAAAAAAATCAATATTTACATTTGTGAGTTTCCAAAAAAAATTTAGGTCAACAGTTCAAGTAGTTTACTGTTGTTTACAATGTGTTTGTTTACATTACTGTGTTTACTAACCATATAAAGTATTAGCACATCTAGTTATTGTGATATTCTATGTTATTGTCAAATTGTGATAAATAAATATGTAATGCACAGTTAATAAAAAATGATAGTACAATAGCATCAATGAAAGGAAAAATGTCATCATGACCCAATAAAATGATACAAGTGTAACAAAAATATGTCATGACCTAGTTACATGATAACTAGAAAAAAATGTCAGCTTGACCTGATTTAAAAAATGTCAAGTTTCTAATTATATTGTGAAGTTAAACATTTTCATAGCTTACAGTAATATATCTTCCTCTAAATAACTTTTTATTAAATGCTTTAATGATTCTATAACAATCTTCTACTGTGTCTAAGTGTACAAATGCAATTTTATTTGATCTATCTTGTGTTCTTATATCTACCCATTTAACATGTGCAACATTGCTAAATTCTCTCATGATAGTTTGCCATCTAGTGTATCCTGATACATTTTCTACTCTAATAATGTTGTTAGCATTAGTTGAAATGTTTCTAGTGAGACTTGTATCTTGTGCAACAGATAGTTCACAAATTTCACCCTTCTTTGCTGCCCATTCCCTAATTTCTTCTTTACTTATATCATTTACACCATTGACATGACCAATTATTAAATCTTGGGCTGGTGTATCTAAAATAATAACATCTACTTCTCCAGTTATCCATGGGGTATCTAAGTGTACTCTGGCTGTATCACAAATATCAAATTTCTTTTGATTGGCATATGTAAGTTTGATCTTATCTGGCAGTTTTTGATTTGGTTTTATTAGTTTTGAATGTATTAAAATGGCACTGCTTCCTGTATCTCTGAGGGCTTCTACTTTAATTCCATTTACATATGAGGGGTATAGGTTTAAGTTTGGCTTATTGTACTGCATGTAGGCTGTCAATTATTCTCTATTGCCATGACTATTACTATTGCTATTGTTATAGTTATTTGGACTGTTGTTCCCTCTATCATTTCTATTTCTGTTGTGATGGTTATTAGACTGATGGTTATACGTGTCCCTCCTTGATTGTCTATTAGTGTTATGGTTATTGTATTGGAAGTTGTCATTTCTAAGGCTCCTTCTTTCTCTAGGGCTTGCACTCTTGTTTGATCTGTAGTTTGTATATTGGTTATTATTGTTACTAGGATTGTTGTAATTATTTTGATTGTAGTTGCTAGGGTTATGGTAATTAGTGTAACTTCTATATCTAAAGTTGCTAGTATTAGTTTGTCTGCATTGGCTTTTAACATGGCCTTTCTTGCCACAATTAAAGCAAGTCTTAGAGTTAGAAAATTTAAATCTATCATTAGTATTACTGTTTGATGTACTGACTGTTGCGGCTAGTTGATGTAGGTCTCTTTTATCCATGGTATGACCAGGATGGCTATCTTTAAAAAGGTTTAAATTAGTAATGAGATCAGTTTCTGTTTCTACTTTCTTTTCTTTAAGAAAAGTGAACACTAAATCTGTTACATTGGATAGTACATTGTCAATTAGGATCATGTCCAAAATTTGAATTGGATCTTTAATGTCACATTTAGCTAGTTCTAACCACTTAAGCATATTTGCTTTCATGTCAAATATAATTCTATTAAAGTCTCCATCTTTATTTAGTTTAATTTTTTAAAAGAGTTTTCTATAATAGTCTTCACTTTTTCCAAAATGTTCCAAAAGTCTAGTTTTAACAGCAAGGTAGTCTTTTTTTTGTTCAGTTGTGAGTGTGCTTATTATGTTTAGAGGTTCTCCAGATAAATTAGCCAGCAGATGTTTTGCCATATCCTCATTGTTTAAATTATAGGTGGATGAAATATGTTCAAACTGAACTAGGTAATTTTCTAATGTCTCCTTAATATTAAATTTATGAAATTTGGAAATGAATGGTTTGTTAGTAGTTTGCTGGGTAATAATGTTGGGATTAATTTTTGCTGCTTCTAATTTAGCTAATTCTTGTTTAGTTTCTAGTTCTTTATGTTTTACTTCTAAGTCCTTAAGTTCTTTTTGATGAGCTCTTTCCGCAGCTCTTTCTTCCCTATCTCTAATGTCTTTTTCCTTAATATCTGCTTTTTCTTTTTCTCTTTCTATTCTATCTTTGTCCTCCCTTTCTTTTTTTTCAGCCTTTTCTAATTCTTTCTTAATAAACTCTTTTTTTCTCCTCCCCTTCTAGTTCCATCACCTTTACCAGTTCTAGAATTTTATCATATGATGCCATGGTTATTTGTTAATGTATTAATTTATGATTAATGAGAAGTTAAGGAAGTAAATTAATCAAAGTATATAGTTTACAAAAAAATGAGATATGTTACAAATATGTTACACTGGAAGAATGTGTGTGAATTATCTAAAGTGTATTTTTACAAAATAAATACAAGTTCAATGAACTTTCTTAATAGTCATATATTCAAGTAATTATATGTATCAAATCAATTATATTCACAAATGCAATAGCTCAAATATTTCTCAATATGAAGCATGTATGGCTATTGTTTATGCCAGTTATAATAGAAAAAAATGTAAATTAAAAAGAAGCAAAAATATATGTACAATGTATAAAAAACAAACACAGAAACAATATGAATGACGGCACAGTCTGCTATAAAAAGAAATCAATAAAAAGAAGAAATAGGACAGGAGAATTACAGATATGTAGATACAAAGATTTACACAAACAACAATATAAATACCAATAGAATACTTTGACAAAATACACAAACAAGACTAAAACAGCTAATAAATATTTCCCAATATGATCTAGTACCTCCCTACCAACAAGGATGACCTCAAACGCGTTGGGTCTTATTGAAGGTAAAAGAACAGATAGGATGTTCCCTAATAGATCCTATTATTATGATAGATCACAAAATAGTCCCTCTCCAGCCACCCTTGAAAGTAACAAATATAGAGAAATAAGGAAATTCAATGTCAATATCAATACTCAATATAAGATTTCAATCTTAAATAGTTAACTTACATCCTCTTTCCAACGTAGCCTAGTAGTGTAGATAATCCAATAGGTGACTTATCTAATAAGTATAATCCAAAAGGTAAGTGTAGTAATACAGGCACGTGTTATTTCTTCGACTTATAACGATGACTAGGAAAGCGGCAATAGGTACAAGTTAGTCCAACTTCAACGTCAAAGATAAATAATCCAAAAGTACTTGCACATTTATACCAATAATCCAACAGTACTTAAGTAGAAGACTTCAGCTTAGATAATCCAAATATGTAAAGTCGCTGAAAAATAGAATGACCACAAGTGAACAGAGGTCTAAATGTAGGACCTTCTGTATAGCAATGTAAGGTGAAACCTCAACAATGCAGGAGCGTGTCAAGAGTTGGTGACGAGCGCTCACGTAGAAACGACGTATCAGCTGTCTTCAAGCGACGCCTTGAATTTTTCACCCACACAAGTGTATCAGCTGTCTTCGGTTTCTGCAGATGGTGCTGTCACGCCGTGCTGAATCTCAAGATATCTACAATAGTGGAGAAATAAGCATTGACCAGGTATACAAGAAGTAGCTGGAAGTCCACATTAGTCAATGACATATTACGAATTAGGTTAAACAAATACGGTTCTAGTAGAAATATCAATTTGTTTCTTTGAATGGTATGTCCTTTGATATAGAGTTGATTTCACCTACTGCAATCTCCAGATCTCTAGGAGGCGGGGCCTACGTGGATGTAAACGACGTTAAAACACAAAGTTTGACTTGGAGAACACAGTAACTTCGGTGTGTAATAGCCTGTGTGTAGAGGTCAACCGGCGAACAAACAAACAAACAAAAAAATTTTGCAGGCTCTGTCTAGCTCAATGATGATCTACTTGAATACTTGTGACTGGTTTCGCTTGAGTGATATTTGCGCTTTGAGTCCGTGCGTGTCTAGCACACAACATACTGTTCAGTGTTGGAATCTTGCCTAGACAGAGGCTTGGCAAGTGTGCTATGTATCGTATCGTACTGCGTCCTTAATTGCCTTGTAGATCTTGTGAGCAATCTGGATTCAGTCCACGCTTAATTTGACGCCATCTTGAGAAAAAAAATGTTCTGGTCTAATGTATATTCTTGCGCCAAACGAGAAGTGTAGGTTCACTGTCTTGAAGACACCTTTACTGGCCACCATATGTCACAGCCTGGTTTTGTTATAGGCGTGATGACGCGAATGTCTCTGTGTTGTAGATACCTCTACAATGTTCTTCAGTGATAACTAAATATTTTCACACGCGCACTAGATTTGCCAGTGCGTGAGAACACTAATATACTGAACTCTTTGACCACAATATTTATAATAATTAATAGACTCACTTGTAGCAGACATGGTTTTTATTACACACAAATAATAATTTATAAAGATATTGGTGACTTCAGCCATCACAAAATACATCCAAGAAAATTAGTCCTGAATACAAATCAATTCAATGACACTCTACTTGTACATTAATATCCAAAACACTCCTCTCCTTACGAGAGTCCAAAATCAACTGACTTGTCCACCTCGTGGTCAGCTTCCGACCAAAAACAAAATCTCGTGCGAATCGTGCACGGAATGGTTCAGTGATTACTAGGCACAAAATATTACAGGGGTTCTAAAACTGACGTGACACCTGGTTAATAATCCACAAATAAGTTCAAAGTCAATCACCCTGCCGTCTTTGCTTCCTGTTCTACTGATCTTCTCCATGTTTGCTTTAATCTCTCAGACCTTTCTCCTGCCTGTGGCTTCTAGTCAAGAGCCTGGTTTGCCATATTTCCTTTGTATTTTGCATCGCATCTCTAAACCTGCCCATCTGCGTCTTTTGATTTCTTCCTCTTTTAGTGTCTGGAGTGCTGTTTGACACAAAAACTGTCGCTAGAAATTTTGATCGGCCATTTTACAATTATATATATATCCGGCCGGAGCCGGATAGTAAAATATGATATTCGGCCGGAGCCGGATACCCACGAGCTGCCACCATCTGTACAGGGGTTTGTGAAATGGTCAATGTAGAATGTATACATTTATATTAAACTAATAGGAAACTCTCGAAAGTAAAGTGCAATTAGAATTGTGTGAAGTAGGTAGATGTATTTGTTCATGTATTTCAGCTCATCAACTAGTCACCAGGCTTGCATATTACAGGCTAAGAACCGCTTTTGATCCTGGCGTTTAGAACTTGATACTGTTGGTTTTTAATAGAGCTGAATATAGCCTGATAGCGTTTTTGTAAATTAGTTAAAAGAAGTAAAATTTTTCTTTTTACCCTAACCTATGTAACATTATAATTTAATGTTTAGATCTAGATCTAGTAATTGAACATCTAAAAAGTAGCACTGCCTTCTCATAATTATTATTTTGCAATTTTTAGATATATAATGTAAAAAGTACTTGGTAATCAATCTATTTAAATGTACATAAAATGACTAAAATCAATAGACGCGAATTATTTCGATTTAGGATTTTCGAAACATTATCACCGTTCAACACGTGAAATAGACGCATATTGACTTTTAGAGGAAGGACTGTTCTAGATCCGGCTGAAGCGATCTGCAGGTTATGGGAGTCTGTGTTGTCTGGGACTAAGAGCCGTCCTTCGTGCTACCATTTAACTGTATTGAGGACCTGGAGCGACACTGGGAAGTGTGACGGTGGTCTGTACTAGTGTTTAAGCAGAAAAGGGCTTGTAGAAAGACTCCCTGTGACTCGACTCCATGTCTCACTGTGTATTTTATAACTGTAAATAAATACATCGTCTATTGTTACCTCCTTTCATTGAGTGAATGCTTTAGATTTACTACAATACAAAAACAACAACTACAAGAAATGCAACAACAACAACAAACAAAACAAAACAACAACAAACAAAAAACAACAACAACTTGTAACGCATATATATTTTCTTGAGTTATCTAAATAAATAACACTTTCGCTTGTGTATTAGTTTCTTTTAAATGTTGTTTTATACATTACATATTTCTTGACGTTAACAAATTTTGGCCAATATAGTGATGGATATACGTTGAATTTTGTATCAGAGAGTGAATCGTGGAGTGAGTTCAGTTAATTATTACTGATGTAATAGGAATATTATTCTTTCTTCGACTGGAAGTTTTTTCTTTTACTGTGGCCAGATAGCTAAAGCCTGATATCCACTAAAGCGCAGCTCTAATCTCACAAACAAAACCAGCCTTTGTGTCACAAAACGTCAAAATGTGAGAGCAAAATGAAGGCATAAACGAGACGCAATCCGCACTGCTTGGGCGTCTTGACATATCCTGAAATTCTTTAAAAGTAAACACAAATTTCCAGTATAGTTAAATATTAAAACATAGTGGTTAAGCGCTTAGCTACCGGCCTGGGGTCCTGGGTTCGAATCACGGTGAAGACTAGGATTTTTAATTTTCGGGATTTTTAGGGCGTCCCTGTTTCTACCCAATTTTAATCTGTAACTGACTGTATTTGGGGAAAGTGATTGCGATTGGTCGTTGTGCTGGCTACATGACACCCTGCTCGTTAACAATTGGCCAAAGTAACAGAGGACCTTAACATCATGTGCCCTACGGGTGACATGGTCTGAAAGGGGAACTTTGAACCTATGCAATGATCAGAAGGAAACAGGAAATACGTTTGAAATGTTCATATATTTCTGAAGGTGTCAGAGAGTCGAATAAATCCATTTTGCGGCACGCAGTTAGTAAGACAGATTGGAATGAAGGAAGATTTTCGACAGATCTTGTGTGGAGACCTAACGGTTAAACAGACTCAGGGATACGTGAAGGCGCTACATTTGCATTTTCTCGATGCATTAGTTTCAAATATCTCGGAGCTATCGTCTGCGATAACTGAACCAAACCTGGTCCGAATCGCAAAGTCCACAGCAGCCCTTGCAAAACTTAAAATAATATGGAAAGGCAAACACATAGCCCTCGGCACCGAAATCGAACTGATGGGCTCCCTGGTCATATTCACATTCTTATATACTTCCGAGTCCTTAACGCTGGCTGCAGAGCTAGATAGGAGGATCCTAGCAAAAGAATTGAGATGCCACAGAAGGATCCTAGGTATCACATTCAAAGACCGCATCACAAACGAAGAGAGTAGATACAGGGTTACTGCAGCGATTGGACTCCATCATGACCTACTAACAAACGCAAGCTAATAATCTATGGCCATATTACATGGTCTTCGGGGCTTGCAAATACCTTCGGGTAACAGTACCAGGAAAAAGAAAATGAGGCAAGACAGAAAAAGCGATGGGAGGAAGACATTAAAAAATGGACGGGACTGCCATTAAAAGAGTTTCTAACTAAGGCAAAAAGACAAAGACGAATCTTGCATGGTGCCCCAACGGTCCGACAAACTAATGGATAGGGTAAAAAAAGGTAAATAGAAAACAAATTCATGTTTTAAAGGACGACTGAACGGGTAAATACTTGTTCACTTGTTGAAAGATATCAAGAAAAAAAAATCAGAATCATATGTAGAGAGACAGAGAGTGACAGACAGACAGACAGACAGAGAGAACAGAGAGAGAAAGAGAAAAGAAATATAGAGAAAGAAATAGGAGGGGAAAAGAAAAAGAGAAAAGAGAGTAAAGAGAATTGTATAAAAAGAGAAGAACAGAGAGACATTGAGACAAAAAAGAAAGAGAGAAAAAGATACAGAGAAATAGAGAGAGAAAGTGAGAGAGAGAAAGAGAGAGGAGAAAGAGAGAGAGAGAGAGAGAAAGAGAGAGAGAATGAGAGAGAGGAGAAAGAGAGAGAGAGAGAAAGACATAAATAGATAGAGAGATATTGTAAGAGAAAAGAGAGTGAAAGAGAGAGAGAAAGAGGGAAGAGAGAAAAAGACATAGAAAAGCAAAGAAAGAGGTGAAAAGAAAGAGAATGAGAACAAGAGTGAGAAATTGAGAAAAATAGATAAAGAAACAGAGAGAATAAAGATAGTTTTAGGAAAAAAAATTTGAGAGAAAGATTAGTAAAAGAAAAAGATAAAGAAAGAAATGTAGAAAAGAAAGTCAGAGAGAGAGAGAAAAACGAGAGAAAAAGAGTAAGAAAAGAGAGAGAAGTGAAGAAAGAGAAAGAAAATTGAGAGAGAAAGAGAGTATGAAAGATAGAGTGAGCAAAGAGTAACGTAATAGAGCGAAAATGAGAGAAAGTGAAAGAGAGAAATAGTGCGAGAAAGAGAGAGAGAGAAAGGGAGAAAACCAGAGAAAGATAAAGTGAGAACGTGAGAGAAACAGCGAAAGAGAGAGAGAGAGAGCTAGAAAGTGAGAAAGAGAAAGTTGTAGAAAGAGAGTTTAATTAAGAAAGAGAGATTTTGAAAGAGCGCTAGAGAAAGAGAGGTATAAAAAAAAAAGAAAGAAAGAGAGAAAGAGAGACAGAAGGAGAGAATAGCTTGAGAAATAATGAAACAGAGTGAGAACGAGAAGAAACAGAAAAAAATTGAGAGAGAAAGATTAGTGAAAGAGAAAGATAAAAAAAAAAGAAATGTAGAAAGAGAGAGAGAAAGATAAAAAAAAAAGAAATGTAGAAAGAGAGAGAGAAAGAGAAAAAAAAAGAAATGTAGAAAGAGAGAGAGAAAGAGAAAAAAAAAAAGAAATGTAGAAAGAGAGAGAGAAAGAGAAAAAAAAAGAAATGTAGAAAGAGAGAGAGAAAGAGAAAAAAAAAGAAATGTAGAAAGAGAGAGAGAAAGAGAAAAAAAAAAGAAATGTAGAAAGAGAGAGAGAAAGAAAAAAAAAAGAAATGTAGAAAGAGAGAGAGAAAGAGAAAAAAAAAAGAAATGTAGAAAGAGAGAGAGAAAGAGAAAAAAAAAGAAATGTAGAAAGAGAGAGAGAAAGAGAAAAAAAAAAGAAATGTAGAAAGAGAGAGAGAAAGAGAAAAAAAAAAGAAATGTAGAAAGAGAGAGAGAAAGAGAAAAAAAAGAAATGTAGAAAGAGAGAGAGAAAGAGAAAAAAAAAAGAAATGTAGAAAGAGAGAGAGAAAGAGAAAAAAAAAATTATAGTTACTAAAGATATCTTTCACATTTTGCGCTATAGTACCATCATCATGCCACCTGAAAATGCCTTCACTCTGCATGTCATCCAAGCCCACCCAGAAGTGCCAGACATCAGCAGTTGTTGCTAATGCTACCTCATCCTTAGTCTTGAAGGTGGCCAAGAAGCCACCGTCAGCTAATCAGAAAAAAACGCAGCTGATAGTAAATTCAATGTAAATTATACTGTTTAGACTGTTGTCTGTTTGTTTGTCGGTCTGTCTGGTAATCTAACAAGAGATAGATAGATAGTTGTAATTTATTTCTTAATTCTTATTCCTTAACTCTTTATCTCCGTAATTATTTACCACATTCTAGCACGACAAAAGCTTGATCAACATTTTCCACAGCGGTGGATAGGTCGTAGAGGACCAGGGGAATAACCAATTCTCCAGACGATATGGATGGCTGCATGGTCGTGCCCACTACTATCCCCCGTCGTCCTGCGGGAGATTTGGACTAAGAAGTAATTATCTTCAACTCTGAAGGAACATCCGAAACATGCAAAAAATATTATACAAACATTTTTACAAACATATCGGACTTATTGGTATGGAGCTGTATCGAAGATCAAGTTTATGCCATCCATAACAATTATACCAATTATACAACTAGGGACACCCTCAAAAGCTTCTCTGAAAACCTTCAGGACTGACCATCCAGCTGGGAGACAATCACATGATAGAGCATCAGGCCGTCCAGCTGTGAAAATATGTTGTGCGCCTCCGCGGTGATGAGTACTTGAACTAGGAACAACTGCCAACTGGAGGTAACACCGAACTCAATGCTGAACATGAACACCGACAAAAGGCCAACAAATGATAAATGGAGTCGACTCGGTGTTGAACAATAATAAACCTTTTTAATACTCAAGAAGGGAACAGTCGAATGTTCTCTAGTACCAGCTGTCTATATCATTCTTCTTATTCTCACCGTCCCAATAAGGAGCGTCTTGTTGATAGCGTATCTTAGAGCGTTCTTGTTTTTTTAAAGATCTGTCACGTGACTTGTCACTAAGTAATACTTTCCCCTTATTCCCGAAACAAATAACTCATTCCTAATCAGGTCATAAAAGCGCATTAATTGCAGAGGACAAGAGCACAGCGCTGGCAAAAGAAAAGCGTCAGAGGAAAAAAAAAAGCTATGTCAATGACTTTAGCTCCAACAGGAATAACCAGTTTAGTGTGCAGCCGAACATTCCGGGCTCACATAGGTCTCACCAGCCACCCATATATATATGTATATATATATCATCATCATCATCATCATCACTCCTTTGAGTTCCTCATGGAACATAGGGCCTCGACAAAAACACGCCACTCTCCAGGGTCTCTTGCTAGTTTTTTTTATGGTTTCCCAGCTCTTCCCGTTCTTCTCTGCTTCTTCAAGTACTCTGCGTCGCCATGTTCATTTTGGTCTTCCTCTGCGTCTTGTTCCCTGGGAGCTCCACTCTAAGGCCTGCCTAGCTCTGTTGCTAGAATCTTTTCTTAGGGTGTGACCAATCCATCTCCACTTCCTCTCTAAGATCTGCACTTCTATATTTTTTTGTCCACTCGTCTCCCACAGTTTGGTGTTTTCTACTTTGTATATATATATAAACCGGTACCTATAATTTTACAAAAATTATAAGTGCCGGTACTCAATATTGGATTGTCTAACTTTTAACTACTAAAATACTATATATATATATATATGTGGTCGGTTAAGATTTTCTTTTTGCTGTATGCGTCTGTCTTCGGCAGCGGTTTTTCTTTTGCATCCCGCAGCCTTAATTAATTAATTTATTTATGCATACATACATACACACATAAATATACGCATACATACATACACACATACACACACACACATACGCACATACATACAAACATTGAATACAAACATACATACTTACATACATACATACATACGCATATGCATGCATGCATACAGAAATTGTTCTTTTAAGAGAATAGGATTTATGAAGCGACGTGACCCCCATACGTGCGATAATGATCAACTCAGGCACGATGTCTCCCTCAGTGACACAGAGGAAAGTAGCTGGCAGCAAATGGCCTCCGAAAGAGACAGTTGGCGAGCTCTTAGAAAGGGATACACATTTAGACCCAAAGGACAACCCTAGTTGAAGACAGGTGAAGAAGAACTTGTAATAGACCGCCGGTTACAACGGCTTTGTCTGCACTAGATGCGGGAAAATATGGAGGTTGCAACTGGTTTATGTTAGTCATGTGAAGCACTTTCATCATCCTTAATATTCGGAATCGAAGATACTGCCATTATAAATCGCTTTATTTTTGCATTTGGTTATTGTGGATTTCGATCAGCCTAAGAGTATTTTTGATATATATATATATATAATAATAATAATAATAATAATAATAATAATAATAATAATCTTTATTGTCCGTATGGAAATTTGTCTTACAATTTGTGCATTACACCAAACAAAAAACATTATAACTATAAGAAACCAAAGTGTACATTCACACCAGACTCACTCATAATTTACATGTGACAAATTTGATATCAGATTGTTCTTATTTAATGATTTGATTGCCAGGGGAACAAAAGAGTGTTTGTGTCTGTTTGTCTTTGCTATCGGTGTTTTGTATCTCTTTTGTAATGGTAAAATCACAAAATCCTGACACAAAGGGTGATTCTTTATTTCGAGGATTTTGTTACCATTTTTATAGATGTTTGTCTCAAACAACTGCTCAAATGGGTTTTTTTTGGCCAGTGATTTTATCAAGAGCATTTAGGATTCTATAAAGTTTATTTTTATTTTTAATGCTCAGATTGCCATACCAGGCAGTGATTTTGAAACTTAAAATATTGCAGATGTGAGCGTGATAAAACATAGCTCCCGTGGCGCCCTACTTAAAGAAAACGCTTCCTTGGTGCCCGACTTAAAGAATAAGTTATCTTGGTGCCCCACTTAAAGAAAAAAATTTCCTTGATGCCCTAGTTAAAGTACCTTTACAATGTTCTTTGGCTTCTGTAAAAGTTACGTTTTCACGGTTCCAATGGAGGCACTTCATGACACTTCTTAATGCCTGCATTTCGTATCCAAATTTCCGACATTTAATTTGTAAATTAACTCGTTGTCCACCAAGGACTGAAATGGTACAGACATGAATACAATGGAAAGATTCGCTTCTGTTTACAAAATAAACAGCAACACACGATTAAAGCATCAGGTTAAAGCATCAACTATTTAAGGAAAAGCTTTGATAGGTTTGTTAATCAATCTAAAATATGATAATTTTATTTGTCCAATTATTGACAACTACTGAGTTACTTTTTAATATATATTTGTATTTTATGGCTTAAAGTACTATTCCCCTTTGAGACCTTGCGCTCTATAGGGCAGATGATATACAGATCATGTTTCTGTGGCCCACGGTTAACGAGGGTAACATGTTGCCGACACAACGACCAACTACCTTTTCTTTTCCCCAACTAATGTCAGGTACTTATTAGAGCTGGGTGGACTCAAAGGCACACAAAGATCCCAGAATTAAAAATCACAGTCTTCACCAGGGTTCGAACCCGGGACCTCGGTTCGGAAGCCAAGAGATTTACAGCTCAGCCACCGCCCTTCATATTTTGTTACTTGGGTTACATAAAAGAAAACTTGACGTTTTAAAAAATGGAAAAAGAATTTATGCGAACGTTTTTTTTTCCTTAGTTTCAATCTACAATCAAACTGAACATGCAACTATACTCGCACACACGCTGCGTGGTCAAAAACACTCAGTGGTAAATTGTGTTGAATTGGTTAAACAGAATGAGGCCATGTAAAAGAGTCTCAGATACCAACTTGTAAAGAAAGTACTGGTCTTAACTATGAGTATGAAATTCCTCTATTAGAGATTTTTAAGGTATACAAAATAAGATAAAAAACAATCGCATCCCGAGAGTCACTCTCTACGAACAACTCGTGACTGGCTCAAGAAAAAACTGGTCGCCCCCATCTTCGTTACATGGATGTAGTAAAACGGGACCTCAAATCAGCGAAGATTTATACTGACCATTGAAAATACATAGCCCTAGACGCACTAGATAGAGAGAGACAGTGACCGAGAAAGCTATGGACAGCGAAAAAAACATGGGCCTCAGCTCTGGAAGAAAAACGTACCATACGAAAAATGGCCAGCTCATCTACTAAAAAAGCGAAAGCCACCGTAACCTGCTCTATTTGTGGACGGCAGTGTCTCTCTAAAATAGAGTTACACAGCCACATGAAAAAGTACAATCATTGTTTTGTACACCGGATAAACCAACCTTAGCCTCCATTTATGATAATCTTCGATAAATAGCAACTTTGCAAACAAAAGAGGTGGTTTAACTTACATAGGATTTCTAAGCTAAGGAATATCAGTTGTAGTTGTATGTACTTCATGTTATCTCAGTGGGGGATAGGAGATCTACATTATGAGAGAATTGAAAAAAAAGTCTTTAAATAACAAAGTATTGAGCTTTCGGCAGTCATCAAATCTCTACGTTCTGTTTATCTCGTCATTAGCTCTATTTGTGAATGCATGTGTCAGAGTTGCAGAGAACATAATACTGAACAGTGTGGGTGCTAGGACACAACCTTGTTATACCCCGTTTGATACTTCGAAGGGCTCTGATGGTTCTCCCTTTTTCTGAAGACGAGCCTTAATGCCATTATCAAATAGTTTCAGCATGGAAATGAATTTTTGTTGAAATCCAAACTTTGACATGATTTTCTATAGTCCTTCCCTGCTAACAGAGTCCAATGCTTTTTTTTTAGATCGACATGTATTGAGAAGAGGTCAGAATTTTGTTCTTGGCATTTTTTCCCGTAGCTGCCTTGCCCCAAACATCATGTCCATCTTTCAACACTATATTCTAAAGCCGCATTTTCTTTCTGGTAGTAGACCATGTTCTATGTGTTGCATGAGCCGATTTAGTAGGATGCGTGCGAGGATTTTCCCAGTAATAGACAGAAGAGATATTCATGTGTGGTTGTCGCAGATTTGGCGGTTTCCATTTCAATGGTAGAAATGGACAATTGTGGCATCATTAAAGTCTTGTGGTATTGACTCTTGTTTCCACATTTTTGATATTTAAAAATTGATATATATTTTTTAGGTACAGTTAATAAATGTTTAAAATTTCAACAATTTCAACTTGTTTCGAGAATGGGTTTGGGAGAAATAATGTGCACAAACTTTTTACCGGACAGAAAGACAGTGGGTTGACCGTTCATCTTAGCTTTATAAAAATATATAACATGTAAAAAATATGACTTAAGATCATGACATAAGAATGGCTGACTAATCCGGTGGTTTGTGTTTTTCAATGGTATTAATTTACATTATACTTCAAATTTCTCAATTATATTTTTTTAAACGTATTGGTTTGAAAATTAGAGCACCCAGAGACTTAACATCAATATATAAGCTAAAGTTATAATTGCAATATCATAATAATAATAAAACGTGTCTTTAAGTTCGAAGATTAAGGAGGAATGCAGTATTTCATGTGGCAACGTAGCCCTAACAGTGACCTGCATATTTTACTACATCAAGCACAGACATATCATTGTCTGCTGGTAGTTGGTTTAGGTTTCTTTTCGCCTTCTACATATGTCCTCGGCTGTTAATTTCCTTTTCCACTGAAAGGTGTATACAGCTGTCTTGTTTGGAAGCTGCCTGCTGAGAGGTGCTCTTTCAATATCTGTTAAAACAAGCTGGTCCATGCTATTTCGGGGGACACCCCTGTTGTGCCTACCTACTTTCAGCCCACCGAAAAGCATTGTGTTGGGCATACGGTAGTCCCACAATGGGATATAGGCCCTGCCCAGTCTAATTTTAAGCACTTCCTTTAATGCAACGTCAATTATCTTAAAAAAGCAACAAAACTTTTTTCCACGTAAATAATGCACTCTTCAGTATTCTTTGGAATCGATGATCTGTGCGGTTTGTTTCTAAAATGTTTTTGCAAGTTCTTTTAGAGTTGAAGATAAACTACACCCTAGTCCAAAACTCCCGAAGCGAGAAGGGTATGAACCCGGGGCCATCAAGACGACCGAAAGATTCTACAGCGGGCAAAAAGCACGCCCAGGCAGCCAGGGTTTGTTTCTGTGTCCTAAAATTAGGGAAGAGTCCAGTATAATAGGATTATCACCATGAACCAATCATTTACTAATACGATTCTCCTTACCTTTATTGTGAAGATCTTTATGTACAGCTCCAACTTGTTCAATGATTTTATTGCAAATAAAAAAAAAAAATAACAAAACAACATCAACAACGTGGATAAGAAAAAAAGAAAAAAGTTCCCATTATTACACACAACAACGATGTCATACATGTATTTATCTATTCCAATGTACTTAATGAAAATTGTTTTTTTTTTACATGTATGATTTGGAAAAAAAACAACAAAACAATAATAATCAATAAGTAATCTCCATTTTGAACATATCATTATAATGTCCAACTAGTTTGTAAATGGCTTTAGAGCGAAAAATCTTTATTCTTCTACTCCTTGACTCCACCTCCGTCCTTTTCCGGTTTCTCAAAATGTGATTTACAACCACACACGAGATTTCATGGCTACTTCTTAATAAAAAGGGTTCTTTTTTCAGACTTGCGATCTATAGGGCAGATGATGTAAAGGTCATCTGTTTCTGCGGCCACGGTAAACAAGCATAACGACCAACCACCTGTCCGACTCGGACTACCACGGACTGTGATCTACCGACTCAAACTTCCCTGACACGGACTACCTCGGACTGTCACTCTAAATAAACAAAATACCAAAACATCGCTCACAACTAGCTAAAGCGCAGTTCAATAATTAATAAAACATTTCTTTTTACCCTGGCCTCTTAGAAATACTTCCTACATGTTGTCCATTGTTTCTGGCAAACAACTTCAGTCATGTACCTAGTAGATCTAGGTGCACTCAGAGGCGGCCTAAGGATCCCAAAATTCAAAATCCTAGTCTAAACTAAAATTCAATTCCAGCACTCTCTGTTCGGAAGCCAAGCGCTAAACCACTCAGCGCCTCAGCAACTTCTAAAAATATCAGTTAGCTTATTTTTTTTTTTTAAATTTAGAAATGAAGAGTGCAGTATATGGCTGCGCCCTGGGCTGTCGTTCGGACTTGTCGATGGTCCCGGGTTAAAAACCCTGCCCGCTCCCATCCACCGCCGAGGTTTGGACTAGTAAGTAAATAATCTTCAAATCTGAAGGAACATCCGTAACATCTTAAATATTTTACAAACATTGCCCTACGACAATCTAAAATACTATTCCCTACTATTTTGTGAGTAGATTCTTAAAAGTTTTACATATGTAGGAGTGAAAACATCGGGTAATAAGAATCTTTCTTCCCATAATAACATTAAAAAATTCATTGAAATAAATCTGGTGCAATGATGAATATGTTTAACCAAATACTTAAACTCAGCGCGAAAATTAATATATAATCATTTTTAGAATGCCATTATTTAGTCGTAATTATTTTGTGTTTAATTACTGTAGACCAGTAGTTCTTTACATTACTATATTTTCGCGACCTTCTATTCTGGGGGTTCTCAAGTTGTGATGACAAGCACGCAATCAACTTAATTTAAACTGTCAGTTACATTAGGTAAGTGACGTTTCAATATGAGCCTATCACTGAAGGAGAAGAAAAAAATGTCCTGGTCAAAATAGAAATATTCCAGATAGTCTGACAGATGAGAAGCACGTATATATCTATATGTACATACTAATGTACACATATCTATATATGTATATATACTAATGGTTCCGGAAGGTTGTCATTGCCGGAAGTGGTGATGGATGTAAGCACTCCACTACCTATAAAATGCTTCCTAATGACATGCGTCTCAAATAGCCTCTGACAACCAGTCCAACTCCTGGCCTTCACGTGTGGCTCAGATATTGAGTCCGGCGGAACTGTTCTAACAGGAGAAGGGGTAAAGGCGAGTAACTGGCGCCTTAATTAGTAAGCTTTGGGCAGGAGGGGCTCGTTAGCCATGGCTGGCTACCCACATAGGAGAAGGAAAACTATGAATTCAAACCTCTGTTGCCTTGCAGCTATGCCCAATCATGGGAAAGCCTTCGGGAGTCAACCCTGGTAGAACCTGCGACGCCGCTGACCCCAAACTGTATCGGAACTGCCGTTCCTTTGGATACATCAGCTGCGTGGAGAGGGGGGAACTGATGTGTGGACGACATCGTTCCGACCACAGCTAATGCCCAGACATTCATCTCATTTCCATGAGATGATCGATAGTCGCTTTGCGACTAAAGGAGGCCATATAATAATAGTGTACTAATATTTCTATGTATATACTAATGTACTAATGTTTATACACATATACTAATGTACTAATGTTTAAATGCATATACTAATGCACTTATATTTATAATAATAATAATAACAATAAGGCTTTTCTTCGAGTCCGAAAATTAGTGAGGAATGCAATATTTCCTGTGGCTGCGCAACCCCAGCTGTGACCTACATATTTTGCCACATCCAGGACAAGCATAACCATTGTCCACAGGTGGTCGATTAAGCTTTTCTTTTCGCCGTCTGCGTCTGTCCTCGGCAGTGGATTTTCTTTTGGTCTCATATATGCACAATAATATATGTATGCATATAATAATGTACCAATATTTTTATCCATATAATAATGTACTTATATCATAATGTATTTACTTATGTAAGTCACCGTTAGTCTCCTTCAGTCGTAGGACGACTATGGTTCATCTCAGCGCACACTTCCTCATATGGCTCGTGAGCCCTATTTTGGAGAGACACTCCCGTCCACAGATAGCGCAGGTTAAGGTGGCTTTTGCTTCGGTGGTAGAGGAGCTGGCCGTTTTTCGGATTGTGCGTTTTTTTATCCTGGGCTGAGACCCATGTACTTTCACTGTCCATAGCTTTCTTGGTCACTGTCTCTCTCCACCTGTTGCGGTCTAGAGCTATGTCTTCCCAATTGTCAGTATTGATGTTCACTGATTTAAGGTCACGTTTTATTACATCTATGTAACGGAGGTGGGGGCGACCAGTTTTTCTTGTGCCAGTCGCGAGTTGACCATAGAGGATGACTTTCGGGATGCGCTTGTCCTCCATCCGGCGAACATGTCCAAGCCAGCGCAAACGGCATTGTCTGAGGGCTGTAAAGATGCTGGGAATACCTGATCGCGCAAGGATCTCAGTATTGCACACTTTTTCTTTCCATGTGATGTTCAAGATCCTACGGAGACATCTCAAATGGATTGAGTTTAGTTTTCTCTCTTGCTTTGCGTAGGTGGACCATGATTTACTGCCATACAGCAGTGTACTCATAACGCATGCCTTGTAGACTTCCATTTTGGTATTAGATATAATATGTAAGTCATAACCATATTATATCTAATATTATACGGATGTTACGTCATTATATTTTTGTGAATAGTTATTTTTTAAAATCATTAAATCTCTTTTTTCTTTAAAACTGTAATAAGTATTCATTGATTTATTGTAAACTTTATAGGTCTGTGTCTCAATTCTTATATGATCAATAGCATACTAAGAACCCACTAGTACTAATGTAATAATACGCATTCTAGGTTTAAAATAATAATTATAATAATTATAATGAAATGAAAATCTTTGCTCCGAGTTTAAATGGCTGTAAAAGTTTTTGTGACAACTGCAATATTCCCATTATTATAATATTCAACGTAAGTTCGAATGGAAATTTTCATTCATGACGTATAAGAACTATAAATAGCTAAGAAGAACTATAAATAGGTGACTTCTTTTGGCGTATCCGGTTGTACAAAATAAAAGGTAGTGTTAATATGCTACATTTTTTGAAAAGGTAAATAATTATATTTGAGCACTTTTTATCACCTCAAAGTTAAAGTTTATAAGCTCTTCTTTGCCATTTCCGTTTGTATTACAAACTTATCCAATAGCGGTAATGAAAGGAATGTAATACGAAGATAAACTGCCAGCTATTGATATATTTTTAAAATTTATTTCCTTAGCGCCAAAAAAAAAAGTGAAGTAAAATATTAAAATGAAACTTTGTCAATTCTTCCCTTCACCGATATTCAATAATGCTATGCTAAAACTGGGAAGTATTAAATATCTGGGAAAGAACGGACTAAGTTATAGCATGACCACTCAACACTCTTGCATATGCTCAAGGAAAAAAAACAACTCGTGATGGCCAACACCATCAGCTATACACACGACACTGGGACTACATGTGTAGGCCAACTACCTCTATCTGACCAGGTTGTTTAAATCTGTCAAACACACAGTCTATTTTTTTTTTTTGGGGGGGGGGAAAGGGGCAAGGAGGGTGTGGATGAGTTTTTTTCTTCTTCTATATTTGGTTTTCCTAATGTTCTTAGATATAGCTGTATAATAGACCAGACTACAATTTCATCTATCCTACGGCATCACCTAAGATTCAAGCTCTAAATAGATATTATTGATGTTAATAAAATATCGTTTACCGCAAATGAATTAATCTAGAAAAATAAATATATTGACTAAGAACGCTTCAGATTCCAACTATTAACGAACAGCTACTATCAGTATTAAGCTCTTGAAGCCAGAACCAGAGGCAGTCCTTGGACTTGTAATTTCAAGACTGATGACCAGGTTGTTGGTCTGAAATTCATGAACACATACATTCACCCACTTTACAAGCCAGACTGCACTTTACCTTTGAGAGATTTACATTAGTAACTAGTGAAAAAGGTATTTACGTATTTTACATTGACCATGCCGCACACACACACACACACCCCTTTACAGTTGGTGGACTCGTTCACCACCATAGTTTTGCTTAAAAAACTAAGAAATTTCGGCGGCATTAATGGTCCATTGCACCAGTGGATTAAAGATATTCTGATAGGAGAGAACAAACTGTAATAATAAATGGCTCTAAATCAACACCGATAACAGTAAACTCAGGTGTACCTCAAGGAACAGTCTTAGGTCCACTACTATTTTTAATTTACATACATGATTTACCAAAATTGCATTAGTTCAGGAACAAAAGTCAGATTATTTGCAGACGATTGCATAATATATAAAACAGATACAGAACTTTTAGAAAGAGAATTAGATAAATTACAGAAATGGGAATCAAATCGGAGCATGTCTTTCCACCCAGAAAAATGTCAGTTATTAGAGTAACAAAAAAACTAAAACAAATTAATTCCACTTATCTTATTAATGGTAAACCAGTAACACAGACTAAAAACTCAAAATACCTAGGTGCTATAATAAATGAAAAACTACATGGAATCCCCATATCGATGAAACTATAGAAAAAAATCAAACAAAGCATAAGGGTTTATTAGAAGAAATTTCTATAAATCAAATAAGAACATAAAACTAAAATGTTATTTAACCTTGGTTAGGCCAATAATAGAATATGCATCCTCCGTTTGGGACCCCTCAACTCAAGAAAACATTAAGAAACTGGAACAGACACAAAAGAGAGCAGTGAGATTCATAACAAACGAATATTCACATTTGACTAGAGTAGAACCTTTAGTAAAGTCACTAAATTTAGAAAGCCTTCAGGATAGAAGACTCAAAAGTAAAGTAGCAATTATACATAAAACACTGAACCATAATCTTCAAATACAAAAACAAAATTTAATAAAATACTCAGAAAGACACAAAGATAAAGGCACATTCCTCGTTCCATATGCTAGGACAAATTTTTACAAAAGCTCCTTCTTCCCTAGTGCTATTAGAGCATGGAATGGGTTGCCTGAACTAGCCGGGAAAACCAGTGACTTGGAGGAAATTAAGTCATTGGTTAACATGCATGACTAAATGCATGACGCGTAGGACGTAATCATCTTCTTTTTTGAAGTAACGTTTGTATCATATAAGATAAGATAAATCATTGTCCTGTTTGAGCTTTCCTTGTAATGGCCTCCATGTCATCGCAACTTATGGTATGCGTGATTTATTTTGTCGTACAAAAGGTCTCGCAAACCTCATGCGACGCTCTGTCACAACCTCACTAAGTGTTCCACTCCCAGTTCGGCATAGGATTTCCTTTATTGAGACCCGATCTATGTAACTGACTCCTAAAATCCATCTTAGCCATCTTTGTTGAGCCACATTTAGTCCTTTTTCAATTTCGGCAGATGACTTCTATGCTATTCACTGCTTTTTTAATTGAGCCCAGCGACTGGTAGAAATTTGTAACCACTCTTAGCTACGCTCTTTGAATTTTGTGACTAGTTCGCTTTAGATTTTATATCGAAAAAAGAAGTTATGTCGTCAAAACCATCTGATGGGGTGTTTGTATCTAAAAACTTTTTTTTAACAAACTCAAAACCCCCTTAGCTACCCAAATAGAATTTGGTGACTGTAGTTTGCTTTAGAATAATATTGAAGAGGGGTTTTCAAACTCAAAACCATCTCTAGGGGGATTTTAAATTCAAAACATCTGAAGGGGTTTTAAACTTAAAGCCCTTTGGAGGGGGAAGTTTTAAACTTAAACCCCCCCATTGGCTGTGTTAATAGAATTTTTAGTGTGTAATTTGCTTTTTTTATATTGAAGAGTGTGCTTTTTTAGCTCCCCCCATAGGGGTTTAAACTCAAAACCCCTCATTGGCGATGCCCATAGAAATTTGAGTGTGTAATTTGTTTGTTTTTTATGGAAAGTTGATCTTTAGCTTCAAACACAGCTGGAGCGGGTTTCAAATTCAAAACCATCTGGAGGGGTTTTGTACTTAAATCAAAACCCTCCTTGGATATGCTCATAGAGTCTGATGACTGATGTATGATGAATGATGTATGAGGAGTTGGTTTTATAGAAAAAAAACATTTCGGAGGGGGTTTTAGAAGTCAAAATCCCCCCTTAGTTATGATCTTGGAGTTGTCGTTCGCATTATTTTTTTATTTGTCTTATCGAAGAGGGGGGGATAATAGCAAAACCACCTGGAATGGGGTTTAACCCCCCCCCCCCCAAGGCTCCGCTCGCGCAAGTGATGGTTTGATATTAAAATCTTACCTAAAAAAAAAAAAATCAAAGCAAAAACTCACTCACAGAATTCCACCCCCTTTGCGCGGGGATTTCATTTCGGGTGGGGGGTGTTGAACCCCAAACCCTTCCCCCTGGTTACGCCCATGCATACATACATACATACACCTTACTTTCTGCTTTATATATTAGATGTCACTAATCGACATTGTGACCTCATTCTATCTCTTTCTGGAAAAGGTAAGGTCAAAACAAGTTTACTGAATAAAGACGAGTTAATAATAATTAACCAATCAGAAAAGGAAGTCATGAAAAAACTGCATACGCCAGTTTCTGGAAGGTGATCTCTAAGAGAAATATTTGGAACACAAGTTTCTATGATTCTAGAAAAGACGATTTTAAGACAGGTATAAACTGGGCGAATGTTAGTTAGTCGAGGTCCTTATGTTGTAGCAGTTCCCGTAGTTGTAGTGCGTCCTAGAACTTCTAAAGTCATTGGGTTGTAGCAGGTCCATAAGTTGTTTATATATTTGAAGCTAATTCTAAGTGAATGTGAAGTTGTAGTTGTTTAGTCCTATCAATATATTTCAGTGTAGTGACGGTGCCAATTTAGTACTTCAGCGGTTGTGTCAGAATATATGTCAAATAATACTATAGTATGAATTCTTGAATTAATGTTTAGAAAGAGTTCTTGAAAAGAAAGAAAAAAGAAGTCTAGAAGTTTCTTCAGTGTATTTTAGTTGTATATTTTCACGGCAGGTTGATTCTGTTTGTGTCACAATAAGACTTGTCATTGTATATATGTATATATATATATATATATATATATATATATATATATATATATATATATATATATATATATATATATATATATATATATATATATATATATATATATATATATATAAGGAAAGGCGAGCAATGTCTTCAAACACAATTCATAAATATTAAATCATTAACAAATTCGGCGCTAGAAAAATAGAAATAACTGGAATGGTAGATAGAAAGATCATCGAAAAAGGTTTCCATGCTGGAAAGGCAGCTCAGATCGAGTCAAATCTCATTTAAATAATTTAGGCCCTTTTTGACAGATATCCAAGATAAGCCATACAATCCACTCCTTTTTAAAACAAAGTATTATCATTATAGTTCAAATTTGGCGACTACCGTTACAATCACATAGGTGGTCTAAAAAAAAGATTAGGATTAAGACTTAGTTGACCTGAGGGAACGGCGTTAAGATTTTGGTTGCAGCGTAAAAGATTCGAGCAAAACACATCGAACTCACTTATATACTTGCCACTTAACATGGTCATTCTTTTACACATTTTATTCCAAGTTTGATATTATTTTAAATTTCAAACGAAAAGCCAAATGTATTGTTGTTCCATGACGCTGGCCAAAACCATTGTTTTAAGCCACGCATAAATCCACAAACAGAAAAGATTATTATCAGGAACTCTTCACATTGCGCTTTTAACTTCACAAAATGAAGGCAACTTTGAAAAGCAATGTGTAGCTACGTGGGTGGAAAAAGGAGCCATATACGCGACGCAATCGACAGAGTTGAGCAGGCTTGTCATATCCTGAGCTTCTGTAAGGACAAAAGAAGCAAAATATTAAACAAGCATAAAAAAAAAAAAAAAAAAAAAAAAAAAAAAGCTTATGTAAGGGCAGAGAACTGCTAATTACTGCTGTTGATATGAAAATGACAGGGTTTGGCTCCCTTTCTTCTCCATAAAACAAAATTAATTAATTAGTTCTAAATGATTAGCTACTTGGTTAAACTGTTAGAATGATTCGTGGATTATCATGAGCTATGAATAATTTTGCAAAATTCGAACATGATTAGAGCATGGAGAGTTAGTGAACGGCGTGCCGAATGTTAATGATGGGAATAAATTCATGCATATATCTACATCTCTCGTAGGGTCAAACATTATTCCCCCTATTTACATATCAAACAAAATAATTAATCATCAACAATTAATTAACTAATTGATTCTGTTTCCTATCATTAGAGAATGTAGCTAAATTGTTTCAAATTAACCATATAATGCTTTACATAGATTTCAAATCTGAAAAGTGTTTTGTGATTAGGCTGATTAGAAACACAATTTTAAAATCCTAATAGCGTTAAAAAGATAAATATAGATGTATTGTCATTTCACAACATTGAAAAGAAGTAAGATGAACTATTATTATAAATAAAACGAAATTGATGTAAATTGATTTTATTAAATTAATAATAAAAATAATAATAATCATTATTGTCCATCCATATGGAAATATGACTAAATGCATGACGCGTAGGACGTAATCATCTTCTTTTTTGAAGTAACGTCTATATTATAAAAGAAGATAAGAAATTAGTCTTACAATTTGTGTATTACACCAAACCAGTGATGCTCAACCTAATTCGACCTGCGGGCCGTTTTAACTTTTTGACACGCGTGTCGCGGGCCACGTCAACGAAAATGTAAAAAGAACTAAATCAAAATTCACCTGAAACTATTTGAAACTATTGAATCTAGTACTTACATTAATTAATGGGATTTTTAAAGTCATATAATTTTTTTACGCGTCTAAAAATGGCTTTATCTCTCTACTTAAAATGTGAGAAACATTGTAGCTACTTTTACCACCAACTTATTTTCTTGTCTCTCTTTGGTGTACCAATCTCTAGACGTAGTTTAACCAATCTTTTACTAGCGGCTTAAACCATGAACAGCCAGATTTTTTAAAAATCAAAACAAATATGCTGGCTTATTATCATGTTCCACAAAAAAGTCCATTCACTTTCCCTGGTAGATTCTACATTCAGAGTTCCATTTCATAACCTCATAAACGCACACTCGTTATAGGTCAATTACCAATCCGCAAGAGAAAAAGTGAGGGCCCTAACGATTGTAAAGATCCATTTTCATCTTTTTTGAAAGGGGGGGGGGGAGGATTTTCTACTTTTTTGAAAGGGGGGAGGAGGATTTTCTACTTTTTTGAAAAGGGGGGGGGAGGATTTTCTACTTTTTATGAAAGGGGTGGAGGATTTTCTACTTTTTTGAAAAGGGGGGGGGGGATTTTCTACTTTTTTGAAAAGGGGGGAGGGAGGATTTTCTACTTTTTTGAAAAGGGGGAAGGGAGGATTTTCTACTTTTTTGAAAAGGGGGGGATTTTCTACTTTTTTGAAAGGGGGGGAGGATTTTCTACTTTTTTGAAAGGGGGGAGGAGGATTTTCTACTTTTTTAAAAGGGGGGGGGGAGGATTTTCTACTTTTTATGAAAGGGGGGGAGGATTTTCTACTTTTTTGAAAAGGGGGGGGATTTTCTACTTTTTTGAAAAGGGGGGAGAGAGGATTTTCTACTTTTTTGAAAAGGGGGAAGGGAGGATTTTCTACTTTTTTGAAAAGGGGGGGATTTTCTATTTTTTTGAAAGGGGGGGAGGAGGATTTTCTACTTTTTTGAAAAAGAAGGGGGGAGGATTTTCTACTTTTTTGAAAAGGGGGGAGGAGGATTTTCTACTTTTTTGAAAAAGGAGGGGGAGGATTTTCTACTTTTTTGAAAAGGGGGGGGGGAGGATTTTCTACTTTTTTTGAAAGGGGGGGGGAGGATTTTCTACTTTTTTGAAAAGGGGGGGGGAGGATTTTCTACTTTTTTTGAAAGGGGGGGGAGGATTTTCTACTTTTTTGAAAAGGGGGGGGGGGAGGATTTTCTACTTTTTTGAAAGGGGGGGAGGATTTTCTACTTTTTTGAAAAGGGGGGGGGATTTTCTACTTTTTTATGCCGACGTTTTACACCAGACTCACTCATAATTTACATGTGACAAAGTTTATACCAGATTGTTCCTATTTAATGATTTGATTTGCCAGCGGAACAAAATTATTGTAGAAAGGAGAAGGGTAATGTGGCATTCAATTGGGGCTTTCGGAAAATGTATTTGATTCTCTATGCCTTAATCTTATAGTATAAAGAAATGTATGCGGTGTCTAATACAGTACATTGCTTGTATTAAAACTAAAGGTCGCAATAAATGAAAAAAAAAAAAAAAGGAAAACTGAACGAAACTAAATGTGGGTGCGGGGTCTGAGTCAAACTATAGTATAGATTGAAAAGAGAAGCCGAAGGAAAGTCATAGAGTGTAGGAAAGTCATAGAAAGTAATAAAGTCATAGAGTGTAGGAAAGTCATAGAGTGTAGGAAAGTCAGAGTGTAGGAAAGTCATAGAGTGTAGGAAAGTCAGAGTGTAGGAAAGTCAGAGTGTAGGAAAGTCAGAGTGTAGGAAAGTCAGAGTGTAGGAAAGTCATAGAGTGTAGGAAAGTCAGAGTGTAGGAAAGTCAGAGTGTAGGAAAGTCATAGAGTGTAGGAAAGTCAGAGTGTAGGAAAGTCATAGAGTGTAGGAAAGTCAGAGTGTAGGAAAGTCATAGAGTGTAGGAAAGTCAGAGTGTAGGAAGGTCATAGTGTGTAGGAAGGTCATAGTGTGTAGGAAGGTCATAGAGTGTAGGAAGGTCATAGAGTGTAAGAAAGTCATAGAGTGTAAGAAAGTCATAGAGTGTAGGCAAGTCATAGAGTGTAGCCAAGCCATAGAGTGTAGGCAAGTCATAGAGTGTAAGAAAGTCATAGAGTGTAGGAAAGTCATAGAGTGTAAGAAAGTCATAGAGTGTAAGAAAGTCATAGAGTGTAAGAAAGTCATAGAGTGTAGGAAAGTCATAGAGTGTAGGCAAGTCATAGAGTGTAAGAAAGTCATAGAGTGTAGGAAAGTCATAGAGTGTAGGAAAGTCATAGAGTGTAAGAAAGTCATAGAGTGTAAGAAAGTCATAGAGTGTAAGAAAGTCATAGAGTGTAAGAAAGTCATAGAGTGTAAGAAAGTCATAGAGTGTAGGAAAGTCATAGAGTGTAGGCAAGTCATAGAGTGTAGGAAAGTCATAGAGTGTAAGAAAGTCATAGAGTGTAGGCAAGTCATAGAGTGTAGGCAAGTCATAGAGTGTAGGCAAGTCATAGAGTGTAGGAAAGTCATAGAGTGTAAGAAAGTCATAGAGTGTAGGCAAGTCATAGAGTGTAGGCAAGCCATAGAGTGTAGGCAAGTCATAGAGTGTAAGAAAGTCATAGAGTGTAGGAAAGTCATAGAGTGTAGGAAAGTCATAGAGTGTAGGAAAGTCATAGAGTGTAGGCAAGTCATAGAGTGTAGGCAAGTCATAGAGTGTAGAAAGACTAGTGTTTTGTTGTGGACTGGAACGGGAGCGGATAAGTAAAAGTGATACTAGAGCGTGTATGTATTTGGGACTTTTTTATGTAACGGTTCTTTCCAGTTTATGCCAAAAGTCAATGCCGGAAACATTATGATAGGCATGTTAAAAATAAAATGGGTGTTTCAGACATTGAAAGAGAGAGAGAGAGAGAGGGAGAGAATGAGGGAGGGAGAGAAAGACAGAGAGAGAGAGAGAGAGAGAGAGAGAGAGAGAAGACGAAGGAAAGAGAGCGATCCTTAAAATTTAATTGTAGCTTTTAAAGTACTACGGGCTCTTAAAAAGGTATCAAAGGGGATGTTTCAGTTATAATAATAAAATATAAAGTCTGGGAAAAAATAAACGAAAGTATCCGGTGTGTACTGTTATATATATATATATATATATATATATATATATATATATATATATTTATATTTATATATATTTAAATATATATATATTTAAATAAATAAATTTAAAGAAACCTAGACAGAAAGACTCCATAGAGAGTACCATAAAATTAAAAACCTAACCAAAAGACTTACCATACAGTTGCAGAGTGAACACTTAAAAGTAAAGTAAAGTTCCCCTTTCAGACCTCGTGGTCTATGGGGCAGATGATGTAAATGTCATCTGTTTCTGTGATATCATGTGGCCAGCACAACGATCGACCGCCTTTACTTTTCCCAAACTAGTTTCAGGTACCCATTAGAGCTGGCTGGACTTAGAGGCCCGATGCTTACTGTTTAGGCGCCAGTTACTCGCCTTTGCCCCTTCTCCTGTTAGTGAGAACAGTTCCTGCGGCCCAATATCTGAGCCACACGTGAAGGCCAGGAGTTGGACTGCTTGTCAGAGACTATTTGAGACGCATGTCATTAGGGAGCATTTTATAGGTAGTGGAGTTCTTACATCCTTTACCACTTCCGGCAATGACAACCTTACGGAACTACCGGCATCATTAAACCGAATTAAAATACTTTAACACAGAAAATGTAGGACTCTAGTAAATCGCTTAGATAACATTATAACCTCAGTCCATACCAACATGGCTTTAAGAATTATAGGTCATGTAGAAAACTAAAAGGACTAATTAATAATTTTTCAAAGTTATTACATAATGATAAGAACCTAGACCCATTTTATTAGACTTTTCAAAGGCATTTGACAAAGTTCACCACCGCAGCTAGCTTGGAAAGTTAAAATACTTTGACATTGTTTGCTCATTACATTAATTGACCCAGAATTTCTTGACAGGGCTCCCATTCAAAACCAACTATAGTTAACTCAGCTTTACATCAAGGCACAGTCTTTAGCACACTTCTGTTTCTAATTTTTATAAATAAACTACCGAATTGTATTAGTTCAGGGACAAAAATTAGATTATTTGCAGACGACTTCAAAATACATATACCTATAAAATACATATACCTATAAAATACATATACCTATAAAATACATATACAAATAAAATACATATACATATAAAATACATATACCTATAAAATACTCAGTATAGTGGGCAAGATCTTTGCTAGAGTGGCACTATCCAGGCTGCAAGTGATAGCTTCTAGAGTCTACCCAGAGTCTCAGTGTGGATTCAGGAGTGGTAGATCCACTATAGACATGATATCTTCTCTATAACTACTGCAGGAGAAATTCAGAGAGAGAGACAGACCCCTTTACATCGTTTTTGTTGATCTGACTAAAACTTTTGACATGGTCAGCAGAAGTGGCCTTTTCAAACTCCTGAGGAAAATAGGTTGCCCTCCCAAACTACTGCAGTTCATTGAATGTTTTCACGAGGAAACTAAATGCGCTGTCAAGTTCAATGGAGCCCAATCAGCACCTTTTGAGGTTTGCAGTGGTGTCAAGCAGGGATGTGTGCTCGCACCTACTCTGTTTGGCATATTCTTCTTCTGTCTACTGCATTATGCGTACAACGACATAAACGAAGGTGTGTTTCTCCATACAAGATCCTCTGGAAAACTATTTAATGTATCAAGGCTGCGGGCAAAAACCAAGGTTAGGAAGCTACTCGTCAGGGAATTCCTGTATGCTGATGATGCAGCTATTGTGGCTGATTCTGATATTCAGCTACAGTGCCTGTATGACAAATTATCTGCTGCTTGCCAGAAGTTCGGCTTAAACATCAGTCAAAGCAAGACTAAGATACTTGTCCAAAACACAAACACTGCACCTCAAGTAAGCATTAATGGCAAACCACTAGAAATTGTTGATCACTTTTGTTACCTTGGCTCCATCATATCCAACAACACTCTACTGGATAAAGACATAAACAACAGGATAGCCAAGGCAATGGCCACCATGTCACGGCTGCAGAAAAGAGCATGGGACAACATATTGCTGACTAGCAGTACTAAAGCCCTAGTCTACCGGACCTGTGTGTTGAGCACCTTGCTGTACGGAAGTGAAACATGGTCAACCTACTCATGGCAGGAAAAAAAGCTGAATGTTTTCCACCTCCGATGCCTAAGGCGGATCTTTAAAATAAGGTGGCAAGATAAGATAACCAATGAGGAAGTGCTACAAAGAGCAGGGTGCCAGGACATCCGCTCTGTTATCAGCAGCAGACGCCTTGGCTGGCTTGGTCACGTTTGTAGAATGCCAGTAGGTCGACTTCCACAGGACATCCTGTATGGCGATCTAATAGAAGGCAGGAGAGCCGCTGGTCGCCCACTTTTACGTTATACGGATGTATGCAAACGCGACATGAAGCCTTTCAAAATCGACACTGGCAACTGGGAAGAGATGGCACTGGACAGATCCTCATGGAGAGAGAGCATAAAGAAAGGGTCAAAGATTGCAGATGTCATACACAACAGAAGCAGAAAGAAGGGTGAAAATGCAACGGCACCTGGTGATTATATATGCCCAACCTGCGATCGCAGCTGTGTATCAAGGATTGGCCTCTTTAGTCACACAAGAAGTTGCAAAGGGAAAAGATCGTCTCTCGAGACGTAAAATGCCACAGACATAAAATACATAAACCTATAAAATACATATACCTATAAAATACATATACATATAAAATACATATACATATAAAATACATATGCCTATAAAATACATATACATATAAAATACATATACTAGGGTGGCCCTTATTTTTGAACTTTTTATTTTCTAACCTCTGACCCTCCAGAAAGTGTCCTTATGATAAGAAAACATTGTTTGCAAAATTTTACGCAGATATTTAATCATTTAGGGGTAGCTCAATAACATTGAAGTTTACAATAGGCACTCATTACTCAGCAGCATGACATGTGAAGCAATATTGCATCATCATCATGTAATTAATATGTGTGATGCAACATTGCATCATCTAAGTAACAACTCTAGGTGATGCAACATTGCATCATCTATTTAATATGTCTGATGTAATATTGCGTCAGCCTGCAGTGTTGTGTATTACCTAAGCAAGCATGCGATTACATGACAGACTGTCATTGTTAAGTGGTCTCTTTCACACTGTCAGTGATGTAAAGCATTTTTGTTTAATTAGTTGAACAGTGAACACTTCAGTGAACACTCATCTTTTTAGTGTTATTATGGCTTCTGTAAGTACCACCACCAAAAGCAGAAAACCTGTGTACTTATTGGAGAAGTTTACAGAAGAAATCAGAGGTCAGAAGTTGCCCTCAAACCGGCAGGCTCTTGGACACTTCCTCTTTCTGCACCTACAACAGAAGAAGACTGTCCGCGAATCATCAACGCTTACTGTTGATGAAATTGAACAATTCTGGAACCGTGCACGAATTCCGGTTCGTCATAAGCAGGATTCAATCAAGAAGATTGAAGTATTGTTTGATCAATGGCGATCTCTCAAGAAAAATGCCTCGAGACGAACAGATACACAGCAAAGGAATGAAGAGCAATTCACAGAATTGTTTGATGATCTGTTTGATATAGCCCATGGTGAGGCAATGAGTATGATAAAAATTGATGAGGATAAAGAATTTCTAATTGCACAGAGAGAAAAGGGGCGTAGAGGCGGCATGTCATCAGTGGATACTGTATTAGCGAAGAAAGAAACAAAACAGCATCAGAAGTTAATTAAGGAGCAGGAACGTCGATATAAATCTGCTTCTGAACAGGACAGTTTGCAGGAACAAGTTAGTATTGACTGTAGCAGCAGTAGCAGTAGTGATGACGACACTGATAAAGATGTTTCATATCATTTGGCCAGTGGTGTTACCAGTTCCGAGTTACCACCTGCAGCAAAACGTGGTCGACAAACTATTATGACACCCGACCTGGCAGCCTTCCTAGATCGCAACAAGGTATCCGATCGGGCTGCTGTAATGATTGTTGGTGAGACAGCGAAATCACTCGGGCAGGACATTAGTACACTGACTCTCAACAGGAGTAGTATTCAGCGCCAGAGACAGCACTGCCGAGCAGAATGTGCAGAGAAGATTCAACAAAGCTTTCAACCTGGTGGTGTACTGGTCGTTCACTGGGATGGCAAGCTTCTACCTGATCTCAGTGGTCAGGAAATGGTGGACCGCTTGCCTATACTGGTGTCTTCTACCGATGGGGATGTACAGTTATTGGCCGTTCCAAAAATTCCTGCAGGAACAGGGTCTGCGCAAGCCCGTGCAGTCTTTGATGCACTGAATGAGTGGGGAATAACCAGTAATGTCCAAGGATTGTGCTTTGACACCACCAGCTCTAATACTGGCCGAAAAAATGGAGCCTGTGTTTTGCTTCAACAGCTGATTGGTAGGGATCTTCTGTACCTTGCTTGCCGTCATCATATGCTCGAACTTGTGGCCAGTGCAGCATTCACACAAGTTATGGGTTCCTCATCAGCACCAGAAGTTCTTCTCTTCAAGAGATTTAAAGCACACTGGCAGTTCATCGATAAGAGTCAATTTCAAGATTCATCTTCTGATCAGGAAAGTGCCCTTGTCATTGCTAGCATCAAGGAGGCTCTTGGAACGATGCTCATGTCTGCTGTGGCTGAAAACCAACCTCGTGATGATTACCGCGAGTTAGCAGAAGTAACGCTGATCTATCTTGGCATAACTCCACAACGTGGAATACACTTCAGAGCGCCTGGGGCTATGCATCAAGCCAGGTGGATGTCAAAAATTATCTACACCTTCAAGGTGTGGCTGTTCCGTTCACAGTTTCAACTGTCCACACGTGAGGAGACAGGTCTGCGTCAACTTAGCATATTTTTTGCGACAGTCTATGTCAAGGCTTGGTATACAGCTCCTCTTGCAAGTGCTGCAGCAAACAATGATCTTCAGCTTCTGAAATGCCTATTAAAGTACAGTTCTACAAACAGTGCTATTTCAAAGGTAACATCCCACAAGATGATGGATCACTTGTGGTACCTATCAGAGAACTTGGTTGGCTTGGCATTCTTTGATAATGCAATCAGCAACGAGATCAAAGACAGAATGGTTCAAGCAATGAATGAAGTTGATGGAGCAGCTGATCCTCCTAAGCGCATACAATTACATCAAGTTTCCTCTGCCGACCTAGAACGTATGTCAACAGCTGACTTTGTGACGAAAAATACCAGATCTTTGTTCATCACGCTGGATCTTCCACAGGGATTCCTTCATTTACCCGCCGAACAGTGGGCTCAGAGTGAAGACTACCAGGCTGCAGCCAAACGTGTTCACCATCTTACAGTCATTAATGATCATGCTGAAAGGGGAGTCGCTCTAGTGGAACAGTTTTCCGGACGCCTCACCAAGAATGAAGAACAACTACAGTTCCTAATGCAGCTGGTCTCTGACAATCGCAAGCGGTACCCCAACGCACTGAAACGCTCATTAATGGATCACCAGTGACAGTTGGTGATAGACGCTTGACATTGTAAGCTACTTTATCGTTGCAATTTACTTTGTATTACATACTAGAAGTGAAATAAAAAAATCTGTTAATTTCAAGCATCTGCTAACATTTTGTATGGACTGTATTAGAAACGTGGACAGTGAGGTAAACTTTAGATCGCTTGAGCTACCACTAATTGTTAGAATTTCTTTCTGAAATTTTATGTGTAATGTTTTTGTACCATATGTAAGATAATAAGAGGGTCAGAGCTTAGTTTTTTTTAATTTTATTTTTTGCCTGTAAGTAAGGGCCACCCTAACATATACCTTTAAAAACGACATAAGATACTACAATAATGCAAAAGGAATCAAGAAAATTACAGACATGAACATCAAATTGGAACATGTCTATCCACCCAGTAAAATGCCAACTATAAAGAGTAAGCT
The DNA here is from genome assembly GCA_036873155.1 of Biomphalaria sudanica. Lineage (NCBI taxonomy): Eukaryota > Metazoa > Mollusca > Gastropoda > Planorbidae > Biomphalaria > Biomphalaria sudanica. The sequence goes on from JAZGLO010006682.1 coordinate 212,394, forward strand.
CAAAATAAGGTTAAGCTTCAAACACGTAAAATCTCTAGGTGTAATAATTAATCAAAAATATAACAAAATCCCAATAATGACGACCTTATTAAGTGAATAAAAAAAAGCACTATGGCATATTGAAAGTTTTTGTTTTTTTTACAGATCAAACTATAGCATATCAAAAGTACTATTTAACCTTAGTTAATATTATAATATGCATCCTCTGTTTTGGATCCCTCAACTGAAGAAAACAAAGAAGCTAAAACTTACACAAAATAGAGCAGTGAGAGTAATAACAAACGTATATTCACTTTTGATTAGAGTAAAAATCGCTAAATTTTGAGACACTTCAGGACAAAAGAATAAAAAGTGAACTAGTTATAATACATGTTTAAGTTGTTTAGCGCATTTTTTTTTATGGTTTTAGAATTTTCAATACACTATGATCCTATTACTTGTCTGGACCAGTTGGGAAGGGGTTGGTAGAAAGAACGGGGTATTTGGGTGATCGTTTTGTAAATGTATTTAAAATAAAAAAAAAAGGAACCAGAATTCGAACTTGTGGTCTAAAGCCTTCTCGGGCTTCACAAGCATGCGCGGTAACCACTCTGCTAGCGAAGAGTCTATGATCATAGACGATTTTTATAGCTATCTATTGTTTCTATTTCATGTTTGTTTTAACTAAGCCTTAGACGACTACCTAATACAAAGGGGACTAATTATGCTTATACCACCACTCCAGTCTAGTTCAAATTCGTTCCCTTGTTTGATATACCGAATAATATCATTTATTACCGATAGTTAATTAACTAATTGGTTATTTTTTTTTATTGATACTTAGTTTGTCAGGTGAACGGAATAATTGTACAAACTTTTAACTTGATCCGAGATTGGCTGACAGACAGACAGAGATAGTTGATATAAGTTTTTTTTATACTATACTCAGAAAGACACAAAGATAGAGTCACGTTTCTTCTTATGTAATACTGACGTTACTTCAAAAAAAGAAGATGATTACGTCCTTCTCATTACGTAGGCTAGGACAAAGTCGCACAAGAGCTCCTTCTTCCCTAGTGTCATCAGAGAATGGAATGGGTTGCCTGAATCAACCAGAAAAACCAGCGACCTAACACTGGTTAACATGCATGACTAGATTAACGCTTGAAATACGTAGGACTTAATTATCATTTCTTATAACGTCTATAAAATATAACATAAGAAGAAAGAAGAAAACGTGGGAAAATTATATTTTTGTTTGTACAAAAAAGCTCGTGGAACTCACTATAGAAAATTAGTTTCTGTAATTTCCAATCTCAAACCGGGAAATTACTAGTAACAGAGCTGATATCAACTCAGCATGTGTGGTAATAAGTTTGTACACATTATTTCTCCCACACCCCATCTCAGATTGTAGTGTAAATATTGTACAATTATTTTTTTTGTATCTAACCAAAAAAAAAGAATCGATTTAAAAAAAAAACAATAATTCATTAATGATTGGTAATTAATTATTTTGTTTGGTTTCGAACAAAAGAAAGAGATCATATTTGACTGATGGGTTGGTATAAGTTGAATTAGCTCCCTTGTGGAGGCTTGAACTCCAAAAATAAAACAATTGGTAAAAGTGTTTCTAAATTCACAGATGTATTATGGTCAGTCTAGATCAGTTACAAATTTAATGACATGACTGATGGAAAATAATGGAGACAATTAAACTTAATGTCAATTTGTTGTAAGTATATTTTTTAGTGATATTTCTTCTTCTTTTAAATATGGTTACAAATTTCTCGAGGAAGTACATATTAATAAAAATGCGGACCCTTATATCTTTTAAATACATATCACTAAATAGTAATTTTTAGTACATGTCACTGAATAGCGCTTACCCTTATATCTTTTAGTACATATCACTAAATAACGATTACCGTCTAGCTTTATAGTACATCAAACTAAATAGCGCTTACCCTTCTATCTACTTATGTATACGAGATTGTTCTAGGCACTAGGTAGGTGTCACGTACACAGTGTCTATATTTAGCTCGTCAGTAATCTCGGGTAATTTCTCACGTGGAGATATGTTAATTAGTGTAACTTGGGCTGCATTTATTGGTTACAATGAGCTACGTTGGACACGTGACTTCGCTTGGGCCCGGGAAGATTCTGTTTTTTTAGTCAGTCATTGTATGGAACTTGGAAGTGGAAACATCTACTAAAGCTTTGTATTAGAACTCAATTATATTATTGTGTAGATCTGTTATTTTATTCAAGTACGTTTAACCATTGTAATTATTTGTGAATAGCTTTTTCAAGTTCTGAATTAAAGTAATTGTTTTAGACGAAGAGAAGTTTCTTCATTGAATATAGTAACATACTTAGATCGACTTAGCGAATGACAACTTCTAGATGATCAACTGGCAACATTTTGAATGATCGTATTATCAACTAGATCTAGCTACTTCTATACGATCATCTTATTAAAAGAAGATTTCAAGATCCTCGGCAATCACGATCATCGTTAGTGTGATATAGGTCAAGATAATCTTCAACGTGACATCTATCATTGCATCTTCGTAGATCTTGACATCTGACATTCACATTAATTAATGATTGTGATAGTAGGTATTAACGAGTTAGACTTTATTATTTTTTGGTTCCACGCAAATTGAATATTTAGTGATGAAGTTGTGAGTCAGACAACTAGTAATTAATATTATAGAAATATATTATGTGCTTAAGGTTGTCAGCCTATTTGCATTCTGATTTGAAATCTAGAATTTGGCGTGCGTGTTTTTAAAAATGCTTTTTTTTTTAATTCTAATTTTTTTTTTTGGCTGTGGGGCATTTTTTTGTATCAAAATATTGTAAAGACCTATGCATGACAATGAGAATAGGGGAGAGACGTATCTTTTAATTTTTAATAATGTCGTTTTTTTTTTTGGGAAAATTAAAGAGATTAAATGGCTGCCTGTTTAAAGCGGAAGAGAAAAATGTAGATGTTAGAAAAATAAAATGAAGTGAATTTGAATATAATTTAGAAATAAATAAATAAATAATGAAATAGATATAGAGAATCAGAGGGAGAGGGGAAGGACTGCAACAAAAACACATTTTGAGAGGAACCAAAGAAAAATAGCTAGAAAGTGACAAGAAAAAAAGGAGATAGTGTGAAAGAGATAGAAAGAGAGAGAGAGAAAGAGAGAAGAAATGAAGAAAGAGAAAGAGAGAGAGAAAGACAGCGAAATTTAAAGAGAGAGAAAGTTGAAAGAGAGAGCGAAAGAGAGAGAAAGAGTGAGAGAGAGAGAAAATGTGAGAAAGAGAGAGAGAAAGAAAGTGAGAAAGAGAGTGAGAGAGTTTGAGAGAGAAAGGGAGAGAGTGAGAGAGAGAAAGCGAGATTTAAAGAGAGAAAAAGAGAAAGTGTAAGAGAGAGCGAAAGAGAGAGAGAGAGAGAAAATGTGTGAGAGAGAGAAAAAGAGAATGTGAGAAAGAGAGTGAGAGAGTTTGAGAGAGAAAGGGAGAAAGAGTGAGAGAGAAAAAGAGAGAGAGAGAGAGTGAGAGAACGAGAGAGAGAGAGAGAGGAACAGTGGGAGTGAGAGAGAGAGGATGCTATAAAACTTTATTTACTAAAGATTCGATCCAAATCTCTTGCGTAACTCCCATCATCTGTCCATCTGTAAACTCCTTCCCTCTGTATGTCAGTTAAACCTACCCAGAACTGCCAGTTAGTGGAGTATCTTTCTGCCAATTCTAATTCGTCATCTGTCTTAAAATTGGCCAATAAAGTACCGGTATCAATATCTAAAAAAAAACATAAAAAAATAATAATAAAATGATCAGTACGACACAATAGAATAAGAAAAAGATAGTGTTTAAATGTAATAATATAGCTTACTAGAAATTCGATTTCTGCGAATATTGAATTGAAACTGAGACATATGTTTCAACATTAATAGGGTCGTGTAGATCAAGAGTAAAGCGTTACATTTCGAACGGAGAGCTGTAAGTTCGAATATTTCAAGGGGTCTTAAGATGTATATTTAGATAGATAGATAGATAGATAGATAGATAGATAGATATTTGTGTATTTATTTCGTACTTCTGATGATATTTCAGTTCCGTAAAACAGTGTTTCCCAGACTGTGTTCCGCGGACTATTAGGGTTTTGTGCGATCTAAATAAATGTTCTCTGTTTCTGTGGCTCACTTTTAACAAGAACTTTATGTGGCCAACACAACGATCAACCACCTTCACTTTTCAACAATTATTGTGCAGGTATCAAATGATCAATTAAAGTTATGTGGACTCATGGGAAAGACAAATGCTTAGCCCTCGGCAACCAAAATCAGACTGATGCGCTCCCTGGTCATGGCCACATTTTTATATGCTTGTGAGTCTTGGACACTGACTGCAGAGCTAGAAAGGAGGATCCTAGCCACGGAATTGAGATGCTATAGAAGGATCCTAGGTATCACATTCAAAGACCGCATCACAAACCAAGAGATTAGAGACAGGGTTACTGCAGCGATCGGACCAAATGATGACCTGCGAAATATTGTAAAAAAACACAAGATTAAAATCTATTATAAGATCTGCTGGGCTCGCAAAGACCTTCCTTCAGGGAACAGTACCAGGAAAAAAGAAGAAGAGACAGACAGAGAAGGCGATGGGAGGACAACATAAAAAAATGGACGGGCCTGCCATTGAGAGAGGTTCTAAACATGGCGAAAGACAGGGAAGAATGGCGAAAGACGGTGGACTCGTCTCGCTTGATGCCCCAACGGTCCAACAGTGTAAGTGTTAAGTAAAGGTAAAAAAAAAAAAAGGCTTAGGGGCGCCCTTTAAGTCTCAATACTCAAAATTCCAGTCTTTACTGGGATTCAAACCCGAGATCCCTCATTTGGAAAGCCCATCGCTTTACAACGTGACCACCACGCCACCCCATTATTATAATACCTTCACAAAAGCTTACAGCATTTGCATATGTCTCGCTGGAGTTATTCCACTTCAGACACTTTGTCGCACTTCTATAAGACATTATTTGAAATCTAAATTTGGCACATTTTTTCTCCAGTTGAGTTCTATATCTGCAGAGCACCATTGGACCAATGACTGAAATGGTAAGTAAATACATAAGTATGACTCAAAGACATGGCTCCTATATAAACAAAACAAAAACATACATAAAAATGACTATTATATAATTTAAAATGAAAAAAAAAAATATTTTTTTGCCACTCTGCTAAAGATATAGTTGTGAAAATCTACATTTTTCTGGTAGGTCTACTTGCATTATATAGAACTAGATCTACAGCTGCCTAAAATTATATAATATAGATTAGATTTAAGCGAAAATATAAGCAAAGCTTAGTTACTCTATTAATTTATCAGTTAATTTAAAGACGCATTAAACTTCATAAACAACTCAATTATTGATTAATTTAATTAACTCTTGAATCAATAATTTTATAAATTTAAAAATACCGAAACGCGACAATAGACAAAAAGTCCTTTAAAAACCGATGTTCGATCTACTATTAGACAAAATTAACATTTTAATTTTTTTATTTTGAAAAATTAAAGCGGTCATACTTTAACAAGCTAATAAGTATTTTCTCGGCAATATACATCAACTATTAAATTTATACAAAAAAAAAACAACGTAAAAGCCGTTTTTGAGATCCGTGGCGAGGTTCCAGTTTTTGCCTACACCCTACACCCACAATCCACGAAAACTGAATTTCACCCCCTCCTTTTTAAAAAACCATTTAAAAAAAGACAACAACAAACAAACAAACCTGGTTACGCCATAGTTTAAATGCGCTGTGGGATCTATATGGTAGTCAATGCAAAGAAAATCAAAACTTTAGGTCTGGGCAAACGACTACTCCCCACCATAAACGCCGGAAGCATTCAAGTAGGCAGCATATTTTTGAATGTATGGCTGTGCTTCCGTGAGTAAGAACATCGGACAGGGCGTCGCCATAGTAATCACAATGTTCGCAAACAAAGCTTACAGCCATCTTGCAAAGTTTGGTGAGCAACCGTCTATGACATTTTTTCCAGAAATATGCGACTGATAGAAATAAACAGTTACCTGACGCAAGAATTCCGATTACGTTGAAAGACTTGTTGACTCCACGAACTATTTGTGAAGCGGATGTCATGGTTAGGAAACGAAGGGCAATGAGAATATGCAAAATCAAAACAAAACTACAGAAAAAAACTATTTTAATGACACCAGATATTGACGTATGTAAAGCTACACACGTACATGTAGTCAAATATAGAATGCAAAGAGAAAGACTTGTTCTCCCCCCCCCATGTCTTTTTTTACCCCGCTCATTGCCATACTAATAATCGTATGTATAAGATCTAATACACTTAAAGATATTTCAATGATAGGCGTTTAGATTTAGACCTAGAAGATAATACATAAACTTATCCTGAACAATAAGTTATTAAAGTCATGAAACAATACAGTGTCTCATCTATCCCAGTGGCGCTACCGCCCATGGAGGGCCCTAGCCTTCTTTAGCACATATTTCCATTCTGATCTATCCTGGGCTGTACGTCGCCATGCCTCATTGTAGATCTGCCACTACATCATCAACCCACCGCACTCGTGGTCTGGCCTTGGTGCGCCTGCCATTTAATTTTTTTCCGTTGAGCAATCTTTGTTCCTCTGTTCTCATGCATTTTTGAGGTAACCTGCACAGTAAAGCCTTACAATCAGAAATTACCATCGCGATAGTCCTTTCATGAACGCTATTGTCTTTTCAAGAACGCAATAGTCCTTTCAAAACCGATGTTGAATCAAGATCTAGAACTAGTTCTCTAGCCAAATATATACTTTGAACAATTATAACAGTGAAACAAGAGTTTTCAAAGTGAGCTAGTCATTCTTTTCTTAGCGATATACATCAGCTGTGAAATATCTTGGAAAATTATTAGAGCCGTTTTTGAGATCCGTATCTATGTTTCATCTACCCATGTTCACGAAGGTCTGACTTGAATAGACGTGATATGATAAGACCTTCAAAGGCAGTAAATCGTATAAAAGGAACTCAGAAAAGGGGTAAAATACAATATATTTATTCATCTCTATCATCTGCCTTAAAGAAAGCAAGGTCTGATAGGGGAACTTTGCTTATTTTTTTAGGTTAACAATAGCTTGCATAGAACTGGCCCTACAAATCTAAGTAAAGCCGGGTCAAGTTGTATTTGTGTGACAAATTGATAAATAATGTAATGCTTCAAATTTTCAACAATTATGGCACTGTTTGGATAACATTGCATGACTATATCCATATTAACAAAATAAAGAAAACGTGGCTCTCGCTTTGTCACTTACAAAAGATTACTAAGCCTAAGTATACCAGTTGTAGTTGTAGGCACTTCATGGTGTTGCTACTGTTAAAGGCAATCTAAATGTTGCGAGAAAATAAATAGAAGTTGTTAAATGACTACTAATTAAAATTCAATATTCAGACTAATACAGTTCTAATTTCTATACTAATAATAATAAATAGTAGAAAAACAAACAAACAGGCAAAATACAAAAAGAATACTTAAAAAAAACAACAAAGCGTATATTAATGTGTATCTATAAGTTTGGATCAGTCATGTAATTCAATTCGTTAAATGCATATATTTTTTTAAAAATAAACGACATGATTTCTAATTTATGGGCTTAAGCCCCCTTCAGGCTTTTTAACCCAAAGCGATAACCACTATGCCAGTGAAGCGTCTATATACGTAAAAGATGTAATGTTTCTATTTGAAGTCTATGTAAAGGGGACTAACTCAGCTTATACCACCACTTCAATCAATTACAATTTATTTCCATTATTCGAGATTACCAAACAAAATAATTAATTACTAATAGCTAATTAACCAATGGACCTCATTCACCAATCGTAAACAAACAACATTTAGCCACTTGGTTCTATATCTCTTCTATACAAATTATGTAATCCATAAAGGCTGTCTCGTGACACGTATTTTCAATAACATAACACTCACGATGACATAACTAAATGTGTTTATTTACGATTGGTAAATGAGGTCCATTGGTTATTTTAAAAAAATGGATTCTAGTTTTGTCAGGTAACAAAAAAATAATTGAGCAAAATCTAGCTTGACCTGAGATTGGGTGTGAGAGAAACAACGTGAATAAACTTTTGGCCAGACATACGGACAGACAGAGTTAATATAAGCTTTGTAAAAAAAACAACAACCCCATAATGCATATTGAAACGCATTAAAAAGAAAATTATTACATAAATAATCAATGCGTTGGGTTTTTTCTAGCATGAGCTGAAGGGAAATTCTGAGCAAGCATGAACAGCTCGTGCAAAAGTTGATGACGACTGGTCGAGAAGAAGTGGTCGAAAAATCAATTGCAAAAAAGCCAAACAGACGAGAAAGATAAAAACATGCAAGAAAGTCAATAATTAAGCTTGTTAGTTTCTAATTATTATTTTTTTAATGAGATATTGATAATTTCAGGGCAATAAGATGGATTGTTGGTCGTGTGGTTTACTCTGAACTGTAGATCACACCTTACTAAAAGTTGTTTTCGAACAAAAGCAGATCAGCCTGTGCTATCATTCCATTCTTGGTTCAGACCTAAATAGATGGCAAAGCCAAAGATAAATCGTGAGAGATATCCAAGTAATTGTGCGGTTCTCATCTTTAAATAAGATATTGTTTTTAGCTACCTCCGAATGGGTAAAAAAAACGCTTTTAGTTTTGTGTGTCCTGTCTGTCCGTCCGTCCGTCAGTCCCGTTTAGATCTCAGAAACTAGAAGAGAAAATGAAATTTGGGCATCATGATACAACGGCTACTTTTTTTCTTTTCCGAATGTGAACCATCTAATTTTAAATTATTTTTTTTATACAAGCAGATGTTTTTAAAAATTACACCACTTTTCAATGAAAAACTTCATGGGAGGTAGCTTTTTTAAAAAGGTCATGGACTTCTTCATTAATAACTCAAACTTCATTCATAGATTCGCGCATTGGTACAAAAAATTTGCATCTAAGATCATAATGGTAAAAGTGTCAATGGATCATTATAAAATATATTTTCCATTTATTAACTAACTTATTGAAAAGAATACTGATTGAATTAATGTTTTAAAAAAAGAATTTTGATACGAACTTCGTATTAGTTATAAGTTTCAAAAATAACAAACTATTTCTATAGCGCGCAGTTTTGACATATCCTCATTATAGGGACCTACACTTGACAGTCTAAATAAGACTAAATAGAGCCCAGATCTAGATATATTTATAACATATATATATTATAAATGTATTGATAATTTAAACAAAATTTTAATTATTAAGACAATAACGTATCTTCTGAACGCTTAACCCTTAAAGTGCTGAGCTGTTTTAGAATGAGTGCAAAGAATGTAATTACAATTCTGATGTTTAGAGGCTTAACTACTACACGCGTTTTAAGGGTTAAGTGTGCAGATTTATTTATTATGTAAAAATTAGTATCACATTTATAAATCTTTTTTTAGTTTTTCTTTATTACATGTAACATGTTATTAGTTTGAATGTATGGATAAGGTTAATAATTATTATTTTTAAAAAATATAGGTGTACGCTAAAAGAATGTATGGAGATGCTGTGGCGAAAGTCCCGTGTTCGAATCCTGGTGAAGACTCTAGGTGGACCACTTCGCGGACCGATTTATAGTTCGTTTCCACGCAAACTGTCTTTGTAATCTTGTTTGTTTTTTTAAAGTTGTTTACATTTTGCTTGTTGTGTGTTGTGAAATAATTTTTACTGGTCAGACAAACTGGCAAGTCAATCTGGTAAGTCAAATTGGTCAGTCAAGCTCTATTATTGTGTGTGTGTGTGTGTCTGTCTGTGTCTGTGTGTGCGCAAGCTGTGCACTATTTAATGAAGTCTTGATAAGAAAGGTGTTTTTTTATGATCTTTTTATGTGTGGTTTCTACATTCTCAGAAGAACCTGATGACATTCATTGCCTTAGTGATTATTGATATTCATGTCCATGGGCCTTGACATTCATTGTCTCAATGGGCCATCACATACTTTGTTTTAATGGGGGCTTCAAAAATCCCAAAATCCGTCTCAGCCATTTTTCTTCTCAACACAATTGTCATGCCAACTGCAACATAACATGAAATTAATCTGCTAAAATTGAGAAAAGACTAAATGTGGCTTAACACGGATGGCTAAGACGGACTTTAGGAGTCAGATATAGACATCGGGTCTAGAACAAAGAAATCCTATTCCGAACTGGGAGTCGACCACATAGTGAGGGTGTGACTGAGCGTCGCATGATATTTGCTTGACATGCTCTCCAACAAAATGAATTACGCATAACCAAGAGTTGCTATGATACTGAGGCCAATACGAGGAAAGCGCAAACAGGCGACGTCCTCGTCGAACTTCTCGCCTCACTTTCATGGAGGATCTCAGAACAGTGGAGACCAGGTGGGATGAGGCTTTATACATTGCCAGCGACAGATCTTTATGGATATAGCTTGTCTCCCAATGCACCAAACGGCGCGGGATGATCTAAGTCTAAGTAAGTGTATTGTTAACTGTGGACTCCTGACTTCTGACTTAGGGGCGGAAACACGATATTCGACTTTTTCCACTGAGACTGAAACTATCTTCCGTCTGTTCATCTGTTTCCTAGTATCTCTCTCTCTTTCCACTTCTCGTGCCCCTCACGCCTGGTCTTCTCCTCACGTTCGTTTTGTTCCTTCTTCCCCCTCTCCTCACGCTAAAGTCTACCCGCCTCCTCTGCCTTCGCCTCTCTTCTCAACCTCTCTTCACGCTTACGTCTGGCCGCCTCCTCTGCCTTCGCCTCTCTCCTCAACCTCTCTTCACGCTAAAGTCAACTCGCCTCCTCTGCCTTCGCCTCTCTTCTCGACCTCTCTTCACACTCAAGTCTGGCCGCCTCCTCTGCCTTCGCCTCTCTTCTCAACCTCTCCTCACGCTCAAGTCTACCAGCCTCCTCCGCCTTCGCCTCTCTTCTCAACCTCTCCTCACGCTTACGTCTGGCCGCCTCCTCTGCCTTCGCCCCTCTTCTCAACCTCTCTTCACGCTTATGTCTGGCCGCCTCCTCTGCCTTCGCCTCTCTTCTCAACCTCTCTTTACGCTCAAGTCTACCCGCCTCCTCTACCTTCGCCTCTCTTCTCAACCTCTCTTTACGCTCAAGTCTATCCGACTCCTCTGCCTTCACCTCTCTTCACAACCTCTCTTTACGCTCAAGTCTATCCGCCTCTTCTGCCTTCACCTCTCTTCTCAACCTCTCTTTACGCTCAAGTCTATCCGCCTCCTCTGCCTTCGCCTCTCTTCTCAACCTATCTTCGCGCTCAAGTCTGGCCGCCTCCTCTGCCTTCACCTCTCTTCTCAACCTCTCTTTACGCTCAAGTCTGGCCGCCTCCTCTGCCTTCACCTCTCTTCTCAACCTCTCTTTACGCTCAAGTCTATCCGCCTCCTCTGCCTTCGCCTCTCTTCTCAACCTCTCTTTAAGCTTAAGTCTATCCGCCTCCTCTGCCTTCACCTCTCTTCTCAACCTCTCTTTACGCTCAAGTCTATCCGCCTCCTCTGCCTTCGCCTCTCTTCTCAACCTATCTTCGCGCTCAAGTCTGGCCGCCTCCTCTGCCTTCACCTCTCTTCTCAACCTCTCTTTACGCTCAAGTCTGGCCGCCTCCTCTGCCTTCACCTCTCTTCTCAACCTCTCTTTACGCTCAAGTCTATCCGCTTCCTCTGCCTTCGCCTCTCATCTCAACCTCTCTTTAAGCTTAAGTCTATCCGCCTCCTCTGCCTTCACCTCTCTTTTCAACCTCTCTTTTCGCTCAAGTCTATCCGCCTCCTCTGCCTTCGCCTCTCTTCTCAACCTCTCTTTACGCTCAAGTCTATCCGCCTCCTCTGCCTTCGCCTCTCTTCTCAACCTATCTTCACGCTCAAGTCTGACCGCCTCCTCTGCCGTCGCCTCTCTTCTCAACCTCTCTTCCCTCTCAAATCTAGCCGTCTCCTGTTCAAACTTCTCTTTCTTCCCTCTCAAATCTAGCCGTCTCCTGTTCAAACTTCTCTTTCTTCCCTCTTAAATCTAGCCGTCTCCTGTTCAAACTTCTCTTTTTTCTCTCTCAAATCTAGCCGTCTCCTGTTCAAACTTCTCTTTCTTCCCTCCTCACGCTTACGTCTGGCCGCCTCCTCTGCCTTCGCCCCTCTTCTCAACCTCTCTTCACGCTTATGTCTGGCCGCCTCCTCTGCCTTCGCCTCTCTTCTCAACCTCTCTTTACGCTCAAGTCTACCCGCCTCCTCTACCTTCGCCTCTCTTCTCAACCTCTCTTTACGCTCAAGTCTATCCGACTCCTCTGCCTTCACCTCTCTTCACAACCTCTCTTTACGCTCAAGTCTATCCGCCTCTTCTGCCTTCACCTCTCTTCTCAACCTCTCTTTACGCTCAAGTCTATCCGCCTCCTCTGCCTTCGCCTCTCTTCTCAACCTATCTTCGCGCTCAAGTCTGGCCGCCTCCTCTGCCTTCACCTCTCTTCTCAACCTCTCTTTACGCTCAAGTCTGGCCGCCTCCTCTGCCTTCACCTCTCTTCTCAACCTCTCTTTACGCTCAAGTCTATCCGCCTCCTCTGCCTGCGCCTCTCTTCTCAACCTCTCTTTAAGCTTAAGTCTATCCGCCTCCTCTGCCTTCACCTCTCTTCTCAACCTCTCTTTACGCTCAAGTCTATCCGCCTCCTCTGCCTTCGCCTCTCTTCTCAACCTATCTTCGCGCTCAAGTCTGGCCGCCTCCTCTGCCTTCACCTCTCTTCTCAACCTCTCTTTACGCTCAAGTCTGGCCGCCTCCTCTGCCTTCACCTCTCTTCTCAACCTCTCTTTACGCTCAAGTCTATCCGCTTCCTCTGCCTTCGCCTCTCATCTCAACCTCTCTTTAAGCTTAAGTCTATCCGCCTCCTCTGCCTTCACCTCTCTTTTCAACCTCTCTTTTCGCTCAAGTCTATCCGCCTCCTCTGCCTTCGCCTCTCTTCTCAACCTCTCTTTACGCTCAAGTCTATCCGCCTCCTCTGCCTTCGCCTCTCTTCTCAACCTATCTTCACGCTCAAGTCTGACCGCCTCCTCTGCCGTCGCCTCTCTTCTCAACCTCTCTTCCCTCTCAAATCTAGCCGTCTCCTGTTCAAACTTCTCTTTCTTCCCTCTCAAATCTAGCCGTCTCCTGTTCAAACTTCTCTTTCTTCCCTCTTAAATCTAGCCGTCTCCTGTTCAAACTTCTCTTTTTTCTCTCTCAAATCTAGCCGTCTCCTGTTCAAACTTCTCTTTCTTCCCTCTCAAATCTAGCCGTCTCCTGTTCAAACTTCTCTTTCTTCTCTCTCAAATCTAGCCGTCTCCTGTTCAAACTTCTCTTTCTTCTCTCTCAAATCTAGCCGTCTCCTGTTCAAACTTCTCTTTCTTCCCTCTCAAATCTAGCCGTCTCCTGTTCAAACTTCTCTTTCTTCCCTCTTAAATCTAGCCGTCTCCTGTTCAAACTTCTCTTTCTTCTCTCTCAAATCTAGCCGTCTCCTGTTCAAACTTCTCTTTCTTCCCTCTCAAATCTAGCCGTCTCCTGTTCAAACTTCTCTTTCTTCTCTCTCAAATCTAGCCGTCTCCTGTTCGAACTTCTCTTTCTTCTCTCTCAAATCTAGCCGTCTCCTGTTCAAACTTCTCTTTCTTCCCTCTCAAATCTAGCCGTCTCCTGTTCAAACTTCTCTTTCTTCCCTCTCAAATCTAGCCGTCTCCTGTTCAAACTTCTCTTTCTTCCCTCTTAAATCTAGCCGTCTCCTGTTCAAACTTCTCTTTCTTCTCTCTCAAATCTAGCCGTCTCCTGTTCAAACTTCTCTTTCTTCTCTCTCAAATCTAGCCGTCTCCTGTTCAAACTTCTCTTTCTTCTCTCTCAAATCTAGCCGTCTCCTGTTCAAACTTCTCTTTCTTCTCTCTCAAATCTAGCCGTCTCCTGTTCAAACTTCTCTTTCTTCCCTCTCAAATCTAGCCGTCTCCTGTTCAAACTTCTCTTTCTTCCCTCTCAAATCTAGCCGTCTCCTGTTCAAACTTCTCTTTCTTCCCTCTCAAATCTAGCCGTCTCCTGTTCAAACTTCTCTTTCTTCTCTCTCAAATCTAGCCGTCTCCTGTTCAAACTTCTCTTTCTTCTCTCTCAAATCTAGCCGTCTCCTGTTCAAACTTCTCTTTCTTCCCTCTCAAATCTAGCCGTCTCCTGTTCAAACTTCTCTTTCTTCCCTCTCAAATCTAGCCGTCTCCTGTTCAAACTTCTCTTTCTTCCCTCTCAAATCTAGCCGTCTCCTGTTCAAACTTCTCTTTCTTCCCTCTCAAATCTAGCCGTCTCCTGTTCAAACTTCTCTTTCTTCACTCTCAAATCTAGCCGTCTCCTGTTCAAACTTCTCTTTCGTCCCTCTCAAATCTAGCCGTCTCATGTTCAAACTTCTCTTTCTTCACTCTCAAATCTAGCCGTCTCCTGTTCAAACTTCTCTTTCCTCACTCTCAAATCTAGCCGTCCTCTTTCTTAGCTCTCTTATAATCCTCTTTCTGCTCCGCCACATACCTCTCCAACGTCTTATCATCATACCCGAGAGCCCGGCCGTCTCTGATGAACTGGGCGGTTAAAGTTAACCTGACTTCATTGTATACACTAGTATATCCTAAGTACAGGCAGAGGTACTGTCCCACCATACTGTTTAGCACCGACAAATAACATTTCACAATTTCGGCACTATCATAATGGCAGTGGGAAAGTTGAAACAGCATAAACGCTGTCTTACTTACAATACTGCACTCCTTCTAAATCTATGGACTTGACTCCATGTAAGGTTTGGTTTCAAGTCTGAAGATTATGAGTAAGTGCAGTATTGCATCATAAAACAATAAAACATAAACCTATTAGATATTTCCTACCTGGTGTAAAGATTTTTATGGGACAACAACAATTTTGCATGTGCATTTATAGCAAAGAAGTCAAAAAAATTAAACCCAAATAATTAAAATCGATGTTCCCATGACTAAATTTAAAACGATTCAAGGATTTATTGATTTAATCTAACGCAACTGACTAACATTTTAATATAAATGTGTGAGTTAAAACTCGAAATCAATATTTAATCACTATTTTAGAATACAATTATTTTGTCAAATTAATGTGTTTATTGTATGACAGTTCTAAATACATACAATTTGCCAGCATGCAATCCATAAGACCAGTATCTGTAACCTGTGTATACATATTTACTGCTTCATTGGTAATATTAGACTTACTACACAATGGTTCTGACAACTCTATGTTAACTGGAATATCGTAAGTGGTGTCAATTTGTAATGCTAACCATCAGTGAAAGACTTCGTCTCAAGAAATGTTTTTGAAACTATGAAAATTATTGGGCTTGGTTTCAGACTATGTATAAGATTAGAATATGTGTCGGATTATGTATAAGATCGCACTAGCTGGAGAGAGACGGTGACCAGGAAAGCTAATGACAGCGAGAAAACATGGGCCTCAGCTCTTGAAATGGAAAGGCACCTCTACCACCAAAGCGAAAGCCACCTTGACCTGCAATATATGTGGACGGGAGTGTCTCTCCAAAATTGGGCTCCACAGCCATTTAAAAAAAGTGCTCGAGATGAGCCATAGTCGCTCTAGGACTGAAGGAGGCAAATATAAGAATGCGTCGGATTACGCGATAAACTAGCCTATGTGTTGGATCTATGAGAAGTAGGTGAATATACGAGAAACAGGTGAATTTAGGAGAAACAGGTGAATTTAGGAGAAACAGGTGAATTTAGGAGAAACAGGTGAATTTAGGAGAAACAGGTGAATTAAGAAGAAACAAGTGAATTTAGGAAAACAGGTGAATTTAGGAGAAACAGGTGAATTTAGGAGAAACAGGTGAATTTAGGAGAAACAGGTGAATTTAGGAGAAACAGGTGAATTCAGGAGAAACAGGTGAATTTAGGAGAAACAGGTGAATTTAGGAGAAACATGAAGATCAACGAGAAATGCTTGAATATACGAGAAGCATGAAGATGTAAGGAAATATTTGGATCTATCAAAAGCAGTTGGATCTACAACACTCTTTTAGGTTATTTCAAACTTTCAACATAGTGGATATCCTTGTGCAATTAAGCTTTGTTACTTTCTTTTGTTTCTTTATGTTTAAGATGTTCCTTTAGAATTGAAGAATATTACATCCCAGCATGATCTCTCAGAGGTCGGCGCTGTATGACAGCGCGTTGGGTTCAAACCCCGGACCATTGAGATGGCAAACCATAGCGTATACCACGCGACAAAAACAAAAAGCTAAAAGATATTGTTTGAAGAACATAACACATTGAGGGCGCGGTGGCTGAGTGGTTAAGCACCTGTCTTCCGAACCTTGGTTCCAATTACGGTGAAGACTGGGATTTTGAGTTTCTGTGCTTTTTAGGGCGCCCGTGAGTTCACCCAACTCTAATGGGTACTTGACTCTAGTGAAGGAAAGCAAAGGCAGTTGATCGTTGTGCTGGCCACATGACACCCTGCTCGTTAACCGTTGACCAAAGAAACAGATGACCATAACATCATCTGCCGTATACATCGCAAAGTTTGAAATGGGAACTTTACTGACTTCTATAACACATTAATTTTATCCCAAGATATATTTAATACAACAAAATTGTATGCAGAAGGTCTTGTCCTCTTTGACTGAATCTTATTGACTCAATTCTCAATGACGAGAGCGCTACACACTATATCATCTGAGAACAACAATAAATTAAATGTGGGCTTTATACGTGTAAAACTCAGCAGGATTTATTGTTGAAACTTCATGCACCTGGTAAATAACTAGATTAACGGATAATTAAAACACGTAATTATGATTTAAATAGGAAAACTAATACTTAATGCACACGACATAACTACCTTTATAGTGTTTAGTTCATTTATTACCTATTGACTGTGAAACTTATGAGTCGTTTGACTGTTTGGGGTTAGGTGAAACCTTGATGTAGTCTATTTTTTATTTTAGTTTTTCAGAGAATGGTGACTCCACCAGAAGTCTCGAGTTCGAAGAACGGCTAAAGGTGAAAATCTTACTACTAACCTTAAGCCTTGAATGATGCAGGCTGATGATGAGATTGTTAAATGGTGTCTTTTTTAACACAATTCAGTATCTCAACCATAATAACAGCACGTATCCCAGTAACATCAACAATTCGTATCCCAGTCACATCAGCAATTCGTATCCCAGCTACATCAGCAATTCGTATCCCAGCTACATCAACAATTCGTATCCTAGTCACATCAACAGTTCGTATCCCAGTAACATCAACAATTCGTATCCCAGTCACATCAGCAATTCGTATCCCAGTCACATCAACAATTCGTATCCTAGTCACATCAACAATTCGTATCCCAGCTACATCAGCAATTCGTATCCTAGTCACATCAACAATTCATATCCCAGTCACATCAACAATTCGTATCCCAGTCACATCAACAATTCATATCTCAGTTACATATCTCGTTTTATTGTTTGGTCGGAACCTTTCAGGCAACCCGAGTATTTTGTTTTCCTTTAGCACAAATGAGCTTTGAAAAAAAATAGGAAGCTTGTGTCTGAAAACAAAACTCGTAGACTGCTTTTGCTAATCAGTCATAATTTTAGATGCTTACAATTACAAGCAATTTATATCCTACTACATTAGGCAAATCTTTTTTCATTTTTTTTGCATTTTGCATGCATAAATATGTTCCCACATTTAAAACAATGTTTCATCTTTAGAAATCCAAAAGTAGCCGTTGCACTAAATGTTCATTGCATCCAACCGAAAGTGAGATTATGCTTCTATATCTCGTTTACAATTTGAGACATAGTCGTGAAAGAGAAAAACGGACAGACAACCTCGAAAAAATGAAGACATTTTTAATGGGGACCGTAAAGAAAAACAAACACAAAAAAAATGTTTTCATGGTTTGCGTGACATTATTCTCTTCTAAAACGTGGCACAGAAAATGTTGATAGAATTTTAGTGTGCTAGGTACAATTTCAATACATGTGTACAATAAAATATAATTTTAGCGTTATATTTCAGAAAAAAAAAATACATTATAAATTAAAGCATAAATTTTTTGTCAAACAGAATAAAAACCAGGTTTCCACAACTGTATTCAATTTTGTAAATGAAAAAAACACTACATTTGGATAGACATAGAATGTAACTTTGGAATCTTAGTGTTTTGCATACAGTTCCGTATTGATCTCATTCGGTACATGACGTTTTGGCGCAGCCGTTTTGGCCCGAGATGTATTTTTATGATAATTAAATAAGCACGTAGCTTTTATAACAATGTTTATTTCACTCTACCATAATAGTGTATGTATAGTATGAATTCTAGCATCGTCCAGAGAGTTGTTCTTTTTATAAAGGTTTTGCTTATTTCATGAATATATAATAAGTCCAATTCCTGAATGGTTGTGACAAGCTATCCCCTCCCCTTTAATTATATGTCAGTCCTGCTAAGCGCACTGCATATCATTCAATTTCTTTCCAAAAGGCATTTAAAAAAAAGGAATGGCATCAGTTTAATATCCGAAACAAGCTAGTATACTCTTAAAAGATATAGTTGAAACAAGCTAAGATACTCTTAAAAGATATAGTTGGAACAAGCTAGTATACTCTTAAAAGATATAGTTTGAACAAGCTAGGATACTCTTAAAAGATATAGTTGAAACAAGCTAAGATACTCTTAAAAGATATAGTTTAAACAAGCTAGGATACTCTTAAAAGATATAGTTTGAACAAGCTAGGATACTCTTAAAAGATATAGTTGAAACAAGCTAGGATACTCTTAAAAGATATAGTTTGAACAAGCTAGGATACTCTTAAAAGATATAGTTGAAACAAGCTAGGATACTCTTAAAAGATATAGTTTGAACAAGCTAGGATACTCTTAAAAGATATAGTTTAAACAAGCTAGGATACTCTTAAAAGATATAGTTGAAACAAGCTAAGATACTCTTAAAAGATATAGTTTGAGACATTGGGATAGGGGAGACGTGTCACCCAAATCACCCCTAACCTTAACCCAATTTCTCAAAATATATCTTTTAAGAGTATCTTAGCTTGTTCGGTGATCTGGATGACCTCCCTTTAATGCAGGTAAAGTCAAACAATTGTAGACAAAACCAGAATCGAGCACTGGTCGTTGGCGTCATGGGCCTGGCGATCGTATCCTTCGGACTAGTCATTACCTTCGACACCCATTCCGCCCCCTATCTTCTGAGCACATTTCACTCCTTGTCTCTACTCTTTCCTCCACCCCTTCAATCTCTCGTGGGTAAGACGATAATCTGTTTCTAGCACTCCTCATGACATCATTTCATTATGTTTTTGTTTGTAAATTAGTGTCATACCTTCAAACATTTTTGAAACTAAAAATGTACCTCTTAATAAAGAGACAAACACAAGCTGAAATGTTTATTGAAAGAAAATGATGTGGGACACAAAGACACATTTCTATGCAGTCAATAAAGTCACATTGATTAATGGAAGTGTTTTAGTTAAGATAAAATAAGCTTTGTTAAGAGGTATAAAAATAATTACTGAAATAACTTATATATAATGTACAAAAACTACTTAAAAACGCGTACAAAACTGTATAGAAAACATAATTTTTTTCGCACTATTATACCAAGATAAACAAAGTATACATTCTACCCCTCCCCCCTCCTCACAAAAAAAAATTGACTATTTCAAGCACACATACTGTAAAGTATGAATGACATCCTGGTATTGTGTAATATTAGTGAATTAACAATATATAAATAACAAATTTAATTACCAAAAAAAAAACGGACAAAAATATCTTTTGTTCTGTACATGCAAAATATGTTCAACTCAAACACACATACAAAACATAGATATGTATAATTCTTTTTAACGAAATAATATAATGAACGTAAACAATGTGACCAAAACATTTAGCGCCAAAACGTCTCATGCGCCAAAACAGCTGCGTCAAAACGACCCATGCGCCAAAACGGCTGCACCAAAATAACCTTTACAATGACTTTACATGTCGCATCACTATGTTCCCTTGTAAGGGGGAAATGAAAACATATATTTTGAAAAAAAAAAAAGATAAAACATAAAACATTACATAAATTCATTGTAAATTTATATAATGATAAAGCTACTTAAAGATAAGATATAGCTTACAACACAAGGAAATTCAGTTTGACTACAATTGTCAACTTTAGCATTTTCGTCTTGGAATTGAATGGGCTGCCTGAGTCAGCCAGGAAAACCAATGGCTTGTCATTTAAGTCATTCGTTAACATGCATGACAAAATGCATGACGTAATTATCTTCTTTTTTGAAGTAACGTCTGTATTTTATACGATTTACCAATAACAATATCGGCGAAAACATGGACAACCGTGAAATTCAATTTAGCGTCTTTGCCATTTTTTTTTAAAATTGGAAGTTGAAGATCTTCAACTCTATTATGTATCAAACTTTCACTCAATGACTTTAGGATATATTAAAAAGAAACACATGTGCAGCTACCTAGCAGTAATTAAAAAAGAGAATTAATACGAAGATAAACTTTACGCACTAAAATATTATTAAAGTTATTATTCATTGAGTTCATTTGGTTGGCTACAATGACGTTTTATTTATCGTCCTTGACATTGTCTAGTTTATTTTGAAAATCTCCAATAGATAGAGATTATCAAAAAGTCTTCGAGTATCATAAATCTATTTTAAAGCAATACAATATCAGGCTAAAATGGTCCCGAAAGGCCAGTAGTACATCAGTGGTCTAGGATTTGCTAGTCTCTCGTACTCTACTGGATCAAAGCACAGTGGTATTTTGGACCACTCACTGACCGGAAGTCTTGCCACTGGTGTTTGAAACAATAGCAGCTCTTTCAGTTTGCCTGGCAGTGGCGTCTGTTCAACTCTTTCGGCTCTGTCATATCCGTCTCCAAGTAAGCTAGACACTGTAATAAAAGAAAGCTTGACCAGAGGCCATGGCTCGCACATCGCTTTATTCAAGGTTTCTTCTTCTACTGGGTAATAGCCAATATCGGATCGCCAAAAAAACTGTGACTCAAATTGAATGTTCGCGAATTCTTTATCTCGAATAAACCGTAGGTCTTCTAATCTTAACCCACAGTTCGCTAACAAGTATTTCATTCTGCGCCAATGTCGCTTTTCTGTCAAATATTTCAATGCAGACGTTGTATCAAAAACCTTGCCAATGTTTAACATAATACCGTTGCTTATACATAAACGTAGACATTCGTCATCATCCAGAAATAAGGGCCGTCTTATATATTTTTCTTGCTCTATCCATCTGGTCAAACTGTGTCTATGATTCTCTCCCAAAAACGGATCAGCGCCTTTTTGCAGCAACAATTTTAAATCGGAAAGTTCACTTCTGCTTGACATTAGTAGATAAAACAGTGGTGATCTCCCCTCTTTATCTTTAATATTGACATTGGCGTCATTCCATAAAAGAAGACTTACTTCCTGTTTCACGTCAGCATTGCTGTTTATTAAATGCATCAGCGCAGTGCAGCCCAAAGAGTCTTGTATATCTATATTAGGACCTAGTCCTAAAAGTTCTTGGAATAAGTTTTTATTTCTGTTACAGGAACTTGCGATCAATTTCGAAATTATGATAAGAATGGTTTCACCATTCATATCTTGCTTGTCAATATCTGCTCCATTTGTACACAGAAACTGTATCATGTCCAGATTCTGTTGTTCAGCGGCTATGTGAAGGGGTGATCGACCAAACTTATCTTTCTGATTGACATCCAAACCCAAGTTTATCAGTAAAGAAGCTATATCTTTTCTGGGTAAAAAATGGAGAGCTGTAGAGCCTTCACTGTTTGTTTCATAAATGTTCACGCCTGCTTTAACTAAAAAGTCCAACGACTTAATACATCTGTTTTTCACAGTGATGTGGAACAAACTTTCATTATCCTTTTTCGCCAAACCTAGGTCTGCGCCAGCAGTCAACAATATTTCTCCAATCTCGTCAAAGGATTTAGTCAAAGCTATTAATAGCGCCGTGTCACCTCCGTTTGTTGGAATGTTTACGTCACAGCCAGCTTCTATTAATAGTTTCACATTTTCTAGTCTGTTTTTGAACACTGAGATGTGTAAGGCCGTGGCTTTCATTGCATTGATGCTATTGACAGTATTGGGAGGCGACTCGTTGGTCAGTGTGACTGGCTCTAATTCTTCCTTTGATTTTTTTCCTTCAGGATCGGATAAAGTATTGAGCTTTAAACGTTTCAGAGGCGGATCACTTTCTGACTCGTTGAAATCAACCAGAGACCTTACCCTCATTCTTTTAGCGTTTTGATGATTCGGTGAACTCCCAGAGCATGATTTAGGTGCTGTAGTTGCTACTTGGTATGTTACAGTAACTTGATCAGTGCATACAATATGTGCTGGCTCTGACACCTTTTCTTCCAAAGGAACAAATAATGGGTCAGTTTCGAGTCCCTTATCTTTAAAATTTTTTAAAACAACTTCTTGCTTCCTAGTAGATGTGTAATAGTTTTCCAGAAGATATTTCATGAAAATCTGGTTCTTACACTTTGCAGCGTAATGAATGGCAGAGTTTCCATGGCTATCCGTTGTATATACATCGGCTCCAGCTTTAAGAAGTACATGAAAAACTTCTGCTCTTTCTAGTTTAATAGCCAAGTGCAAAGGCTTGTATGGTATGCAGATTGATTTCTCATTTATATGCAGGGCATTGAGCTTACACGAATCTTGTAGAATACAGCCTAAACTGCTTGTAAACAATTCACATGCATTCTCATTGTCTAGATCTGTTCTGTTTTGACATACATTGACACGTTGAACATTCGCCTCAGCCCCATGTTCTAGAAACAGGTTCACTAACTCTAGATCGTTGTACCAAACAGCCAGCAGAAGAGGAGTTATGTTTCCTTTTGAAGCTATATTTACTTTAGCTCCACTGCCTACTAATTTAACAACTATTTCTTTCCGTCTTCTATAACAATTTCTATCTTCAGGTCCAACAACCCATGTCGATAATTTACGCATCATGGCTTGAAGAAGAGCAGTTCTGTCCCTTTGATCAACTTGATTGACCTCTGCTCCCGAGCTTATGATGTCTGTCACTAGATTAACCGAACATTTTTCCACAGCTATAATCAAGGGCGGAATACCGACAGAGCCTTCTTTTTTCACATCCGCTCCATGCTGAATCAGTAATTTAGCGATTACCTCACTTCCTTTGTCTAAAGCTATATTTAAAGCACAGTCTCCAATCTTATTTCGGAAATGAATATCAGCTCCTAACTCTATAAGTTGTTTAGCTATCGTAAAATTCTTTCCATAAGCAGCCATCATTAGTGGAGTATTATCTGGAGTTTGTTTATTTATATTAAGTCCGCTCTTTATGCAGTATAAGGCCATGTCGGTGTTGTTTCTCTCAATAGCAAAATGCATGGCATTCTTACCCATACAGTTAAAATCCATCACATTTAACCCTTTTCTTGCAAGATGTTCTAAGTCTTGCATCGTTCCATACATTACAGCTCTTGTCTGTAGGGTCTCTTTTTTGTCAATTGCAAACGGTATATTCGCACCGCTTGAAATGAGATAGCTCATGATTTCTGTGTTAGTGTTGGATAATGAAAGCTCTAGAGCCGTAGTTCCTTCGTGATCGGTAATCTCAATGTCACATCTGGCTTTGACTAATTCCTTAACAATTTGTAAATTTTGTGACACAACAGCTTTATGTAGCGCCGTTTCTCCTTTTTCGTTACGCGTGTTTACGTCAGCACCAGCTTGAATCAATGTTATAACTAGGTCGGATGGACATGTTGTGCTAAGCAACGAAACATTTAAAGGCAATTTATTGCGGTAACTTTGATATAGTAGTGCCCTGAGAATACTTTTATCATCAATATATTTATCAGCTTTTATAATAGCTGTTTCAAAGTCAAACTTCTTCAGACTAAATAAACGATTATCTACGCTATTTATCAATGAATAAAGTCCACTATTTACGGCTGTTTCTAAAGCGTCCAATCCATTTTCACAGTCGAAAGTTGCTCCTGCATCTAGAAGTCGTGCAACGAACCATTCATCGTCATAAGCGTACGATAGCGCAGTGAAAGTACGAAATCTTGACCTAGATATGTTTACATCTGCTTTGAAACGCAATAATCTAGCCAAAGCGTTTTTCTCTTTATGCATGGCTGCCATCATCAAAGCCGTGTTACCTTTTGAATTTCTGTCATCAATACAATATGTCTCTATCCAACCTCCCTTTTTAGCGTTTTCAAAGTTTAATGTGACTCTGTCCATTCTTTTTTTTTTTTAATCAAATAAGATTAACGATGAATGTGTCTACAGCTTTACAGATGTATCTGATTAGAAATAAATCCTCGCCATTTCGGTGATGACATCATGATGTAAGAAAACTTCTTGGTCGTTTAAGGAACCTTTTGTAATTTGTAACATGTTCATTGTAAAGGAAACTGACATCGAATTTGTCTTGTTCTGATTCTATTTGTAACGTGTAAACTCTAAGCTTCCATTCTTTGTTACTTGGAATCAAGTTCTAAAAAAAATTAAAGGAAGGACTTTTTAAAAAATATGGCATTATTTAATAAAAATTAATTTAAATAAAATTAAGGAATTCACTCTAAATGCAAATAATATTACATATAACTTTAATATAATTATATTAATGAGTTATTTCAATTTACAATGATATCTGAACACAATATAATTTTGAAGCAAACAATATATGATATAGTTCGTCCATTGTGGTTCGATGATGACCACTTTGGGAATGTTCGACTGCACACTGGGCAGGTTATTCCAGCTGGAGCTAGTGCCATTGGTCTTGCTTTTTTTTCTCTCTGACTGCGTTGTTATCTTGTCCACTTAAATTGTGTGCCAGTTTACACAGCGCGACACCATGATGCTTTATCATGTGCTTCTGTCTTCTAGGGTAGGGTCAATGCTGTCGGCTCTCAGAGAAGCTTTAAGGGTGTCCTGAAAGCGTTTTCTTATTTATATATATATATATTGTTGTAAATTCAAGGAAAGCCTCAACAGAGGAGTCAGAAACCCCATTGGCAATTCAAAACATGCTGAGAATTACTCCCTTAGAGCACGTGAGAGGAAGCGAGCAGTGAGTCTTAGGGTCGCCTTATCCCCGTACAAGGACAACCTAAGTGTCGGCCATGAACCAGTATTCTCTCTATCTAAGCTTTGTCCCAATCGTCCTTCGTGCAGAACTCTGCATTCGTAAAGAATGATTTAATAAATTAAACAAATAACACACACACAAACCACAGGATGTCAGGTTCTCTTAGATCTAGTTTGTTCTTTTTAAAATAAGCCGGCATTCACATTCATGTCCTCTATTTTCAACGCTCGTGTGGAACAGTATGCTAGTGCACACCTTGTATATCAGCGGGGGGGGGGGGGGGGAACAGAGTTACAACAATATATATATATATATATATATATTGTACGTCAATCAGAAGATACATCTTTAAATTAATAATATTACATATTGCCATATTTTTTCAAAGCTTATATCAGTTTAGTCATACTGTCTGGCTCGAAATCTTGTACACGTTCAATGGCGAAATTCTTTTCCATTTGTAGGATCCAGATAAAACTTTGCTAAATTTATCATTGTCGAAGACAGCAAATGAATCAATACAAAAATAAATCAATTAAAAATAATTTAGTCATAATTAATTAAGTTTTTGTTATTTAGAAAAGTACTAAGCTAAAGTAAAATATATGTAATGAATTAGGTCTTTCGCTAAAAAATGTAGACTTATGAATAATACATAAGATATTCTATTATATCAGTACTTGTCAAGCTCAGTTACTAATGCTTCGGACTTCTGTCATGAGAATTAGAGACCCAGAGCTCGAAGTTGACTCAAGCAACTTTTTTTAAAAACGCTTTTGAAAAAATAGCACATAACCCTTCTCCCATATACCGCCCATCCCCCAACTGGTCAAAAAATTATTGGACTCAACATTCTATAAGTATGACAGTTTCGATAATGAAAAACTATTAATAAAACTGTTTCCAATCGCAAACATTTACGCCCATCTGTCCTTGACTTTCGTGGAAGGGATGCTATGATAGTTCGCAAGCTTTTCTTTGGACGACCTTTCTTCGTACTCTTTTCACTGTACCTTGAAGAATGACTTTTGATAGAGAGTCGTTGCTTAAAAGTGTGACTAAACCAGTTCAGCTTTTGTCTCTTCACAGTATTCAGGAGTTCTTCCTTTTTTTTTTTTGTTAGCCAGAGTGTTGACTTGCATTAGTACAAACTCATTTGTCTTCTTTTCAAGGTATCGGATTCCCAACATTTTTCAGCGGCATTTACTCTCAAAGGATTGGATTCGGAAGAATTCAGCTTCAGCGTTCAGTGTCGAACTTTACGTACATGTACTGCGAATAATACCTTTTTAAGTTTACTGGAAAGCTAATGTTTCTTATCCAGCTTTTAAAGAGTTTGCTATGTTAGTTTAGATCTATTTAAAATATTGTAGTTGATTCAAAATACTTTTGCTATTTCACTCAAAATAAGCTGTGTCTTATTTTTTTTTTGTTTATGACCTCTTTTAGTCTTGAAGGGATGCACTATGGATCATCTCATAAAAATTCCTCTCATGGGTATGGGATGAATGCCTGAGCATTAGCTGTGGTTGGAACGATGTCACCCACACATCAATACCCACCTCTTCACGCAGCTGAAGTCTCAAAAGGAACGGCAAGTTTGGGATCAGCGGTGTCACTGGATCTCCCAGGGAGTAGCACTGAGTGCTGCAAAATGCTTAAGGGTCACCAGTTCCTGATTATCCTCAGGATTGACTCTCCAAGCCTTTCCCGTGTTAAGATATAGCCAGGAGAGGTTCGGATTCAACATTTTCTTTCTGCTAGGTGGGTAGACAGCTTACGGAAAAGAAACCAAGCGTTCTACCACAGCCAACACGCCTCCATTTAAATAAAATTGATGTAATAATGAGGATAAAATCAATTTTCATTTTTCTTGAGTATAACACAACTGCTCATTGCACATAACAAAATAGTATAACTATACCAAACAATTGCATAATACGTAATTCTAGATCTAGATAAATAATGTTTGTTTTATTTAATACTTTTTCCCGTCAACGTTGATAAAGATAATATATTATTAATTATTATTATTATAAAAAATTAAATTATGGCTTTTATATAGCGCTACTTTCATGCTTATAGCATGCTCAGAGCGCTTTGGTCCAATCTCAGTTGTGGACCAGTGGGGGGAAGAGGTATCTAGGAGAAGGTTTTCCGTGCTGCCTTCAGCCAGTAAACCTCGAGCCCCCTTCATAGGTAGCCAAGCCAAACCAAGTTCATTATTAATTTTATTATTATCATGCACATGAACAAACCTTAATGTTGAAGAAATAAAGAAACCTGTCGTCTTCTCGTGTTGGAATTGTGTCACAAGACTCTGGTACAAATGCTATGTAGAAACGAAACTGAAAGTAACTGATTTTCCAGGAACGACTCAACCATGGAATCGTGTCACAAGACTCTGGTACAAATGCTATGTAGAAACGAAACTGAAAGTAACTGATTTTCCAGGAACGACTCAACCATGGAATCGTGTCACAAGACTCTGGTACAAATGCTATGTAGAAACGAAACTGAAAGTAACTGATTTTCCAGGAACGACTCAACCATGGAATCGTGTCACAAGACTCTGGTACAAATGCTATGTAGAAACGAAACTGAAAGTAACTGATTTTCCAGGAACGACTCAACCATGGAATCGTGTCACAAGACTCTGGTACAAATGCTATGTAGAAACGAAACTGAAAGTAACTGATTACACAGGAACGACTCAACCATGAAATGCTTTTTAAAGTGCAGGCTTGACATTGTGACGAGGTATGCTATGCTAGGAAGAATCAACGTTATGCTAAGAAGACAAATTGAATAAAAATAACCGAAACGAATAGTGAATTCCAGGAGCAATTATCTATGTAAGCCTATTTAGGAATGTGCCAATGCGTGAATTTCTAGCTTTTTTTATTTTTCATCAATCTATCGGTCTCACTCTCTCTCTCTCTCTCTTTGTCTCTCAGTCTCTCTCTCCGTATGGGTGAATCTTCTGTTATCAAGATGAGGTTGAGGTCCACCCAATCCCCCTAAAACAAATTTAAAGCTTGACTACAGTCATCCTGAATTCACAAAGCGTATCAGGGGAGCAGTACCCGCCAACCTTCAGGCGGTACTTTCTATCAACTGGACTAATCTTGGGGTGTTCCTTAGGGCTAAGTTTCTGTGAGCCTTTAACTCATTCCTGGCTTAAGTCTGCTCGCTTGACTGTTTTACCATCAGGTTTTGAAATTTGGGGATCGTGTTTTTAAGTTAACCTTAAGGCCAAAACGCCAACTTTCTCAGCAGACTTTCAAAAGTAAGCTCGTCTCTGCCCTAAGAACGATTTCTCTTAAACCGACACCCTCACTTCCTCTGTTCTAAGACTTATCATCAGTTGTTACATTATCATAATCTAACAAATACCCTGGTGGTAACCTCTTTAATGTAGGTTATCTTTAGTGTGTAGCAGTAGTATTGTCACCTCCATCTTTGTACGTGCATACCTCTGCTGGAGCAATTACTTATTATTACTCACACGAGCACATCACATTGAATATACTGAATAAAGGCAGGTGCAGCAGACGACAATTTTAATAAGTAAATATATCCTGCCTAATCTAGCCATAAAGGCACACATGTCATGAAATATAATTACATCTCCATGTTCGGAACGAAATAAATCTCACAAAGTACATACTACAGCTAGAAGAAATTACAAGTACCTCCTTACTCTGTCAAAATATAACTGAGATGTTCACCTCATGGTCAGTTACAGACCAATAACTTTACTCGTGAAAGAAAGCACGAGACAATGAGATGATCACAAAGTCACCTCATGGCACAGTGGGTCTCAAACAAGTATGTGACACCTGGTAGAACGAAACTGGTCTCTTTATCCATATTCCGAGCTATGCAGAACCCGTTCTTGTTACATTTTTTTTTAATTGGGAAGATGCAGCCATCATTCTTTGACAGTAACAAAAATGATTTCCTGGCCCGGATCTAATCGATAATCATGCCATGTACGTCGCCGATGAAGAATCACTAACGCACTAACGAATAGATGCAGACTCAAACCTTCAAATTCGGGAACGTACATTGGCGTTTCTGACTTCCGGTTTGATTTTACGTCCGATCAATAAAACATTAGTGTCCTGCCACACTAATCAATCGGACATTGATGTATCTGAAGTATGCATTAACCGAGACTTACGAAGCCCTAAACATTTTTTTTTTAAATAGAAATATTGAATATCATCTAGAGACGCCTTTTGGTGACCGCACACATTTGACGACGTTAATTCAAAGCTACCCTGGAGTTTAGATAGAAATAAGAAACGATTGGTGCTAGGCACAAATGTGCTTCATGAAACGACTCAAAGTCACCAGTCAGTTCACCAAAAGGGAAAAAACCATGGCCTTCTTACATATGTAGTATAACATGTAGATATAAACATTCGTGGATAACAAACCTTGAATCCCAATACCAGACTTAGAGGTAGGCAGAGTTCTGCTATGTTTGAGAATTGATCCGTTTTTAAATTTTTCTATTATATATATGACATATGTTTATTTGTATTGGAGATTCAATTGTTGATTCTTAATTGAGCTTTACTGTTGTCTACTGGATGAAACAAAGAGAGCTATAATTTTAACACTACCTTAACACATGGCAGACGATCTTCGTGATCTTCATAACAAATCTCCTTTAACACCGCTAGTTAGTTACCCAATTGTTTTCAAATACGTTTTAAATCATGGAGTAAAAGTATACCATACACCGGATACACAAAAAATAGATCATTGCCAATGTATGAAAATCTTTAATACAATTAGAACTACGAAAACTATTTCACACCAAACTTCCTTTCACACTTCAATTAAAACTATAACTGTTGCCATATTACGTTTAAAATTGCTCTATTCTCCACATTAAGGAACAATTCTAGATTTATATGGAGCTTGAAGTTAAACAAACATTTAGAATATGAATGACAAATGATTTTAAGTTTCGTTTTAGTCGTCTTTGTTATTTGTCGCCATGGTAAGTGAAATCTATTTCCTTTAGTCTTTGAAATAATGAACAGAGATGGATAGATGTAAGATTAGATTTCTATCAATCCACTATACTATGACTATACCTAGATATACCTAGACTCTAGACGTAAGTAAATGCAGACTAGTGTTACGATTCTCTATCAACCCTTGACAAATCAATGTGGCTAAGTCAAGAACCAGACAACTTGGGCTCTGATATAGCGAGACACTTGAATGAGTGTAATAAATAATGAGAAAACAATCCAATACTTTACAAATGGGCAGAAGTCAATGTCTAAATAAAACTGCTATACAAAACTTGTAAAACCAAAGATATCTTCTTGTTTCTCTCTCAGTCCGACTCACTTGACCCAAAGTCTTTATTGGAAAAAAAAAACACCATATACAAATACTCTTTCTTCCCTAGTGCTATTAGAGCATGGAATGGGTTGCCTGAGCTAGCCAGAAAAACCAGTGACTTGGCAGAATTTAAGTCATTGGTTAATATGCATGACTAAATGCATGACGCGTAGGACGTAATCATCTTCTTTTTTGAAGTAACGTCTGTATTATATAAGATAAGATAAGATAGTCAGATAACAAAAACACTGTTGACCTACACGGGGAATGTTTACATCCGTCCTTTTTTTAAGTACACAAGCCTCTGTCGCATGTGTCGGTTGACCAGCATCACGGTTCAGTTACAACAATAGATTCGGATATGTACTGTTGAAGATCAATAAACAATACTCAATCATATTATATGAAATGTCTAGTGCTAGTGACTATCATAACATCATCAGCCCTCCTTCATTTCTAGAACGACCAGGCTTCATCTCGAACACTCATGTGACTGTGGAGCCCTATTTTAGAGAGATGTTTCAGTCCACTTGCATTGCAGGCAAATTTGCAGGTTAAGTTGGCTTTCGTTTTTTGTGGTAGAGGAACCGGCCATTTTTTCGTATGGCACGCTTTACTTCAAGAGCGGAGGCCCATGTTTTTTTCACTGTCCATAACTTTCTTGGTCACTGTCTCTCTCCATCTAGTGCGGTCTAGGGCCATGTCTTACCAATGGTCAGTATCATGTTCACTGCTTTGAGATCCCGTTTTATTACATCCACCTAATGAGCCAGACGCGAGTTGCCCGTATAGCAGGGGTGGGCAACCTTTTTCTATCGAGGGCCGCATGAAAAAAAATGACGAATTGAGGACATATGAGTGAGTCTGGTGAGAATGTACACTTTGTTTTTTTCTAGTTGTAATGTTTTGTTTGGTGTAATGCACAAATTGTAAGACAAATTTCCTTACGGACAATAAAGATTATTATTATTATTGACTGAGATAGATAGATAGAAGATAGTTGTCTGAGGTCTGTAAAGCTGTTAACATATCAGAGACGAATTTATCTCTTTTGTTAAGGTCTCTTCAATAGGATGACATGTGAACTTCTTAGATTTACTTAATTTCACGTTTTGTTTTTTTTGTTTTTGTTTTTACAAACCTTATATCAGTGGTTCCCAAACTTTTTCGTCGCGTAGACCCCTTGCCATGTTTTCTGGTTTTCGATATACCCCCTGCATAACTTTTTTTTTATAAAACTAATTTCTAACCGTAGTGAGTTGAAGAGTGAAAAAGTCATTTAAAGCTATATTGCATATACGTTTTTCGCAAAGATCAGTTCCTCGTCTATTTCTTGATCTTTTCACGTGTGTCTCATATATTGGGCCCGAGGAGCTGTTCTCACTAACCAGAGAAGGGGGTGAAGGCGAGTAACTGTCGTCTAAACCTGTAAGCTTTGAACAGGTAGGGCTCATTAGCTTTTGCCACGAAGAAGGAAAACTGAATTCAAACCTCTGCTGGCTTTGCAACTATAGCCAAACATTGGTAAGGTTTTGTAGGTTAACCCTGAGGAAATATAAAAAGCCAACGACCATTAGGCAGTTTGAAGCAATCAGCACTACACATTAACAGAACCTGTGACGCCGTTGATCTCAAACTGTATATGTGTCGTTTGCAAAGAATTACATAAGAGGTTTTTAATTTTATAAATCATGCCACCGATGTGTTCTTGAACTGTATTGTTGCTTTAAAAAAATAATTCTTTTATTAATATCAGACGTAGGTTTGTGTAATACATGTGTTTAAAACTGCAACAGCTGGTAAAATCATTGTTACTATCTATAGTGTTTTCCGTATTTGGCTGTAAGTAAAGAGATGATGATGATGATGAAAGAGATATTGTTAGGCGCTCACAAACCATCAACTTCTCTATATGATGTCGAAGAGTGATTCTGTGGGTCTATTCTTAAGTTTATCTTTAATTGTTCGAAAGTGTTTCAAATCTTTATTTTGTCATGGAGACATTGTCTCAAATGATCCTCCAGCGTCATTTGTTTCATATCGTCATAAAAAGTATCTTCTTGTAAGACAAGGAATGAATGAACAATTTTAAATAATCAACGCTGTACAGTCTACATTTCTTTTTGTTAAACATTAGTTACATGTAGACAATATCAAGCTATTTCAATAAGTATTGAAATTAAATACAACAATATTTAAAAGATTAACTAAGGTATACAATCATACATTAGTGTATGAAAGAATTACATTGATGGGTTTTAAAAAAAATTTTAAGCCACAACCTGTTTAAAGGAAATCTACTATCGTAGACCCCCGTGGACATCTCACAAACCCCCAATTTATTTTTTCACTTTCGTAGACCCCTTGGAAGTTTTCGTAGAACCCTGGGGGGTCTATATAGACCACTTTGGGAATCACTGCCGTATATCAAATTACTTTGTCTACTTGTCTGTCTGTCCGGTACAATTTTTGTTCAGATTATATCTCCCACACCCAATATTTGGTTAATATGCATGACTAGATGCTTGACGCGTAGGACTTAATCATCTTCTTTTTTGTAATAACGTCTGTATTTTATAAGATAAGATAAGATAATCTTGAATCAAGTTGAAATTTTGCACAATTATTTCTTGTATCTGACAAAGGGAAAATCAATAAAAAAAATTTACCAATTATATAATTATTTATTTGTAATTATTTATTTTATTTGGTATCGAACAAGAGAAAGAAATCGTACTTGACAGATGTAGCGGTATAAATTAAATTAGTGCTTAAAAGTTTGAAACTAACAATTGAACAGAAATGTAATATTCTATCTTATGTTATAGATTACAGATATTACTTTAAAAAAAAAAGAAGATAAATATACCCCAAAAATTTCATGTGTCAATCTAGTCATGCATATTAGTTTGTGACTTAAACTCAGCTAAGTCGTTGGTCTTCCTGACTGACTCAGGCAATCCAATAATTTGTATCTTAAGGGGGCATTGGAAAGGAGTATTACCTTTAATGGTCTGGCACTTTTGGGTGGACGGCCTCACTGATCCCTTTCTAACATCCCTTACATGTGGCTCCAAGCGCCATGTCCTGGTAAACCGCATCAGCTGGCGACTAAACGACGTGAGGGGGGTGTTGAAAGTCCCTCTAGACTAAGGCCACTGGCCAGGGTGGAATAGTCTCAAAATGACCTTAAAACGGCCACTTTTTCAGGACCTGTGCGAACTATCTAATAGGAGGTAATCGGCTGTGGTCAGCATGGAGAGAGTTGGGCCGCCATGCAAGTATCTAGTCCTCGTTACACCAAAATGA
Source organism: Biomphalaria sudanica (assembly GCA_036873155.1). Taxonomy (NCBI): domain Eukaryota; kingdom Metazoa; phylum Mollusca; class Gastropoda; family Planorbidae; genus Biomphalaria; species Biomphalaria sudanica. Next base: position 246,305 of record JAZGLO010006682.1, read on the forward strand.
GATCATGACAGTAAATAAATCCATACCGGCTCGGCCGTCGCTCGGGTTATCAAGGACCGCGCGAGCCGTCACCGACCAGGACACTATCTTGGACTCAAATGACCAGGATATCGACACACAAGTCAATAAGCTGAAGATTATTTGTGGCGCCCCAACGATCCAACAGACTATGAGATAGGTGAAAGGGAAGATTTTGGTGTTGGTCCATGGTTAATTCTTGGGGGATGGTGGGGGCCTTATGGGTATACCCTATTTTTTAGGGCTTCATGTATACTTATGATTGTACCGTATTGTTTAGCTAGACACCTACAACTGATATTGTTTTCATCTTCTGCTTAAAATAATTAAAGTCTTTAAAAAAAACTGCATTTATATCTTTCTTTAACGGATTGCATAGTTCATGCATATACTCTAATCTAGAAACATATGACACGGTTGTAAGCGTATTGGCCTGATGAGGCTTGAGCCCCCGAGTACAAATACAAGTCATACAACTTTTGAAATAAAATACATTTAAAATACTTTCACGGTAACCTTATCAGATACATCCTCTTTACCTCCCCTTCCCCTTTTGTCCACCTCTTCCCCAGACACGTGATAGGATATTAGCGCATTGACAAAGCTCAAAGCATAAACAAACAAAAAATTGGTAAGAAATATTTCTAATCGCACCGATGTAATGTTTTATAGTCTACAAGTCTGCATCGATTACAAATCGAATCATATGACAACTGTGTCAAATACTAATACTGATACAAACACACTTTATATAAGATTTTTAAAAAGTATTTTTGTTAGCTCTAGATGTGTACATATTTTTATTTATAGAATATCAAGTATTTTACCGAACCCGAGTAGTTTCTTTTCATATTCATATATTCATTCTACCGTGAACAGTGACCTGTCTAACCCTTTAGCTACTTTAGGCATGTGTTGGCTCCTTGTTGAAATAGAATATTTCTCCTGCTTGGTTAATTCTTTTCTTTTCGAAAGCAAGATTTAAAAATAAAACGATGATGAGTTGTAGAAACGAAGAGACACAGGATTGTGACATGATTGTGACATGATTGTAACACATCTAGAGACATGTAGAAAAAAAAAAACCCAAACAAACAATTGTTGACTAACCAGGTGAAAAGGAAGACAGGATTAAAAGTGGTGCACGCCTAGAATCTCAAAGACACACTTGGAGGCACGTGTAAAAAAAAACTCGGAGACAATTTAGTAGACTCAGTTTTCAAGTTTTAGAAACACGTGAAAAAACGCGTTGAAACATAGAAAGTAAGAAAGTAATAAAAAATATTTCAAAATAGGAGCAGCTCTAAAAGCTTATGGATTACTTTGTCTTTTGTTGTGTAGACCTGAGATGAACTCCAATTGGTAACAAGACTGGAAGGATTAGTCCCCCCTTAGAGCCTTGGCGATAAACTCCGCTGTTAGGTGTTGTTCCGTTAAGCTCCCATACAGGTCATGTGACTCCGCAGACAAACCGCAGCTCTCGGAGCAAGAGATGTGCCACTGTCTTCACCGACTCTCCACAGTGTCGGCTTGTTGTGTAGACTTTTTACCCGCTCAATGTTTCGGCATCTTCATTCATTTTAATTGCTCATTTTTGTCTACTTAGAAGAGACAAAACAATTTTATAAAAACAAATGTATATTGCTATTTTAAAATATGATTCCTTGATTTAAAGAGTTAGTTGTCTACTTAAACATTGAAATTGCACTTATAAATAAGATCTAGGCCTATCAAGGTAATTTTTGTCTTAAGAAATCTTGTTTGTATATGTGTTTTACCCAATTGTTAATATTTAATTTATAAATATCTTTCTAAATAAGGTATTTTCTACATTGCCAGACGCAGAACTAGTCACTCTATAGAATGCCTAAGCAAAGTATGAAGTCGAGAATCTTTTGCATTAAAAAAGGCCATCATTCTATATCTCGCACTTCACACTTTTCTGGTAACACACACACACACACACACATTTTCAAATACAAAGACAAATTTTAATAAAATACTTAGAAAGACACAAAGATAACAGTACACTAATCGTCCCATATGCTAGGACAAATTTGTACAAATGCTCCTTCTTCCCTAGTGCTATTAGAGTATAGAATGGGTTGCCTGAGCTAGCCAGGAAAACCAGTGACTTGGCAGAATATAAGTCATTGGTTAATATGCATGACTAAATGCATGACGCGTAGGACGTAATCATCTTTTTTGAAGTAACGCCTGTATTATATAAGATAAGATAAGACGATGATAACCTCTGTTTCAATTCTTTTTACCGCTGAATCAAACTATACTGGCATTTCCGACTCGTCCCGGCATTGCATTGCGTTTAACTGTTCCGGACTAATTTAACACTGGACTCACTGTAAGGACTTATGTGACATTATCTTGTACTCGTAAAGTGTCTTGGCCTTAAGTTTCAACCGTCTTAACTTAAGTTAAAATTGACACCTTTGCTCTTTATACAGGGTTCTTAATGAGCTTCTTAAAACCAACAGACCATCGCTCGACCCTTATAGATGATTACATGGCTATATCCCATGTGACTACCATTTCACAATAAATCTTTCTTAAAGCGTCGCCGCACAGCCACTGGTTACGGGTGACCGCTGCCACTCATCACATTTTATTTTCGTTCTTTAATAAAGATAAAATTAGGTAATTTTTGTCTATTTTCAGGGCACTCCGGTTATAGGAGCATGCACTACGGTCTTCAGCATGATATTAGAAATATTTATGCCATGTTTTAGCAGGATTGGTCAAACGGTTTTGATTTGTATTCGGAATATTCGTACATAAATACATATTCCTTACATTATGCTTTAAATAGATACCTCTATATACATTCAATACCACACAAAAGAACTGACAGCAATCTTCTAATCCCTCTTTTACTACCAGCCCTGTCAGAGTGTCCAGTCGGTTGGTTCGGTTCACTATGTAACAAAATCTGTCGCTGTGAGAACCTGGAGTGTGAGACAGACGGAGAATGTAAGACCAAGAGATGTCTGTCTGGTTTCTTCGGAAAACAGTGTCAGTACGGTAAGCGCCACATCATATGTAACAAAATCTGTCGCTGTGAGAACCTGGAGTGTGAGACAGACGGAGAATGTAAGACCAAGAGATGTCTGCCTGGTTTCTTCGGAAAACAGTGTCAGTACGGTAAGCGCCACATCATATGTAACAAAATCTGTCGCTGTGAGAACCTGGAGTGTGAGACAGACGGAGAATGTAAGACCAAGAGATGTCTGCCTGGTTTCTTTGGAAAACAGTGTCAGTACGGTAAGCGCCACATCATATGAAACAAAATCTGTCGCTGTGAGAACCTGGAGTGTGGGACAGACGGAGAATGTAAGACCAAGAGATGTCTGCCTGGTTTCTTCGGAAAACAGTGTCAGTACGGTAAGCGCCACACCATTGCACGACTAATGAAAAACAATGTCAGTACGGTAAGCGCCACACCATTGCACGACTAAGGAGAACAGTGTCAGTACGGTAAGCGCCACACCATTGCACGACTAAGGAGAACAGTGTCAGTACGGTAAGCGCCACATCATTGCACGACTAAGGAGAACAGTGTCAGTACGGTAAGCGCCACATCATTGCACGACTAAGAAAAACAGTGTCAGTACGGTAAGCGCCACACCATTGCACGACTAAGGAGAACAGTGTCAGTACGGTAAGCGCCACATCATTGCACGACTAAGGAGAACAGTGTCAGTACGGTAAGCGCCACATCATTGCACGACTAAGGAGAACAGTGTCAGTACGGTAAGCGCCACATCATTGCACGACTAAGGAGAACAGTGTCAGTACGGTAAGCGCCACATCATTGCACGACTAAGGAGAACAGTGTCAGTACGGTAAGCGCCACACCATTGCACGACTAAGGAGAACAGTGTCAGTACGGTAAGCGCCACATCATTGCACGACTAAGGAGAACAGTGTCAGTACGGTAAGCGCCACACCATTGCACGACTAAGGAGAACAGTGTCAGTACGGTAAGCGCCACACCATTGCACGACTAAGGAGAACAGTGTCAGTACGGTAAGCGCCACACCATTGCACGACTAAGGAGAACAGTGTCAGTACGGTATGCGCCACACCATTGCACGACTAAGGAGAACAGTGTCAGTACGGTAAGCGCTACACCATTGCACTACTAAGGAGAACAGTGTCAGTACGGTAAGCGCCACACCATTGCACGACTAAGGAGAACAGTGTCAGTACGGTAAGCGCCACATCATTGCACGACTAAGGAGAACAGTGTCAGTACGGTAAGCGCCACACCATTGCACGACTAAGGAGAACAGTGTCAGTACGGTAAGCGCCACACCATTGCACGACTAAGGAGAACAGTGCTAGTACAATAAGTATCACAGGTTAGGGGAACATGACAATGTGGGAAGCGTGGCTTGGCTACCTATAAAGCGGGTTCGAGGTTAAAGGTTGTACACCCTACTCGAGCAGAGTTGTGTTTACTGAACGCCTAAAGGCAGCACGGGAAACCTTCTCAATAAGATTTTGAATACCAATTTCAATTATCTCAAATTTGTCAACATTTGGTCTCCTCATGTTACTTTTCATCGGCTCTTCTTTCCTCTTTCTCTCTAAGCCTCGCCCTTATATTATCTTACAATTATTTTTCAATTCGATTATTCTTAAAATATAGCATCTGTAAACATTTAAATCTAGTAGGCCATTCTGAAATATCTTTAATCACAAAACAAAGAGAATGAAAAACGGCAGCAACGGCCTTGGAATGTATAAGAGAATTACGTTAAAACAAAAAGAAACGCTCCTAATTGAAAATATGAATCAAGTTCGTTCTTGGTGTCTTCTGATATCTCGTGGTCTCTTCAGTACTTCGTGCTGGTGTCTTCTGATATCTCGTGGTCTCTTCATTACTTCGTGCTGGTGTCTTCTGATATCTCGTGGTCTCTTCAGTACTTCGTGCTGGTGTCTTCTGATATCTCGTGGTCTCTTCATTACTTCGTGCTGGTGTCTTCTGATATCTCGTGGTCTCTTCAGTACTTCGTTCTTGGTGTCTTCTGATATCTCGTGGTCTCTTCAGTACTTCGTGCTGGTGTCTTCTGATATCTCGTGGTCTCTTCAGTACTTCGTGCTGGTGTCTTCTGATATCTCGTGGTCTCTTCAGTACTTCGTGCTGGTGTATCCTGAGTACTTCGTGGTCTATTCCGAGTGTGTGGTGGTGTATCCTGATTACTTCGTGGTCTATTCCGAGTATGTGGTGGTGTATCCTGAGTACTTCGTGGTCTATTCCAAGTATGTGGTGGTGTATCCTGAGTACTTCGTGGTCTATTCCGAGTATGTCGCTGTGTATTCTGAGTACTTCGTGGTCTATTCCGAGTATGTCGCTGTGTATTCTGAGTATCCCTTGGTCTATTCCGAGTATGTCGCTGTGTATTCTGAGTATCCCGTGGTCTATCCCGCCTATATGGTTACTAGAAACAAAACATTTAAATTTTTGTTTGGTCTCTGTTAAATTTGTAATGACATTAATCTATTTTTAAACGTCCGAATGACTCTATTGAGTTAAATTTTTCTTAAGCATTTTAATTTTTAACCACACGTGGTTTAATCTACATTTTTTTTTAAATAGACCTTTTCGGCTTTCGTACAAGTGTCCCACTAAAGTTAGCGCTCACTGACATGCAAATTGTTTCAGATTTTTTTCTTGGATATTTATGATTAGAACGACACCCACTGCAAGATAAATGCATGCACTTTAGATGACCTCTAATTTCATGAATATTATTGATCAATACGTCTGTATCTTGTCTGTAAATGACACAATACATATTACATATATAAAGGCAGCACTAAGAACCAACGTATTAGTTAGATGAGAGGTTAAATTGAATGTTTAAGGGAGAGTCCTGGACGGGTCGCGAATAGTCTGATTCGTCAACGTTGCCTAGCAGCGACAACAACAATATGGCCTCCTTCAGTCGTAGAACGACTATGGTCCATCTCGCACACTTAAGTGAGATGAAAGCCTGGGCATTGTTTATGGTCGGAACGTTGTCGCCCACACAGCAGTTTCTCCCTCTCCGCGCAGCTGATGAGACCAAAGGAACGAATTATCCGATACAGTTTGGGATCAGTAGCGCCACAGGCTCTGTTAGGCTGTAGCACAGTGTGTCACAATCTGCCTAAGGGTCACCAACTCCTGATTTTTCCTCAGGGTTGTCTCCCGAAGCCTTTCCCGCGTATAGCGGAGGTTTGGATTCAAAGTTTTCCTTCTTCTAGATGGGTAGCCAACCAAGGCTAACGAGCCTTCTCCTGGCCGAAGCTTACTGGTTTAGGCGCCAGTTTCTCGCCTTTGCCCCTTCTCCTGTCTGTGGTAACGGTTCCGCCAGGCTCAGTATCTGAACCGCTCGTGAAGGCAAGGACTTGGACTGGTTGTCAGAGGCTGTTTGAGACGCATGCCATTGGAAGCATTTTAAAGGTAGTGATGAGCAACACAATATCAAGCAGACAAATCACGTGACCACCCAGACACCCCTTAAACAATCTTTCTAATTCTCCAGTATCAACCCGCCCTATCTCATGGTACTCCCTGCATTAACAACAAATGCCGTTAGGCGTATGCTGGATAAAGAATGACTCTATTTTAACTCTTAATCTATCTTTCAATAGGACAAATCAATACACATATTAGCTTCAGTACATAGATAGCAAATAAGCTGAAATGTAAATACAGTTGTGAAGTTAACTGTCTGAAACAATGGAATGACGCAAATATATAACATACAGAGATGTTCTTCTATAATTGTAAATCCTCTTAGAGCAGTTCTTTGATTTATCTTCAATATTCTTTACACTTTTATCTTCAACTCTGTTACTGCTTATTATTAATGTTTAACAGTGGATTCAATAATGTCAGCAGAAGTTAGCCAAGAGGAGTTGAAGTCCAGAAATGCAACCAAATGTCAGACCAGTTTTATCGCGCTGAGTCCTTTAGTTATAAAATTCAATTCAGAAACAAGAATCTCATGGATCCAAATAGAAGGCTTTGCAGAAGGTAATCTCTTCCATTTATACGAATCTTTAAACCTATACCTTCTAATATGATAACAGAAATGACCCGAGAACTGGAGTTGACAGCGTACTTGGTAAAATAAGTGAAGGTACCCCTTTCAGACCTTGCGATCTGTCCTTATGTTCAACGTTTAACGAGGATGCCATGTGGCCAACACAACGGCCAAGTGCCTTAACATATGTAAATAAATAAGGTCTAAGATATGCTGGGATAAGAGTATGTCTAAGCGAATGAAATCCATTCTCATGTACTATTTAGTTCGTTTATTTTTCGCATTAAATACTCATTGCTTATTAAAATGACTACCGTATGGAGCAGATGATGTAAAGCTCATCTGTTTCTATGGCCGACGGTTAACGAGGGTGTCATGTGGCCAGTACGTTGACCAACTGCCCTCACTTCCCCGACGTACTCCATTTGAGTTGGTTGAAATTAAGAGCTTCCTAAGAATCCGTATGTTTTAAAATCCCAGTCTTTACGGTTACTCAGACTTAGGTCACCTTAGTTAGGAAGCCAAGCATTTATATATATATTGTCCCGAGTCGAGTCTGTGACCTATTTGACCAGTTTCTAGAAGCTCGAGGTCAAACCAGTGCAAGTGTCCAGCGTAAACAAGTTAATTTTAGGTATCCAATCAAAGTATGAGTTTAAGGGAAAAAATAGCACACTTCAGCTTCTAGAAGGTCAAAGTTACTCAAATAATTAGGGGAGAAGTTTCCATGATTCTGGAATGTACGATTAAGAAAGGTATAAATTAAGGGAAAGTCAGTTAGACGGGGTCCTCGCATAGTAGTAGTTGTTGTAGAGCGTTGTCCTCGTTTAATTATTGCTTAAGTACTCTTATAGTAAAGGTTTAGTTAAGTTTTGTGATATTAGCGGGTCCATTTAATTAAAGTTTTATTAGTTAAAGTAATATTCTCTGAAGTTTTATTACTTGAAGTTGAAGTTATACTAAGTGAAGTTTCATGTATCATTTAAGTTTAATTTTTGAAGTATCAAGTCAAGTTGTTATGGAATTGAGAAGTTAATTTGATGTGAAAGTTGAAGAAGTATTATTAAAGAAGTTTGGAAGTAAATACAGAGAGATGTTTCTTTATTTCATTGAATTGTCAAGTTTGATAATGTAATCCTCGGCAAGTGTGATCGTCACAAACACACAAACACATATATATATATATATATATATATATATATATATATATACCTTACTAGCCACATATGACTCGCGGGATGACCTTAAGCATAAACTATCTCCGACATGATCTAATGAACTTTTATGCCGTTTTATCAAGATTGTTCAAACGGTTTTGATTATTTTGCGGGACAAACATACATACATACTCATTACAATTTACTTTATATATGAAATATAGCCCCGTTACGAATGTTCTCTTTGTATCATATTGTCCGGTTACTGTCCAGAGGACCTTCTTGGACTAGCTCTTACGTTTGTCCAGACTCCAAACCAGTCATGCTACAAGGGTCCCTGTCAGAGGAGGCGCGACATTTACCTCGACCCCAACACACTGGTCATCAACTGTGACATTGGCAATTACGTGTGTCAGCTCAACATTACCTTCGAGGAGACCAGGATAGAGAGAAGATTGTGCGCTGTTTATGTTCGAGGAGGTAAGGATAGAGAGAAGATTGTGTGCTGTTTATGTTCTAGGAGGTAAAGATAGAGAGAAGATTGTGTGCTGTTTATGTTCCAGGAGGTAAGGATAGAGAGAAGATTGTGTGCTGTTTATGTTCTAGGAGGTAAGGATAGAGAGAAGATTGTGTGCTGTTTATGTTCCAGGAGGTAAGGATAGAGAGAAGATTGTGTGCTGTTTATGTTCTAGGAGGTAAGGATAGAGAGAAGATTGTGTGCTGTTTATGTTCTAGGAGGTAAAGATAGAGAGAAGATTGTGTGCTGTTTATGTTCTAGGAGGTAAAGATAGAGAGAAGATTGTGTCTGTTTATGTTCTAGGAGGTAAAGATAGAGAGAAGATTGTGTGCTGTTTATGTTCCAGGAGGTAAGGATAGAGAGAAGATTGTGTGCTGTTTATGTTCTAGGAGACCAGGATAGAGAGAAGATTGTGTGCTGTTTATGTTCTAGGAGGTAAAGATAGAGATTGTGTGATGTTTATGTTCTAGGAGGTAAGGATAGAGAGAAGATTGTGTGTTGTTTATGTTCTAGGAGGTAAGATAGAGAGAAGATTGTGTGCTGTTTATGTTCTAGGAGGTAAGGATAGAGAGAAGATTGTGTGCTGTTTATGTTCTAGGAGGTAAAGATAGAGAGAAGATTGTGTGCTGTTTATGTTCTAGGAGGTAAAGATAGAGAGAAGATTGTGTGCTGTTTATGTTCTAGGAGGTAAAGATAGAGAGAAGATTGTGTGCTGTTTATGTTCCAGGAGGTAAGGATAGAGAGAAGATTGTGTGCTGTTTATGTTCTAGGAGACCATGATAGAGAGAAGATTGTGTGCTGTTTATGTTCTAGGAGGTAAAGATAGAGAGAAGATTGTGTGATGTTTATGTTCTAGGAGGTAAGGATAGAGAGAAGATTGTGTGTTGTTTATGTTCTAGGAGGTAAGATAGAGAGAAGATTGTGTGCTGTTTATGTTCTAGGAGGTAAATATAGAGAGAAGATTGTGTGCTGTTTATGTTCTAGGAGGTAAAGATAGAGAGAAGATTGTGTGCTGTTTATGTTCGAGGAGGTAAGGATAGAGAGAAGATTGTGTGCTGTTTATGTTCGAGGAGGTAAGGATAGAGAGAAGATTGTGTGCTGTTTATGTTCTAGGAGACCAGGATAGAGAGAAGATTGTGCGCTGTTTATGTTCGAGGAGGTAATGATAGAGAGAAGATTATGCGCTGTTTATGTTCGAGGAGGTAAGGATAGAGAGAAGATTGTGTGCTGTTTATGTTCTAGGAGACCAGGATAGAGAGAAGATTGTGTGCTGTTTATGTTCTAGGAGACCAGGATAGAGAGAAGATTGTGTGCTGTTTATGTTCTAGGAGACCAGGATAGAGAGAAGATTGTGTGCTGTTTATGTTCTAGGAGACCAGGATAGAGAGAAGATTGTGTGCTGCTTATGTTCTAGGAGACCAGGATAGAGAGAAGATTGTGTGCTGTTTATGTTCGAGGAGGTGAGGATAGAGAGAAGATTGTGCGCTGTTTATGTTCGAGGAGGTAAGGATAGAGAGAAGATTGAGCACTGTTTTTGTTCAAGGTGGTGAGTGATCCCATTGACAATGAGTCAGTTATTATTGATTAAGAATAGGAATGTGAAGTGTCATAAGACGCTTGGCTTCCCTTGCAGTAGGCTCGATTACGAACCTCAACTCGGGCTTTCTAAATGCAGTTTGGAAACCTTCTTTCAGGTATCCACTCCCCCCGCCCCCTAAATACATGTTCACAAAAAAGGTTAAACCAGAATGTACTGAGCTTGCTAGTTTGCTATTGCAAGAAAAATATGCTGTAAAAAAACATTTTAAAAAAAAAAGCATTCAAAGTTTCGAAAAGAAACCCCATATAAAATTGACACATATAAAACCAAAATGAATCAACGATGACTAATTGATTAATTAATTATCTAATTTTGGATTGACTCATGTGTTCTCAGCGGTCATCAGCTTGTATGCGAAATTCGATGACATTTAACTAGTTGAAATGGTAATACAACGCCTGGAGCAAGTTAAATTAGCGTTGTGAATAAAAGGGATACAAGCCGAAAAGTTTCTCTTCTATGCATAATAAGGCACCGGAATTACGTCATGTACGGGCAAAGGCGTCGCAATATTTGTCATTATAGCTGGTGTCATGCCTCATCAACTCGCCCTAAAATAAAGTAATCACCAACTTTTATTGATTGGTGCACAACTATTAAATGTGTACAAATAGTATATATTGTTTTGGTTAAATTTCTTTCCATCTAAATTTTATATTTCTGTGCCCCCCTCTGTTGGGTGTTTTCTTCTGCGGTTCGCACCCCTCAAAGCATCTGGCAACGCCACTGCTTTTAGGAGGCATTGGCTTTATAAAAATATAAACGATTTATAGCCTAAACAAATATAAAATTGAATGTCCAAATTTGGCTGCAACACGTAATCATGTTTCTTGATATCATAAAATATTAAATATCTGTCAAGTGTTAAGATGTGTATATTTCCATTATAGACTACCCCCAAAAATATTTCAAAATAATTTGTACCAATTTTAATTTAGGACGAAATTTGGCTTTAAAGCAAGCAACAACAATGTCAACAAGTACCGTCAACGAAACAGGAATGGTCAGTGATGGTTCACTGGCCGTAGATGGGAGGCTAGATGAGTGTGCCGCTACCAGGGACGATGATCCGTATCAGACGTTGAAATTACACTTTTATTCTTCAGTGGTATTAAGTGAGATTGTCATTTATTTTAGGCGTAAGTAGGGCGAACTATTTCTAGCTTTTTCTCTAACAAGAGAATTCAACTTTCAGAGATTTTACTTTTTTTTGTTTTTATCCTCAAAGTTGATCATGGCGAGGCCGAAGGCCGAGAGAACTCAGTAAATTTCTCCATATTCTTTATCTGTAAAATATCAGCTGTGCAGGATATATGATTAGAATTATTTCGCCTTGTTCTACACTTAAGACAATGTCCTGTCATTTTGTGTTAAAAAAAGTTTTGGTTTAAATTTCAGTGGCAACCTTGACGCCATATATGACCTATAGGTGAATCCAGCAATGTGTTTGAAAATCCACGTCCAAAGTTACATGGTCTACTGAAGCTCTTTGCGTAAAGCGTGTTTTTTTTTTACATTACCTCTATTAAAGTCACAACTTCATGGAACCTGGACACGGTAGCTTAACAGTTGCTGTATATCTATGACATATAGAACTACTAGCCCGTTGGCCACATGGTGAAAACTCTGGTTTGACAGTTATCATTTTTTCAAAGTAAAAAAAAATAAAAATTAATTTAAATTTAGTTTATTGAACTAGGTCTAGATCTAGATCCAACATTGGTTTTTGAAAGGTCCTTGTAAGGTCGCTCGCGTTCGGGAATTTCCGAATGTAAGGCATTATTGATTTAATTGTTTAATAAAAGTGTTGCATTGTTTTTTAATCTAACCTTATTCGTAAATTTGAGAAAAAATAATCGCTCTTTCACTTGTAAGAAGTTGTCTTTTTAAAAAAAAAAGTATTTTTGAAGTTTTCCTTGTTTGATTTCAGCCTCAAAAGAGAACCAGATATTTCTTCTTCAACTGCATGCCGATGAGAATGACACGATTATGGTGTACAGAGGTGAAGTTCATCCGAGAGTGTCTCTGGTTCCAACACCTGATAGATTCATACGAATTCTAGAACTCTCTTTGCAACATGCGAACGCCCAGATGACAGTCTGTGAACTAGAAGCATATGGAGGTATTCTTTTTTTTTTCCTTGATGTCACTTCACATCTCCATAAAGTGAAAGCATTACGGAGATTCCCGATATTTAAATACTACGGTGTAGAGTGTAAAGCGTACCATTCGTTTACTTCCTTTGGGTCGCGACCTATTGAGGTCGCGTAAGACTATTAAAAATATGAACTGCAACCACTGCATTTTTATAATGTGTAATTTTTCAAAGTAGTTAATCACATAAATATGCAACATAAAAAGGGTGAATAAAAAGTAGAATATTAAATAGTGCACTGTTTTATAACAGTATGAAAAGCACAGTTACATTTTTAAAAAATAATTTTTACGGTTGGGGGTCGCCGCAAAGTGGAGAATCCTAAAAGGGGGTCGCCGACCTAGAATGGTTTAGAGCCGCTGGGCTGGGCCAACCTATTTACTTGAAAACTTGGGGAAGTTAAAAAGGCGTTCTGGGTTTTTCATTGGAAATCAAATTCAATAATTAATTCCTATATAAATATGTTTAAATCGGTTTGAATTATTGAAGGCCCTTACTTAAAGGATTTAATGTTCCGCCTTTCCGTAACCCAATGTGTTCAAGCTCAAGTCAAGGTAGGGGCTTCCCTTTGCAGCATTTTCATGTCTTAAAGCCACATATTGAGGTAGATAGTAAGGGTCGCACCGTGACACGTTCCCAATGGGAGGACATAATTGTTTATTACAAGGCTTATATTAGCTCGCGGAGGCACGCTGGCTGAGCGGTAGGGAGGCTTGGCTTATGAACCGGAGTTCCGATAGTTATTTATCTGTTGTTTTTTTCATTCCTACGGGTCCGCTTTAAAATGACTTTTATTAAAGACTTTTTTTTTGGAAAAAAAAAAAAAAAATTCTTCTATATTATTTTGAGCAAAATTTCTGCATAAATGAGACTATACTTAGTGAAAAATTATTCAACTCAAAACGAGTTGTAATCCCCTTGGATGAGATTTTAACATTCAGGATATTTTAAGATGCCCTTGAATGCACTCAACATTTAAACATTAATAGGGAAACAGTAATTGTGGTTAGTCATTGTTCTGGCCACTATACACTTTCGCACACCGTTTGTCATAGAAGCAAATGAGCAAATCTTTTAGGGTAAACACTTTCAAAATATTACAAAGGTTATATCAACTTAATCTGTCTGTGTCTCTGGTAAAAGTTTTGTACACTTTATTTCTCTCAAACCCAATCTCGGATCAAGCTAAAATATTTGCACAATTATTTCTTTTACCTGCCAACACAAAAATTAATATAAAAAAAAAGCAGTTAGTTAATTTATTTTAATTATTAAATTATTTTTTTGATGTTTCAAACAAGGGAAAGAAATTTTAATTGACTGAAATTGGTATAACCTGACTTAATCCTCTTTAATGGTAGTCGTTTGAGTCTTAGTGAACATAAACTTGAAAAATAGTATGAGATTATAGAAACAATAGATAACTAAACAATCGTCCATATCCATAAGCTCTCCAATAGCCGAGTGGTTACCGTGTTGGTTGGAGAAACCTAAGGCATGAGCCATGAGTTCGAATTCAAATCGTCCCTTCTTTTTATAATACTTTTATAAATGTTTTCTTTTTAATTGTTAGTCTAGATCTACTTTAAATTTAATTACTTTACTAATTGATACAAATACAAGTATGCTTAATATAACCTTTGTTGTTGTTGTTGTTGTTTTTAGTATTTAGAAATATATTTTCTTGTTTTTGTAATACCATGCTCACCTTTGTTTGAATGCAGTTATACAAATGATCCCCAGAATGCGCGCCACCCATGTTCGGACCTGACTGTACAGACATCTGCAGTATGGAATGCAAAAACTACACCTGTTCTTACGAAGGGTACTGTCGTTACTGTAAACACCAGACCAAAGCGCTACACTGCGTGGATTGTCTGAAAGGATGTGGAGCTCGTGACAAGATCAAAACGGAAACCACTGATTACGTTATTTCCGGTTTGCGTGTAAGCCCGGTCCTCTCCTATATTATGATAATCATCTTCATTTGTGTCCTAATTATGGCCACTACTGATGGCGTAAGAGGTTTCCTGGCTAGAAAAAAGACTCTGGTGCAGAAGAATAGGAAAGAAGTGGAGAAAAAGGTATAACATTTGCTAGATTTAGATATCTACTTTGTTATAGCATTGGTATTTGTTTGTTTCACATGTTTTCGGTGTTCCTTTAGAGTTAAAGATAATCTACTTCCTAGTCCAAACCTCCCACAGGTCGACGGGGGATGGGAACAGGAAAGGGTTTGAACCTGGAACTATCAATAAGTCCGAACGACAGTCCAGCGTGCAAACTGCACAACCAGCAGCCATCCTTAAAATATGAAGAGGAAAACTAGAACATTTTTAAAAACCCGGAAAGGGGCAGCATATGTTCCGGAGGCTTGGAGTCGGGACGAGCGAGGCCTGCCCTAGTGGAGAATACTGGCCGTGTCCTTCGGGGCTGCATACTATATCAAGAGGCCCGGGCGGGACTCTGGCCCCAAGCCCCTTCTATAGATATAGATATAGATCCTATAGATTAAAACCTATATGGAGCACTGCCTGTTCTGGAAACCACTGCACGGTTCATCTCAGAATGTTGATCGTTATGTAAAATCGACATGTAAAATACCTCATCTTTACAACGTATTATTATTTTGCTCTTTATAACTAATTCAAATTATTATAGCTTTTATATAGCGCTACTTTCGTAGCTATAAGCATGCTCAGAGCGCTTTGGTCCAATCTCATTTGTGGACCAGTGGGGAGGAGGGGTTACTAGGAGTTGGTTTTTCCTGCTCAGACTCTGCCCGAATCGGGTGTCGAACCTCGAGCCCCCTTCTAGGTAACCAAGCCAAGCCAAGTTCAAGTGCACTTAGCCTCTCGACCACGCTTCCCACTATAATGTAAGATTTAAAATATATATATGTTCGAAATGTTTTTTTTTACATTAAATATTATACAAAATGCAAGGGCCCCCAAAGAGTTACCCCCCGGGTCCCCAAATGATTGCAAATTCCTAGTTACGCCACTGATTAAGAAATACTTTCTAAGACGTAGTGATGAGATCTTACTTACGAAACTCTTGAAAAGTTGTTAGTATTATTTACAACCTTTACATATCACTTTGAGGAGGGGGGGGCTATAGTTTTATATATCAAGGCAATATTACTATGGATGTCATGATATATGGTACAGTGTAGGAAAACATAGCAAATGAGACTCGTAGATTTATCTTTAAAAGTTCTTCTTCTTTCTCGTTCTCATTATTATGTTGTGACGTCTAGATGACTAGACCAATATACGAGATGAAATGCGCACTGGTTACCAAATCAGGGAGCTCTCCATAGAGTTTTCTTTCTATTGGGATGTTTTGGGGTCAGCGTCTTGTACGGCAAATAATGCTGTTTTTATAAGGACATGGTCAGCATTCTATGGTGACCCTCTACACGGGCAGATTTCACTGGTTTCGAATTTTGAGCTTCCGGAACACATGTCGTCTCATTATGTTGTGTCCCATTCTGAGATGAAAGATTAGACTTTGATCTTGTCGGAACAGGTTATAGTAGGCGTCATCTTTCTTGTGATTTAAAAGTTAGAAAAAGGTATTTCCATGACATTTGGAATGAGCTCAACGATTCCATTGGACATATTTAGAGTTCGAAATTGTGACTCCTCGAACACCGATCTGCAGACGCAACGAGTTGTCATTCATGAACAGTGGCGTAGCTCGGGGGAGGGGGGCATATTTGAAAATTCCCCCGGACCCCACGTAAAAAAAAGGGGGGGGGATGAGTGTCCGAAATTTGTTTTTGCACTAATATTATCGCCATTATCTCATGTCATGATGTCGAATGTCAAAATGCAGGGGGCCCCTAAAGAGATCAAGCCCCCCCTCCCCGGGTCACCAAAATCCCTAGCTACGTCATTAACCATAAAAGTAAAAATTCCCAACATTATTCAGTGACATCTAATGACATTTATTAAAAAGTGAAATTATTTTTAATCATCATTACAAAACATGTGGCGGGCCGGATGTTACATTTATCCGGGCCGAAGTTTGCCCATCGCTGGTCTAATAAATAAGACATACTTATGTTTATAGATGTTTATTTTTGTTTGAAACCGAATTATAAAGCTCTATATTGTTTGTTTTTTTGTGTGTCTACAGAAGCCTGCCAAAAGACGCACTACCTGGACAAGGAAGACCTCTATCAGACGCTTGACATTCCAAGCACCATCTACAGAACTGATTGGAGATTCCTCACTGCAGCAGTCTATTAATAGTTTTCCCTCGGCAAAAAGCCTGCCTAGTGAAACCTCCATATAGAAACCTCTCTAGATAAGCCTGAGAGCCACTTAACTATTAAATCATTTGTTCTTACTTGTAACCTTTTTTATAAATTAGCTCATTACACAATTTGCCATGTAAGTGAATGCCTTTATGTTTAGCTTGGGCAGGACAATAAAAAGTTGGCTACGCCCAAATTTCTTTTTTTTTATGATTAAAAATGTTGTTTTTTTGGGGGGGCGGGGAAGGGGGTCATAGTAGTAATGGTCTACTCTCGAATTAACCCTCCCCTTTTTTCAACTTATTAGGTAAATCAATTAGTGAATATTCCCTTACATTACCCTTAAATAATATATATATAAATAAATCCCTAATGAAGTGGGCAAGCTTAATCGTATCTATCAATAAATTACTAAATCTATCTATCCATCTATCTATCTATCTATCTATCTATCTATCTATCTATCTATCTATCTATCTATCTATCTATCTATCTATCTATCTATCTATCTATCTATCTATTTACTCGATCTATTTACTCTATCTATTCCAATTATTCTTTCTATCTGTTTACCCCTCCTAAAATAAGGGTACATTACTAGTAAGGGTAGGATAAATAGGCCTGTCTTTGAGTCCAAAGGTTAATAAGGAATGTAGTATTTCCCGTGGATACGTAGCCCAAGCTGCGACCTACATATTTTGCTACAGCTGACGCAGGCATAACCATTGTCCGCAGGCGGTCGAAATAAATTTTCTTTTCGCCGTCTGCGTTTGTCCTCGGCAGCGGATTTTCTTTTGGTCTCAAATGTGTATCCCGCGACCTTAGTGAGTGACCTCCAGCTGTCTCGTTCTGAGGTCGCCTGCTATTAGGTGCTCTCTTCTGTGTCAGCTAAGGAAAGTTGGCGCCTAAGCTGGTCCTTAAAGCGTTTCCGTGGGGCACATCTGTTACGTCGACCATCTTTTTGCTCACCAAAAAATAAAATGCCCAGTGTAACTGTCGGATTATAAGAAGTCCCTCTATACTGTCCATAACGGCTTTCGCAAAGATATCGCTATTTGTAGTGAGGATTATTAGGAAATAATCTGGAGCCAAATCGTTATGATAAGGAAGGAAACTGATTTCGACATTTTAAAGGGTAGAGATTAAGTAGAATGCTACTTGTACACTCCATGAATTATTTTCGAAACGCTGAGAAATAACTTTGTAAAAAAAAAAGAACTCTTTTTGAGAACAGCTTACTTATATATATATATATAAGCAGCTGTTAGGGCTAACTTTTAGAATATTTACAATCTCTCTACTAAAGTCACTCATTCATGAATGAACCTGGAGACTTGGATGAGTGGATAGAAGCTGGTCTGAAGAATGGCTCTAACGATTTTTCTAGGAATTTAACAATATCGCTTAGAAAAGAATTACTAGCTCGTTGGCCACACGTATAAAAATCTAGTTCGAACGTTATAATTTTTCAAAAATAAAAAAGAAATAAATGTAAATTTGGCTAGAGACTAAATCTAGGTCTAGAGCCAACATGGACTAGTCAGCCAAATTAACGTAACTATGCCATAACTGCGTAAATTTAAAGTTGCTTCAATTTTATTGAAGTTTACAAGCGTTGCTTATATTTTTACGCAAATCTAATAGAGATTAGATCTTACGAGTTCGAAGTCAGAACGTGAGGTCTAGTGTTAGATCTATATGCCCATATAATAAACATACCAAAAAATATCCGCAAAACTATACATTTATCGCTGGCCGAATCAGAAAATGCGTAAGTTCCAGCAGCTGACGTTGTCACAGGCTCAATACCTGAATTAATTTTTTTGTATTATCTTTTAAAAATTATTTTATTATATTTGAAGTTAAATATTGGAGGTGTTGTCTTTTTAGGACAATTTATTTTTAAAACGTATTTTCTCATTACAACATCAACATGTTAACAAACTAAATACTAAATAACACTGAAATAGAAACACTTTTTTTTTTTACTAATTTATTTCCTTAATAGGAAAATGTTGAAAAGCACATAGAACATAATTCGTTTTTTTAAATGAAGATTATTATAAAGTAGATCGTCTCTTGATCCCACGGAGCTCTACTACTAATAAACGGCTGAAACACTTCTTCACTGCGCGCGAGTTGGCGAGGGCCAATGTTGCGCCTGATTGGCATCATCCTGACAGATGGCATCTAGCAACAACAAAAAATATATAAGATATATTTGGGAGCACATCCATTAACAATTAAACACCAGGAATTAATAGCATTCAAGAAAAGATAATTCCTCCATTAAAAAAAAATTTCTTTAAAAAAAAATAATTTTTTAAAAATCTAATTAAAAAAAAGAACAACAGATTCTTTAAATACTTTCTAGTCATACGGAACTTTGTATAAAACCTATAACAAAACATGTCATAGCACTGGTTGGATTTATATAATGCAAAAATTTAATTATGTAATAGAATAGAAAAAAAAATCTCTTTGCTATATTTTAAGTAACTTTCACTTGTGTACCAAGCAACAAGGTAGAGTAAAAGTAAAGTTCCACTTTTAGACCTTGCGACCAATGGGGCAGATGATGTAAAGGTCATCTGATTCTGTGGCCTTCGGTTAATGAGGGTATCATGTGACCAGCATAACGACCAACCGCCTTTACTTGTCCCCGACTATTGTCAGGTACCCAATTAAGCTGGGAGGACTCAGACACCAAAAGATCCCGATTCGAACCCGATACCCCCGGTTCAGAAGCCAAGCGCTTTACCACTTAGCCACAGCGCATTCAGCGAGGTGAAAGACTGTACAATTATGAACAATCATTTCTAAACACTAGAAGTGTGTGTAGAAAGAAAAGTGTTCTGCGATAAAGAAGATTTCAGCTTTTGCGTTAATACTTTAAAATAGTATCTCCGGTAGCACAATATTGTTTGAGAATTCAGAAATTGTCCCATAGAGATAACTATATTTAAGTGTATTATGGATCATTTCATAGAAACTGAGATGATTGCATGGGCATTAGCTATGGTCGGAACGATGTCGCCCACACATCAGTTCTCCTCTCTCCACGCGATCCAAAGGATCGACAGTGCCGATACAGTTTGTGGTCAGCGGCGTCGCATGTTCTGCCAGAGTGCTGAAAACTCTCTTAGGGTCGCCAGCTCCTGATATTTCCTCAGGGTTGACTCCCGAATCCTTTAACATGATTGGGTATAGCTGCAAGGCAACAGACGTTTAAATTCATAGTTTTCCTTCTCCTAAGTGGGTAGCCAGCCAAGGCTAACGAGCCCCTTGTCACATCTAACACATACCGCCACACTTATAAACTATTTCTTACTCTATACACCAGATACATTGACAATCTCTTTATTTATAGTGTTTCCCCATATAGATAAATATATTCAATAGAGAAGATACTGTCGTCAACACACATAAACACTTGTAGATCTAAACGATGTGATACAAATTAATAATCCTGGACATATTGCTTGAGCAATCAGTCGAAAAGTCATTACCTTCTCTTCATTAGAAAGCAAAATGAATTTTATATATATCCATTTTATAACCAAATCAAGTGTTACCTGGCAAATGGCTTGATGAAAACATGTCCTCTTTTACGAGGTACATTTAAAAAATATAGTCAATTACACCTTTCAGACATTGCGATTTGTAAGCTAGATAAACTTTTTTTTTGTGATTCACGCTTGACGAGGATATCATGTGGCCAGCACAACGACAACCTGTCATTGCTTTATCAACCAATGACAGATACCCATTAGAGATTTAACATTCCAGTATGTTGGACACTATACAGGAAACATCTAAGACTTCTTGAGCGCTTCCACCAAAGATGCTTGCGCGCCATCATGGACATACGGTGGTAAGACCGCATACAAACAGCGATGTCCTTGCGAACGCCGTTATGGACAGTATAGAGGGACTTCTTTTGGTCCGACAGTTGCGCTGAGCAGGGCACGTGTCACGTATGGGAGACGAACGTTTGCCAAAGGCAGTATTTTTTGGTGAGCTAAAAGGTGGTCGACGTAACACAGCGCCCCACGGAAACGCTTCAAAGACTAGCTTAGGCGTAAACTGGTTGCATGCGACCTCAGAACGAGACAGCAGGAGGTCACTCACGAAGGCCTCGGGATACACATTTGAGACCAAAAGAAAATCTGCTGCCGAGGACAAACGCAGACGGCGAAAAGAAAATCTTAATCGACCGCCTGCGGACAATGGTTATGCTTGCACTGGATGTGGCAAAATATGTAGGTCACAGCTGGGACTGCGCAGCCACGGAAACTACTGTATTCCTCACTAATCTTCGGACTCGAAGACTAGCCTTATTATGTTGTATTTAAATTTGCTTATTAGCGTAAATGTGCTGAAATTATTAATTATTTAATCTCAGCCTACATCCCTCTTCGTCTCCAATCATTGTAGTCATTATAAAAGGTTATAATAATATTAATAATAATAATAGGTTTTTTGGTCATATTCTTGTCTGTATGGTAATTAACTCTTAAGACGATAAAATCTCTCTACTATACCATCTGATTCGGTTTTTTTCGCTTTCAATGCTTTCCCCCTGACCAGTGCTACTATACATGGGATTAAACCCAGGATAGGTAACAGAGATGCCACAATTAGCAGAGGTTGAGCATTCGTTAATCTCTCCCCAACCGCTTCTTCAAAATCTGTATCATTCGGATATAGATAGTCATCGATCAGAGCTCCAGAGAACACAACTGAAACAGAAAACAAGCAAAATATTGTTATAAAACCCTTTAAAAAAAAAAAAAAAAAAAAGTTTATCTAAGGAAAAGAACTGAGCACTTACAACCACATTGAATTGAGATGTAAAAGTTATTTCCCTTATTTCATATCAAACAAAAGAATTAATTACCGATAATTAATTGACTAATTAAAAAAAAAATTGATTTATGATTTGTTAGGTAAAATAAATGATTGTTTAAAGTTTCAACTTATCCGAGAATGGATGTGGGAGAAATAGCGTAAACAAAATCCTACATATTTAGCCATATATGTGAATACTAAAGGATTATTTCCCTTGGTATCAAACAAAATAAATTATGACCAGTATTTTATTGACAACTTTGTTTTTAAATTGATCTATGCATTGTGTACGTAAATGAGAAGTCATGTAAAGTTTCAACATGATCCGGGAACAGGTGTGGGAGAAATAACGTGTACAAACGCTTTAGTTCACACATAGTACAGCCTATGAGATGATCCAATGGATATTTAAGACATTTATCAAGATTATCCACACTTCTCAAAATTGGCTTGGAATGTTAGCTCAGCATGCATTGTAATTACGAAGCTAATATCAACTCACTCTCTGTCTGGTAAAAAGTATGTTCAAGTTATTTCTCCATACCCAATATTTTGGTTCAAGTTGAGATTTTGCACCAATTATTTCTTCTACTGACAACGCAAGAATCAATTTAAAAAATATATAAAAAATTAGCCAATTGACTATTGGTAATTAAATTATTTGGTTTGGTATCAAACAAGGAAAAAAAATCGTACTTGACAGATGTAGTGGTATAAATTGAATTAGTCCCATTAAGGAGGCTTGAGTCCCGAGTTCGAATTTAGGTCATATTTCTTTTCATGCATTTAAAAGGCGAT
The DNA here is from genome assembly GCA_036873155.1 of Biomphalaria sudanica. Classification (NCBI taxonomy): domain Eukaryota; kingdom Metazoa; phylum Mollusca; class Gastropoda; family Planorbidae; genus Biomphalaria; species Biomphalaria sudanica. Next base: position 268,720 of record JAZGLO010006682.1, read on the forward strand.
CACGGTAACATTCACCCAGATACCCTCTTCTCTCCCCCTCCCTTTGCCAGCTGGTCAAGACAAGTGATAGGATCATAGTGTATTAAGAACGTTAATTTGCTCTAAACAAATACGGTTTGCAAAAACGTTTCTTGCTGAACCGGAAGGAGGGATAGCGCTAGATTTCTCTAGATTTGTAACATATTTAATTAAATAATATACGTATTTTTGTATGTTGGTATACTTCTAATATTTTTGTTTTATAATTTTATTTAAAATATCGGATAACGTAAAGATCACAGCACTTACTGTCTCTGCAGAACCTTCCAGATTTTTTGGGGTGACACTTGAAGCACATGCCTTCTGGAGAACAGAGCTCGTCTTGACATGACAGGCCACAGAAGGAAGAACATCCCAGGTCATAGAATGGGGGAGCACATTCTAGGAAATGACAGGAACAATTCAAAAGTTATCTCCCTTTCTATAGACCTTACTGAAAATAGTAAATTAAAGAGGAGATTTCAGTGCGTTTCTCTAACCGCGGTTTTTATATCCATATTTGTATATTAATTTATTTTATTAGACCCTATGATTTATCTTCTATCTATTTGCATCTATGTCAGAAAAACTATAAATAGCTAGCTTAATCGTGTATCAGGTATACAGAATAAGAAGCGTTGATAAGCTATGTTTATTTTAAAGGAGTATGATAATTGTTTGTATACTTGTTAGCACTGCACACAACCAGATTATCTTTTTCCCCCCGTTTATTGCACGAAAACTTCTACTACGAAGTAAGTATGTATGTTTCATATCTTCTAACTTAAGAACAAATAGGCAACTAACAAGTAGAATTAAAAAAACAATATCTCATACTAAGATGAAATGCTTTCGATATTGCCACAATTGTCTGTCAATTCTTTTGTGATTTTACTTGCAACAGTGAAAGTAAGTTTAACGTCCCCAACACTATATAGTACAATTTAGCATTGTCAGAATGCTCAACCAGGGCTTATACTATTGTCTTTGCGAGAAGTGTCTGTCGCAAGCTTTATTCTTATCGTTAATTGGAAGAAGATATTTCAGTACCCCCCCCCACCCCCACCCAATGTAATTCTTAAGTCTTTCTTAACTCTGAACGATTTTCTCCCAGGTTAGGTACTTTCTTACAGTTCATGTACTCTTATACCTTTTTTTTTTTGTTGTCTCTACATAACTGTCCCATTCTTTTTGTTTTTCTTCTCTCTTTTTCTCTTTTTCTGTCTCCGCAGATTTAAATTCATTTTTAATGACACTACAATAATATGTTTAGAATTGTGCTCTCTCGTTGTTGCAGTACGCATGATTTGTTAATGCTTAGTTGTTCATCATACTAGCTATCTATATTACATCTTAGACGTAATTTCTTTTCAGAGATCAATGATTTTAAGGTTATCTGCTTCGGTGGCCTACGGTTAACGAGAGGGTCATGTGGCCAGCACAACGACAAACCTCCTTTACTTTTCCCCAAATAATATCAGGTACCCATTAGAGCTGGGTGGACTCATAGGCACCTAAAGAAACGGAAATAGAAAAAAAAGTATCCAATCTTCACCAGGATTCGAACCCGGGACCTTACTCAGCCACCGCGCCTCACTAATCGTTACATAGTAATCAAAAATATTTCTGCATTTGTTCAATTGTATTTCTTTGTTACAATATATTGTGTTTAACTCTTTCTCTCCTAATTGACGATACCTCATTAAATTCAAAGAATGTTTTATTTTATAAACTTTATTTTGTATTCTAGAATAAGAGCATGAATTCCCCTTTAAGTCTAGACCAAAAAAATCATTTTCTATTAACAAACGACAAAGATATTGACGCTTACGCATAACAGGGAAGTGAAATAATATTGAGTAAAATGAAGAAATCAGTCGAAACGTGGAAAAAAATAATTACGAAGAGAAAGAGTTAAAGACAATTCTACAAATTACGATCGAAGTGATGCCCAACCCATTTCCGACCCTTTCTGTTCACAGATTATAACGAAGCCTCTATGGTCAAGCTTTTTTTTTTTTTTTTTTTTGGACTCTGCGATGTTTTAGTTTCGCTCGCAGCCCGTGAGAAAGTGTGTCGGAAATGTACTTGTCCCGAAGGCCGGAAAGGTTGGTCACCAAAGCTCTGTTGTATTTACCCCCAAAGACCTCCACTTCGTTGACAGCAACAGATCCTGTAATCAACAAGATGCGAATTTTGGCTAGAGGACTGGACAGTGCTGGGTTCAACATATGAGCCACATGCTCGTCCAGAACTTTCCTCTGGTCGAAAATGATATCTTCAGACTCGTCCATCAGCTGAACTTCAATCTGACTCCCAATCGTTGGGGTTCCTAAATGTGAGACAAGTGAGATTTACTTTTTTTTTTTTTTAAATTACTCTTCTAAATAAAATTTGAAAAGAAAACAAAATCAGGGATACATTCTCTATATAAAATAAAATTTAAAAAAATCTTAAAAATCCTAACGCTGTCATGCGCAACTGCGAAAAGCCCCCATAGTCATGCGCCTTAAGGGGTGTATGTAATTAAAATCAATGAATTTGTTATAATAGTTAAGTTTATATACGTTAGGTCAAGGTGGTTTCTAACGACACCGTAGACCAGCGCGCATTACAGGTTGGGAAACAAAAAACAACACAGGTAGCGTACACTACAGAAGAGAATCCCTTTAGTTAAAAGCATAAAAAAAGTTTAATGTCATAACAGATTAAAGGCGATCAAAGGAGAAGAGATAGCAATGGTGTGGGAGTATTATTAAAATCCTATCTATGAGTAAAGATCAATAAGGTAATCAAATCAAAGGGGCTAATCAGGTCATATATATATATATATATATATATTTATATATATATATATATATGTACATATTATATTTTTATATTATTATTATATAGGGCTCCTTATGTCTCGGAAGAGAATGGATGCGCCCTGGTGAGTCATTGGCTTTGGTTTCGTCCTGAGACGGGGTAGAGACTGGTGTGACTGATCAGCCAATTCTTGAGCAGCAGAGTTTGCTACAGTTTGTGCATGTGTATGCATCTGTCCTAGGGCTAGTTGACAGGGCAGCTTTCTTCTTCTTTATCTTTACTGACCAGCTTCCTTTCTTTTGCACTCGGCGAAGTTCGTTCCAGCACATCGCCATGCTGTCCAGTCTTGGACTATCTCCTCCGACATACTTTGGTCGGTGCTCCTGGTTTTCATGTCTCGCTTACAGACATCTCTGTAGGTTAGTTTAGGGCGGCCCTTGGGTATGACTCCCTCTTCAAGTTTAGCGTATAGTATGTCTTTAGGGATTCTGGCATACCCAGCGTAGTCTTCTCTGTGTAAGAAGAGCATAGATGATGTGCATATTGGTTCTTATTAGAACGTCCTTGTTGAAGACATGAATTGAAAACGGCAACCGCAATCCTAGTCTACAATATATACTTAATTACATATCTAATTCACTAATATATAGACTCTTTCCAAACTAAACTCATTCCATTTGCGATGTCTCCGTAGAATCTTGAAAATCACATGGAAAGAAAAAGTGTACAATTGTGTTCCTTGCGCGAACAGGTATTCCCAGCATCTTTACAGCCCTCAGACAACGCCGCTTGCTCTGGCTTGGACATGTTCGCCGGATGGAGGACAATCGCATCCCGAAAGTCATCCTATACGGACAACGCGTGACTGGCTAAAAAAAAAACTGGTCGCCCCTACCTCCGTTACACAGATGTAATAAAACGTGACCACAAATCAGTGAACATCAACACTGCCAATTGGGAAGACATAGCTCTAGACCGACCGCAACAGATGGAGAGAGACAGTGACCAACAAAGCTATGGACAGTGAAAGAACATGGGTCTCAGCTCAGGAAGAAAAACGTACAATCCGAAAAACGGCCAGCTCCTCTACCACCTTAACCTGCGTTATCTGTGGACGGGAGTGTCTCTCCAAAAAAGCGCGCCACAGCCACATAAGGAATGTGCGAGATGAACCATAGTCGTTCTACGACTAAAGGAGACAAACCAATATATAGATACATTCAGTAACTAACTACACAATTAATTATACTGGCCCCTAGGGCAGAAACAAAGTTCTCTAACAAAACACAATATCTGCCTCCTCCAAGCAGGGCTAGATTTGAAGGTTTGAAGGCTCTAGGGCGGCGAAGGAGCGGATGCCCCAAAATATTTTCCTAATTAAAAAAACAAACCGTCAAGTGTTTAAAAATTTAATCGCATTAAAGAATATAGTAATTTATTTAAAAAAATATTTACAATAAATTAAATTACCGCGTTAACGAATGGAAATTGTTGATATTTAGTAAAACATAAAATACTAATCGACCCACGGCGTAGCATACGCCGCTATTTTGCAAGGCCGGCGTTAGGGACCCGCACTTTCATAGGACCCGCGCTAATCCTAGGTGTAAATTATTAAATTAAACCATTTTATAACTTATTAAAAGACTTCCCGCGGCCTCCTGATTTACCAGGAGCTCCTGGAAGTCTTCTGAAATGGCAAAATATACGAAAAGGTCATGGAAATCTCTGGAAATTATTGAAATGTTTTGAAAACTCATACAAATCTCCTGAAGTACATAGACAATAATTGTCATTTTGGGGTGTCATTCAATATGGAAAACGCCAATCCTACGCGCTATAAAAAAATGTCAATAAGCAATACCAGTAATTGTGGAATCTGGTGAAAGAAGCTTTTCGCACCTCAAACTAATGAAAAATTACTTGAGGTCAACAATTCTCGTAGATAGATTTAAATATTTGGTAATTCATGCTATTGAGCTTGATCTAAGTAGGAAATATAATTTTTATGATATACTGTATGACTTCGCTACACGCAAGGCTTGTAAAGTAATTCTGTACGTAGTAGAGAATGAATAAAATGCATAGACGAATTTATTTCCTAATACAAACTCTTAATTTTCACTTCTCCCCCCCCCCCGCCTCTTTTTTTTCGCCGCTACAGCTACGTGAATTTTCAATGGTTAAGTCCGGTCCTGCTATTTAGTGAAGTGTGAATACTACTTGTTCTCCCCTCCCGTCTTTTTTTTTTTGGCCACTAAAGTTACGTGGGGTAACTCTAGTCCGACTTATAGAAATAAAAGAGTGATATTTCCTTTACCTCTTGGCGTTTAAACTGTTGAGCCACTAATTCTATAATTAATTCTATAACTAATTCTATAACTAATTCTACAACTAATTCTACAACTAATACGATCATCTACGTTTCTACAATAAGTCAATAATTTAAACGTAAATGAGGTACGTCTAAAAGCTTACCAATAAAAATCTTGACGCTGTAGACAAATTTCAAGGGGCTTAGGATAATATCAATAGCCATGGAAATGTTTTGCTCCAAGACTCCTTCGAATGTTTGATTCAAGCTTCCATCTATAACGTCTGGTGCTGGGGATTCGTCTCCTAACTTCGGTGGCACAGATCGTAGATGCTTGGACGCTGTGTGTAAGGCGATGTTTCGTCCTATATGAAATTTTATTATTAGTATAAATAGTACAACGCTAAGTGCTAACACGAACCAAGATACTCTTGGGTTTGAATCTCGTTCAAAACAAGCATTTTAAATTTCAGGATTTTTAAGAATGATCGGGTTCATGACATTATTTGTTAAAATTAAAGGTCATTGTTCTGGCCACATGACACACTCGTTAACCGTCGGCCAAAAACACAGAGGACATTTACATCAACTGACCCATAGTTAACAAGGTGTTAAAGGGTTGCTTTAATTCATTTATAATATTAATTAATATGATTGTATATTATTGAATTTTCCTTCCATGCTTTACGATTATATAGCATGCTCAGATGTCTGGTCTCATTTGTGGACTTGTAGGTTTCTGAGAAAATAGACAATTTTTCAGTGCTGTCTTTAACGCGTTCATCAAACACAATTAAACTTGAACATCAGTTTAACTGTTCCTCTATTCAGGTCGCTCATTCATGGAAACAAATGGATCATAGATCCTGGAAATAAATGTATCATAGATCCTGAAAACGAATGGAACCTGAACACGGTTCTTGCGATTTTTGCCTAGAAATTGGACAGTTGGCGTTTATCAGTGAGTAAAGAATTACTAGCCCGTTCGCCACATTTGGGGAAATCTTGCAAAAAGATTAAGAATAAGGAAAAAACTGCTTTATAGCTAAAGCTTTACCCCAGCAATGAACAGGTCACACAAATCTCTAATACTGATGTGTTGCAAACGCGACAGTAATCTATACAAAATCGACATAAACAGTGGGGGAAAAAAAGAAGGACTGGTTAGATCTAAATGGTGCGCAAGCATAATGAAAGAGTCCTAGATTGCAGATGTAGAAAGAAGGGTGAAAGTGCAACAGACTCTGATAATTACAGATGCCAAAACATCATCTGTGTATCAAGGATTGGCGTCTTTATGCAGTGGGTTGCAGTTGAAGCATTGGGTCGGAGTTAAACCAGTGGGTCTGAGTTTAAGCAGTGGGTCGGAGTTTAAGCAGTGGGTCGGAGTTAAACCAGTGGGTCGGAGTTTAAGCAGTGGGTCGGAGTTTAAGCAGTGGGTCGGAGTTTAAGCAGTGGGTCGGAGTAAAGCAGTGGGTCGGAGTTTAAGCAGTGGGTCGGACTTTAAGAAATGGGTCGGAGTTTAAGCAGTGGGTCGAAGTTTAAGCAGTGGGTCGTAGTTTAAGCAGTGGGTCGGAGTTTAAGCAGTGGGCCGGAGTTAAGCAGTGGGTCGGAGTTTAAGCAGTGGGTCGGACTTTAAGAAATGGGTCGGAGTTTAAGCAGTGGGTCGAAGTTTAAGCAGTGGGTCGTAGTTTAACCAGTGGGTCGTAGTTTAAGCAGTGGGTCGGAGTTTAAGCAGTTGGTCGGAGTTTAAGCAGTGGGTCGGAGTTTAAGCAGTGGGTCAGAGTTTAGGTATCACCGATCTACAACAAATCTGACACTTCTTCGATCAAACCTACCGCCGCTCATGTGAACAGAGCACAGATACTGTCCACCTTCCCATTTGATGGAAACACTCAGGGCCGCAACGTTTACATCGAGACAGAAGACATCATACATCTTGGAGCTGAATTTAAAGATCTTTACTTCATTGCAAGTAATCTCTTTCCGAGTTTTAGCTTCAACATACTTCAAGGAAAAGCGATTTGCTCGATCTGAAAGGAATTCAATTAATATAGATTTAAGAAAGACAAAAAAAAAGGGGGATAACAAATGAAAAGATTAGCGACGGAGTTAGTTCAGGGATCGAACCCCACGATGATCTGATAACTATTGTCAAAAACGAAAAGTACTGATTAGTCAATACAATATTTTTTATAACAGGTCAAAGGTAACTGATTGCATGATGTACACTAGAAGTGAATGAAAAAATAAAAATAAATACATATAGCTTTTCTTTAAGTAAAATTGGGTCACAGACATTAATAGCCTATGAGTTAGTTTTATACAGAGGACCGATAGCTGAGTTCTCAAGCGAATCAGGGTTCCCGGGTTCGAATCGTGTTGAAGACTGAAATTTTTAATTTCAGGACCTTGGGCGTCTTTGAGTCCACCCAGGTGTTATGGCATTAGTTAGGGAAAAGTAAAAGGCGTTTTTTTTGTTATGCTGGCTACATGACACCCTCGTTAACTGTTGGCCATAGAAACAGATGACCTATAAATCACAAGGGGATCCGAAAGAGGTAATACTTAGGTTTTATACCCTAATCAAAACAACGAGATGAACAAATTTATACTAAAGAAAAAAAAAAACAATGATCCATCTTTCTTAGACTATTAGAGCATGGAATGGGTTGCCTCAATCAGCCAGGAAAGCCAACGACTTAGTAGAGTATCTATTTATCATGCACAATTAAATTGCTACTTAGATATAGGACGTAATCATGCTCTCTTTTGAAGCAACGCCAGTAGCTTATAAGATTTACACTTGGATACTGGTAGGGCGTAATCATGCTCTCTTTTGAAGCAATCCCAGTAGCTTATAAGATTTTCACTTGGATACTGGTAAGACGTAATCATGCTCTCTTTTGAAGCAATCCCAGTAGCTTATAAGATTTACACTTGGATACTGGTAGGGCGTAATCATGCTCTCTTTTGAAGCAATCCCAGTAGCTTACAAGATTTTCACTTGGATACTGGTAGGGCGTAATCATGCTCTCTTTTGAAGCAATCCCAGTAGCTTATAAGATTTTCACTTGGATACTGGTAGGACGTAATCATGCTCTCTTTTGAAGCAACGCCAGTAGTTTATAAGATTGACACTTAGATACTGGTAGGGCGTAATCATATTCTCTTTTGAAGCAACGCCAGTAGTTTATAAGATTGACACTTAGATACTGGTAGGGCGTAATCATATTCTCTTTTAAAGAACTTAATAGTGTTTAAGAAGAAGACCATTTTGTCTAAGAAAATGAGTTTTAAATGTTACACGTACTAGTCATGACTGCCATATTTCATGAATTGTCTAATGCAAAGGTAAAAAAAAAAATTAAAATTTGGTGACAAAAGCTTTCTAGGGCTGTATTAGATTAACACTGATTCACACTATCAGTGCAACCTGTGAAGAAGTTACCATTGTTCCCAAAGACCATCCTGATCCAAGTCAAGTGATACTTCTCTGACAAAAGGAACTTTATTTCGTGCCAAGGTACCTTCAGACACGTCGTGTCATCATTGTCATTTAGTATCACGTGATCAAAGGTGGCTGACTGACACAAGTCACCTGAAACAAAGCAGGATATTTTTTTTATTTAACAGAAATACAGGTCATATCACTAAAAACAGGTGCGTAATTTATCGCCAATAACATTGATACCCAAACTACGACGTGCGGGCTACATCCGGCCCCAAGAAACTAATCTCTACAGTGCTTATCGTGTTCATTGGAGACAGTGTAGAAAATCTTGTGATTATAGGAGGACATTTCAGTTGAAATATATACAGGACATCTAGTGGTTACAGGACTTTTCAGCTAATCTATAGGCAGCACACCTAATAGTTACAGGACATAGCAGTTGAAACTTAGCATTGATATTTAATTGTTACACGGCATTACAGTTGAACCCTAAACAGAACATCAAATAGTGCAGGACAGTGCAGTAAAAACAGAAGTAGGACTATTAGTCACAAAGCAGCTGAACAACAAGGAGAAAAAACATATAGTTGCAGGGTATAAACATTTAAACACATGAAGGACACATCTATATAGCTGATTAACGGGCGGGTATTTACGTGAGTACCAATCCTTATGACTTATATCAACTTTCTTTGTCTGTCTGATAAAATGTTTGCACATGTTATTTCTCCTAAAGCCAATCTCGGATCTAGCTGAAATTTTGCACAAATATTTCTTTTACCTGACAACACCAAAGTCAATTTTGAAAATTAACCAATTAGTTAATTATCGATTGGTAATAAATTATTTTCTTTGCTATCTCGAACAAGGGAAAAAATGTATTTGACTGATAAGGTGGTATAAGCTGAAATAGTCCACTTTAAAGGTAGCCGCTATAAAAAAAAGTTTGAAACAAACAATACATAACTATAAAATCTTCTATAGTCATAAGCACCGCACTAGCAGATTGGTTAGTATGTAGGCTTGAAGAGGCTTAAGCTACAAGTTCGAATTCAGGTCTTTTTTTTTTTTTTTTTTTTTTGTAAATGCTTTTAAAAACCGATTACGGACGATTCACCTAGATATCCCTTTCTCTCTACCCCCCCCCCTTATTTTCCGTTTTGCAAACTGGTCCAGATAAGTGATACATAGTGTATTGATAAAACTAAAAGCATTGAATAGCGCTGAACACAAAATAATGGTTACATTTTTTTTTCTAATCGCACAGATTTGTTGTTGGTCGAGATCTAGTACTAACTTAATACATGACTGATCCAAAATAACTCATACAATTGCACTTTGTATAACATTTTTTTTTTAAAGTATTTTTTTAAAGTATTTTTTTAAAAGTATTTTTTAAAAATGTTTTTTTAAAGTATTTTTTCTTAAAGTATTTTTTAAAGTATTTTTTTTTAAAAGTTTTTTTTAAAGTTTTTCTTGTTTATTTCTTCTCCTATGAAAAAAAAAAGTTGACCGCCTCAGTCCCCAAACCCATTTTGTCAGGACGTCGCGCCCTCTTTGAGCGGACCTCGAACCTCCCTAAGGGTGGCGAGCCACTCAGTTAAAAAACAACTACGCAGAATTAGATATTAAAACTTAAAAACATGAAAGCAATGCTTGTATATGGCAAGGGTACATATTTTTTCCCAGACGGAGAATGTAAACATATGCCACTGTCTACACTAGTATTAAGATTAGAATAGTTTACTTACGATACTGGCAGGCTGGACCAAACCATCCAGGCGAGCAGCGTGTACTTGTCAAACAGTTTCCGTTGCGGTTACACGGACTGTCGTCACAGTGACACTTGTGTAGGCAATTGTCCCCGAAAAGATCTCTGGGGCACTCTTAGGATGAGTAGAGGAAACAGTTTGTAAACATTGTCCAGTTGGTAGAGTTGTGTATAGAGTCCATTGAAAGTGACAGAGTGAAGGATTGTGAGGAAGGAATTAGAGGGAAAATGAGAGAACGGGAAAGTTTTTGAGAGAGGGTGAATGAGAGAGTGGCAGAGTGAGAGTGGAAGAGAGAAAGTGTGAAAGATTAGAAGAGAGAGAGAGAGAGGGAGAGAGCATGATAGAAAGAGCGAGAGAGATAGAGTAAGAGAAAAAAAGGCGAATGAGAGAGAGATAGAAAGATAGAAAGAGAGAGAGAGATAGAAAGCGAAAGAAAGAGATAGAAAGAGATAGAAAGAGATAGAAAGAGATAGAAAGAGACAGAAAGAGAGAGAGAGAGAGAAAGAGATAGAAACAGATAGAAAGAGATAGAAAGAGAGAGAGAGATAGAAAGAGATAGAAAGAGATAGAAAGAGATAGAAAGAGATAGAAACAGATAGAAACAGATAGAAAGAGATAGAAAGAGATAGAAAGAGAGAGAGAGAGATAGAAAGAGATAGAAACAGATAGAAAGAGATAGAAAGAGAGAGAGAGATAGAAAGAGATAGAAAGAGATAGAAAGAGAGAGAGATAGAAAGAGATAGAAAGAGATAGAAAGAGATAGAAAGAGAGAGAGATAGAAAGAGATAGAAACAGATAGAAAGAGATAGAAAGAGATAGAAAGAGATAGAAAGAGATAGAAAGAGAGAGAGATAGAAAGAGATAGAAACAGATAGAAAGAGATAGAAACAGATAGAAAGAGATAGAAAAAGATAGAAAGAGATAGAAAGAGATAGAAAGAGATAGAAAGAGAGAGAGATAGAAAGAGATAGAAACAGATAGAAAGAGATAGAAAGAGAGAGAGATAGAAAGAGATAGAAAGAGAGAGAGATAGAAAGAGATAGAAAGAGATAGAAAGAGATAGAAACAGATAGAAACAGATAGAAAGAGAGAGAGAGGTAGAAAGAGATAGAAACAGATAGAAAGAGATAGAAAGAGAGAGAGAGATAGAAAGAGATAGAAATAGATAGAAAGAGATAGAAAGAGATAGAAAGAGAGAGATATAGAAAGAGATAGAAAGAGATAGAAAGAGATAGAAAGAGAGAGAGATAGAAAGAGATAGAAAGAGATAGAAAGAGAGAGAGATAGAAAGAGATAGAAATAGATAGTAAGAGATAGAAAGAGAGAGAGATAGAAAGAGATAGAAAGAGATAGAAAGAGATAGAAAGAGATAGAAAGAGATAGAAAGAGATAGAAAGAGATAGAAAGAGATAGAGGGATACGACATCGTGATAGAGAGTAATAGAGTGAGTGAGACAATTCATTCTAGTTAATAATGAAAATCAGCTATAATTCTAATAAAAGCTATAACAGTCTGCTGAAATAGAAAATAGCTCTTCATGAAAAGTAGCTTTATTTTTGGATGCTCGCTGAAGAAAAAAACTAAAGCTGAGGCTAGCGATTCATAACAATACTTTCTGGTCAACACACAAACAGTTTCGATTTTGTTTTTCTTTCATGTAAGACCAGGCACTGATCCCAACCAGACGCAATTGAACCAAATCCCGATAGGCTTTCCTATTCAATCACATGACTTGGAAAAACGAAAGTAAGGGAAAAACCAGAACTGTTATTCAATTAACAAGTTCACTGTCTTTTGATAGTGCCCGTGTCGCCCCCCCCCCCCCCCCAGACCATATCTTATCTTATCTAACTTATCTTATATAATACAGACGTTACTTCAAAAAAGGATGATTACGTCCTACGCGTCATGCATTTAGTCATGCATATTAACCAATGACTTAAATTCTGCCAAGTCACTGGTTTTCCTGGCTAGCTCAGGCAACTCATTCCATGCGCCAATAGCACTAGGGAAGAAGAAGTATTTATACAAATTTGTCATAGTATATGGGACGAGGAATGTGCCTTCATCTTTGTGTCTTTCAGAGTATTTTATTAAATTGTGTTTTTATGTATTTGAAGATTATGGTTCAGTTTTTTATGTATAATTACTACTTTACTTTTGAGCTTTCTGTCCTGAAGGCTTTCTAAATTAAGTGATGTTACTTAAGGTGTTACTCTTGTCAAGTGTGAAGATTCATTGAAGAATTAAAAGTAAGAATAACGTGTTCTTGAGAACTTCGGTCTACTAACGCGAATACATGGTACATTATAAAGACGAGGGAGGAATACAGAAAGACAATCGACCTAACGGTGTATCAGACTCTGATAATGGGGTTTCTGATTTGGGGCTGTATGATTTAAAAAAAAAAGATTTGGGTTGCCTAGATGACAATGTCCTCATGGCTCGCAAAAATCTTCCTTCAGGCAACAGTACCAGGATAAAGATAAAGAGGAAGACACAGAAAGCGAAGGGAAGACAACATAAAAGAATAGACAAGCCTGTCAGTAAATTAAATTTTATCAAAGGCAAAAGCTAACTGCTAGTGTGACTTACTATTTCTAGGTTGATTTGGAGGGACATTCACAGAGTCGACCACGTTCCCTGATAAAATGAGAGAAAAGTTTGTCATTGAAGCAAATAATACATGGTGCAGCTCAAATTCAAATTAAAAATAGCTATAAACATGGGTTAAATATTATTTCAAGTGCATTAGACCTATTCTAATATCAAAAATATATATCTATAAACAAGAGGAAGCGCAAACTCAGAAATGGCAGCAGATGAAAATACACTCAGGCAGGTAAATAGGGAGATATTTTCATCATTAGTATCAGAAGTTATGAACTAAAAATAAAAACTTTCAAAAGCCACCACCCTTCACCCGTTCGTTACAAAATAGACTCGAACGTACCCAAAGTGTTGCCGAATTTCTTGAATTGTTTGGTCGACTGACGAGATAATACCCAGTGTACGGCATAGGCAAACAAGGCAGCGGCTTAGAGTCTCCGATTGGAGAGGATCTCGCACAGGTTTACAATGTTTCAAAGTTTATTCAAGATAGTTTAGATCTACTTGTTAGACTACATATGGTAGAACAGTGATGACCATTCTAATTCGGCCTGCGGGCCATTTTAATTTTCAACACTCATGTCGCGGGCCACATGACCGAAAATGTGAAAAAATGAAATGAAATTGACCTGAAACAATTTTATTAGAGACTTGTGGATCTCTAGTACTTGCATTTACATTAATGGGATAGTGGAACTATCTTTTTTTTACGCGTTGGAAACTGACTTCATTGCTCTACTTAAAATGTGATTAACCATGTAGCTAGCTTTACACATTTACAACCAACTCTTGTCTCTTTTCGGTAAGAATTCTCCTATATCCTCACATCTTAAAGCGTTATTTAACAATCTTTTATTTGCGGCTCAAATCAAGAATGACGTCATATTTTTAAAAAATCCGTTTATGTGCTGTTTTGTTTTGTTTTGTTTTGTTTTTGTTTTCTTAAACAGCCCCACTTTACAAAACAAATATATTGGCTTATCATGTGACACAAAAAAATAAAGATCCATTCTCTTTACTTGTAGTTTCTTCGGCTCTCCCATTTCATAAGCCAACAAATTAGATAAAAGGTCAGGGCCATAGCGTAGGTAGATGCATTTGTCAACATTTTTTTGGGGAAAAAAAAAACTGGGGGGGGGATGAATTTTGCACTTTGTGCCGACGTTTCGTCCGTACGCATGAAACAACCTAGCGGGCTGGATCTGGTCCGCGGGCTGTATTTTGGGCACCACTGTGTTACAAGATCATTGTCTCTTCCTTTTGGATTGAGCTAAACAATTAATTTATGAAATCTGTACGAGTGTGTTAAAGAGGTTTACGAACGCTAATTGAACGTGTAGTGACCTATTTTAGTGTAGAAATTTTGTTAGTTTTGTGAATAAATATATTGAGTATTGTCTATAGCGACAGTAAAAAGTAGTGACGTTGTCAGACAGACGAATGCCGTTGCAGAAGAAGGGTGCATCGAGAATTGATTTTAACCCAGTAGAAAGAATATAAATTGAACTTACCGTTTAGGTCTTCATCTATTCTCAGGTCAAAATCATCATCTGGAAAGAATAAGCAAAAACGTGAATTTTTCATTCTTTTTTTTTCTTTTTACAAAGCATTTATCAACTCTGTCTGTCTGTTTGTCTGTCTGGTAAAAAAAAAAGATTGTACACGTTAATTCTCCGATACCAAATCTCGGATCAAGGTGAAATTCTATACCATTTTTTCTTTTAACTGGCTACACAAGAATCAATAAAAATTAGTTAATAAACTTTTGACAATTATTTACAATTATTTTGTATCTCAAACAATGGTTAGAAATTGTACTTGACTGTGGTGCAATAAGATGAATTATTTCCCTTTAATAGGTCGTCGCTCCAAATTAAATTAAACAATATATAACTATACAATCTTCTCTAATTATACCTGCATTATGAGCAAAGTGGTTAGCACATAGGCCCGAAGAAGCGTGATGCATGAATTCACATCGTTAATTTTTTTAAAAATACTCTTCCTCTCCCCTCATCAGAAACCAAGAGATTGGAGACATGGTTACTGCATCGACCTGACCCCATGTTGACTTGCTAACTATTGTAAAGAAACACAAGCTTAAAATATATGGTCAAATTACCAGATCCACGGGGCTCGCAAAGACTATCCTTCAGGGAACAGTACCTGAGCATATAAGTTTCCTGCAAGGCAGGAGTGGGGTGGCACGCGTTTCTCGATATTCCCAGTGTCAGAATTACCATTGGCTGCGGCGGTTTCCTCCACTAGCGCGCCAGGGAACGGGCTAGATAGAGCCTAGCTCGTGGACGCCAACCAGTCCGTCCGACGCAGCCCGCTAAGGCCGCGCCAGTCAGTCCAGTCTTTGCCCGAAGAGAGACCCGCGAATCAGCCGAGTCCCAGGAGAACCCGACCAACCCTCGAGTTGGTGTCCAGCGCTATCCGCTTTTCGGAGAACCCGTTAGGTCTCTTACTCACCGTTGCCCCGGGGCCCCACAGGGGGGGGTGGGCTGGACATAACCCCTTTGATTTCCTTTTACACTTGCCGGCTGCTCACACATCAGCGGCAAGCAACCAATACTCTTAGCCACTCCTTATAACGGAATGTTCACCCGACAAACACGATGAGGTGGTACTGGAATTGCCGAGGGGAACAGTACCAGATAAAAGAAGAAGAGGCAGACAGAGAAAGTGATGGGAGGACAACATAAAAAAATAGACGGGCCTGCCATTGATAGAGGTTTTAAACAAGGCCAAAGACAGGGAGGAATGGAGAAAGACGGTCGACAAATCTTGCTTGGTGCCCCAACGGTCCAACAGACTAAGAGATAGGTCAAGATAAAGGTAACCCCCTCCCCATTTTCCAAACTGGTCCAGGCATGTGATAGAATCATAGCAGATTGAGAAAGCTAATAGCATGAAATAGCGCTAAACAATAAAATAATTGGTAAAAAAATATTTCTAATAGCACAGATTAAATGTTGTTGGTCTAGATCTATTACGAATTTAATTCGTGGCTGATCCCAACTAATTGCAAGGATTACACTTCGTATAAGCTTTGTTATTTTTTTTTTTTTTTTTTGTAAAGTATTTTTTTTTATGTTCTATTTTTCATTTCTATGTTTTACACGTGGTCCTTTTATTAGCCCTGACTGCTCACAAAAAACAAACAAACAACGAAACTCTAGAATAGAGACTTGTAATTATTTTTTAATAGTATAAAAAATAATATGTGTAAATCAATTCAAATCATTTTTCAAACTGAAACCTTAATTAATGCATTAACTATAACCCACATTCTAGTATTGTCTTTTGATAATATTATAATATATGTGTCTGGTATTGTTATTAAAATCAGGTACATTCCATGTGAATATATTAATTTCTACTAGTATATTTAAGCCATGAAGAATGGTACGGCTATGATTAGCAATGTTTGCACAAAAGCTATCATTTGGAAGCAATATAAAAAAAAAAATCCTCGTTAGAAACACCAAGAGACAAAGTTTTCAAGGCAGCTTACCTATCCCGTTAGCCTCCTCTTCATTAAAGAGGCCATCACAATCATTATCAAGGTCGTCAATCAGGCCGTCTAAGGTTTCTTTGCGTTCACACATCTATTAATAGCAACTAGAATAGTTAGTTATCGAGTAACGTTTTAGCTGTCATGTAGACTTTTATTTCAATATAGACAAAAGTCAACTTGAGATGAAAGGAAATAAATTTAGCAGGTTTAGTAGTAGGCCTAGTTTTGGCTGTCCACATAACAGTTTTTTTTAAAATAAAGTTCGCATTGAGAACATCTTCTCCTTTGTTGTGTGGACAGCGATGCTTTCCCTTTTAACGGCCTTAGGATGTGGAGAAAGAGGCAGCCCGCCCCAGATCCCTGCGCCTAAGGGGGGCCCCTAGATAGAAGATTCCCATTTTTTTTCTTAATCGTTTGTTACGTTGATTAAAGGTCACTAAGCGGACCCTGGGACAAAGTCTTACAAGCAAAATGTAACATGCAGAGCAATTAATAATTAATTAATTCTAGCTTTTACATAGCGCTACTTTCATGCTTATAGCATTCTCAGAGCGCTATGTTATTATCTCATTTGTGGATAGGGAGGGGATGTCTGGGAGAAGGTTTTCCGTGCTGCCTGTAGGTGCTCAGTAAACACAACTCTGCTCGAGTCCTTGAGCCCCCTTCATAGCCAAGCCAAGTGTAGCTAGCCTCTCGACCACGCTTCCCACTAATAAATATAAATCATTTAATTTGAAGAGCGTTGTTAACAAACAACACGTAGACTCAAGGCGCTGTGACAACATTAAAAACATAATAATCTAAACAACTTTTTAACAGCAATTACAATACAGTGCGTCGTGCA
The DNA here is from genome assembly GCA_036873155.1 of Biomphalaria sudanica. Classification (NCBI taxonomy): domain Eukaryota; kingdom Metazoa; phylum Mollusca; class Gastropoda; family Planorbidae; genus Biomphalaria; species Biomphalaria sudanica. Next base: position 286,064 of record JAZGLO010006682.1, read on the forward strand.
TTAAAACGCCCAATCGTACAGCACCCAGGTAAGGTGATACACATTTTGTAACAATAATAACTCTTACAGCAGTAGAGGCAGTATATAGCACACTAAGCACACAGTCTAAAGTTAAGGCTCCGGGGCGGTGAATGACACTTGCCTAAACATTTTCTTGTACGATGTCTCTAAAACTGATCCCACTTCTTAGCGTACATTAAAAGTCATTCAAGACAAGAAATTTATAACAGAATCAAGTCTTCCGTAACCGTATTTATCAATCCTAGAGCTCTATAATTAAAGAGTAGCTAAGCTATGTAATATCCAACTTACCCGTGATTTAAACCCAGCTGGGTTCAAGGCCACAGTGCCCGGACCTCGGGTGTAAATGTAACACCCAAATGGGTTGTTAGTTATCTCAAATATGTCATGTTCATATCCAGAAATGGGAATCAACCCAAGCTTCCATTCGTATTCTCCGTTAACTGCTTTCCATTTGACTCTGGTCATGAAACCAAAAAGTGTATTGGTCAGATAGAATTATACAGACTATTTTTCTAGAGTACTCTTCAAAGTCAAAATCGATCAACTTTTGTGAAGCTAAAGATATCTCTGTCTCTATCTCTCTGTCTCTCTGTCTCTCTCTCTCTCTCTGTATATATATATATATATATATATATAAATAAATAAATAAATATATATATATATATATATATATATATATATATATGACGTAACGGATAACATTAATTATATAAAGGTCATCTCTTTCCGTTGACCATGGTTAACGAGGGTGTCATGTGGCCAGCACAATGGCCAATCGCCTTTACTTTTCCCTAACTAATTTTAGACATTCGTTAAAACTTCTTGGACTCATAGGCGCCCTTAAGATTCAGAAATGAGAAAAAAAATATAGTCTTCAACAAGATTCGAATTGGGACCCTCCGGTTCGGAAGCCAAGCGCTTACCACTCAGCCATCTCATAAACATATAAGAACCAAAACTTGCAATGCGTGATCCGCTAATAGTAATAAGGGGACTTACAGGTTAGTCTGAAGTTTTTTATTGTCCAGTAAAAGTTTGAAGACGGATTTTATGTTCACTGCAATAATCATCGTGAAAGTCACAGTCAAATTTTTGTGCGACCAGGCTCTATAAAAAAAAATTAGAATTAATGTGTTACCAAATGTAAATACTTTATTCTACTTATAAATTTAATGCAAAAAAAAAAAAAAAAAAAAAAAAAAAAATTAAAACAAACAAAGCTTATATTTAGTGTTATTGTATCGATTAGTTTGCAGAAAAAATGAGTAGCCGGGTCGAAGTTACCGTGATCGCGTTTAAAAAATAATTTGAAAAAAAAAAAGCACGAATTCAATTCGAACTCGACGGCTCAAGCCTCCCTAAGCCAATTCAATAACCACTGTGCCAGTGAAGTGCTTATGAAAATAGAAAGTTTCATGGCTATGATTTGTAAGTTTCAAACGTTTAAGAGACAAAGTATAACAATAATTTCACTTACACCGCCAAATCTGATTAGTAAAATTATTTTCCCTTGTTTGATATCAACAAAATAAGTAATCGACAGAAATTAATTAACTAATTGGTTACTTCATTTCATTAATTCTTGTGTTTTTTTTTCATGTACAAAAAATAATTTAACTTGATCCAAGAATGGGTGTGGGAGAAAGATAGATTTCAAATTTTAAACAGACAGAGTTGTTATAAGCTTTTAATAAGCTTTGCAAAAAAGTTCCGCCTTCAAGAACTTTTGATCTATGGCAGGGGTTCTCAACCTGTGGGTCGCGACCCCCTTTGGGGGTCGATTGACGATTTGCCAGGTGTCGCCTAAGACCCTCGAAAATATGGATTGTTTTTGTCTATTCTTCTATTGCTGTGTGTGTTTGAGGGTGGCGGTCGCGTCAGAGTGGGGGATTGTAAAAAGGAGTCGCCGAGGTTAAAAGGTTGAGAACCGCTGATCTATGGGGGACAGATGACGTAAAGCTTATGTATTTCAATAGGTTTACGACGTTGTCATGTGGCCTGTATAGTGATCAACCGCACGTGCTTGACAAACGTTTACCATTGCAGATGTGTGGAGTCGGGGGCATCCAAAACAAAAACAATCTGAAACAAAACTCATCGGGCTTTTGCTTGATATCCTCGGTTCTGAAGTCAAATGCCTTAGTACGAAGCGACAACTCCAGTGCATCTTATTGGAGAGAATTTTACACGATAAAGGCGTTACTGCGTTCTCACTACATGTTGCTTGGTGATAACTACTACTACAATACATTTCAAAATTACTGGGTTTATCTCCCTTTCTGCTAGAAAAAATAAATTAATTAGTACTAAATAATTAACTAATTGGTTAATTTTTAGATTGATTCGTGTACTGTTGTCGACTACAATTAATTATGCAAAATTTCAACTTGATCCGAGACTAAAAAGTGGGAGAAAAAAGTGTCAAAGCATAGTAAGGGGACTAACTCTATAATATTTATTTATATCAACATCTCTCATTAAGCAGCATTTATTCCCATAATTTCGAAATCAGATGAAATTGCTATTCACCAAAAATTAATAAACGAATTATTTTTTTCTTTATTGATTCATCTTTTGTTAGGTTTAGTGCATAATTTTGCACATAATAATACAGTTCGTTCAAGATAAATATGTTCTCGCTCTCTATCCAAATTTTAATTCATTTCTTTTTCTTGCTTCAAAAATTTATAACCGACAAACGTAGGTTCTCTAAAGTCCAGTCAACGAGCATCAAGTACTTTCTCTGCGATATCTGCAGCTCGTGTAACAAAGACAAAAGACAAACAACGTACTCACATCCAAAAGTATCTGTTGAAGAATAGGTGAGTAGGTATCAGAATAGCTGCGCTGTCTATGACCACCGCCCCGTTATGTGTTCCGTTACCACAAGTAGGAGACTTCAACACAAGAATCATCTGGATGGGTTTGTCACTTGTTATGTGTGCTGCTTTATTAATTAGCTCGAACTAATTGGGATTGTTAAAAAAAAAAGATTCATGCAATTACAAAAAAGATAATATAAAAAAAATATTTTTTTTAGTTTTTTAAATTTATAATTATACATATTTTGGCACCATTAAATCAATGAAATTTAAATGCTCACTTTATTTTGGTTTAAATAATAATTATATTATAAAAATAGTAATTTTATAATCTACTTTAATCAAAGGGGTCTGCGCTCCATAAAGTCGACAGCTGCGCTGGGTCAGACTACTGGTGTCCTGTTACTTAATTACTTGATGTGGCAAAATATGTAGGTCACAGCTGGGACTGCGTGCCACGAGAAATACTGCGTTCCTCACCAATCTTGGAACTCTAATAGAGAAGTTCTGTTTCGAACGGGATTTCTTCCCATGAGTAAAGTGGTGACCGAGCAATGTAGCATTTTACGTCTCTGGAAGCTGTAACGTCCCTTTGCAACTTCTTGTGTGACTTCAGAGGCCCATCCTTGATACACAGCTGCGAGCACAGGTTTGGCATCTGTAACCACCAGGCGTCATTGTACTTTCATCCTTCTTTCATCCTTCTTTTATCCTTCTTACATCCTTCTTAAATCCTTCTTACATCCTTTTTTCATCCTTCTTTTATCCTTCTTTCATCCTTCTTTCATCCTTCTTTTATCCTTCTTACATCCTTCTTTCATCCTTCTTTCATCCTTCTTTCATCCTTCTTACATCCTTCTTAAATCTTTCTTTTATCCTTCTTTCATCCTTCTTTCATCCTTCTTTCATCCTTCTTTCATCCTTCTTTCATCCTTCTTTTATCCTTCTTTCATCCTTCTTTCATCCTTCTTTCATCCTTCTTTCATCCTTCTTACATCCTTCTTAAATCTTTCTTTTATCCTTCTTTCATCCTTCTTTCATCCTTCTTTCATCCTTCTTTCATCCTTCTTTCATCCTTCTTTCATCCTTCTTTTATCCTTCTTTCATCCTTCTTTCATCCTTCTTTCATCCCTCTTTCATCCTTCTTACATCCTTCTTTCATCCTTCTTTTATCCTTCTTTTATCTTCTTTCATCATTTTTTCATCATTCTTTCATCCTTCTTTCATCCTTCGTTCATCCTTCTTTCATCCTTCTTTTATCCTTCTTTCATCCTTCTTTCATCCTTCTTAAATCTTTCTTTTATCCTTCTTACATCCTTCTTATATCCTTCTTAAATCCTTCTTTCATCCTTCTTACATCCTTCTTTTATACTTCTTTTATCCTTCTTTCATCCTTCTTAAATCTTTCTTTTATCCTTCTTTCATCCTTCTTTCATCCTTCTTTCATCCTTCTTTCATTTTTCTTAAATTTTTCTTTTATCCTTCTTACATCCTCCTTACATCCTTCTTAAATCCTTCTTTCATCCTTCTTTCATTCTTCTTTTATCCTTCTTTCATCCTTCTTTCATTCTTCTTTTATCCTTCTTTCATCCTTCTTTCATCCTTTTTTTATCCTTCTTTCATCCTTCTTACATCCTTCTTTCATCCTTCTTTTATCCTTCTTTCATCCTTCTTTCATCCTTCTTTCATCCTTCTTACATCCTTCTTTCATCCTTCTTTCATCCTTCTTTCATCCTTCTTTCATCCTTCTTACATCCTTCTTAAATCTTTCTTTTATCCTTCTTTCATCCTTCTTTCATGTTTCTTTCATCGTTCTTTCATCCTTCTTTCATACTTCTTTTATCCTTCTTTCATCCTTCTTTCATCCTTCTTTCATACTTCTTTTATCCTTCTTTCATCCTTCTTTCATCCTTCTTACATCCTTCTTTCATCCTTCTTTCATCCTTCTTTCATCCTTCTTACATCCTTCTTTTATTCTTCTTTCATCCTTCTTTCATCCTTCTTACATCCTTCTTTCATCCTTCTTTCATCATTTTTTCATCATTCTTTTATCCTTCTTTTATCCTTCTTACATCCTTCTTTCATCCCTCTTTCTACATCTGTTGTGTGTGGCACTGGGTAGATCCACATGGAGAGCGACCATGAAGGAAATGACCCAGATTGCTGATGACATATTTTTGGGCAAAACAAAACAAAACACGTTTAGGAAAATCAGCCAATACAGGAAGCCGAAAAGCAGAAAGCGAACATAAGCTAGTCCACTATATCTCTGAATGGCATCTTCTTAGAAGACCTAAAATCCTTGGGCACCAGCCGAGTAGATGCTGTGGAATTTGCCTATAACCAATCTCTATGGAGAGAGCTTGTCGCCCTTTACACAGAATGGCGCAAAAGACGTATGTTTATATGTGTATATTTGGAAACAATCAAGCTCGCTTCTTTTGTGGGCTGGAATTAACTAGCCCCCTGCTGATGCAAATGGACTTGAACGCTTCTGTTTTGTGAAGCTTCTTTTGTGGGCTGGAATTAACTAGCCCCCCGCTGATGCAAATGGACTTGAACGCTTCTGTTTTGTGAAACTTGTCAACAACATAACCATGACCTTGCGCTGGAAATAGACTTAATGCAACAGCTGCTTAATGGTTCCTGACACTTTGTCAGCATTTAGCATTTGAACCAAACAATGGAAATTGGGTTATTTTACTAGTATGGTGTTTCAATTTTATTTTAAATATATTATTTAAGTCTACCAAATTCACTTCGCCGAGGGCCACCAATTACTCAAGGCCGGCCTTGGTGAAAGAGACATGGTCAACCTATAATTATTATGCTTACCATAACCCAGTTATCGTCCACGCTCAACACTTTCTTCAGTAAGGTCTCTTTACCCTGTGACAAGACCTGGATCTTTGTCTTTGCCTCCATTGCCATGACGTAGTACTCAAGCTTAAGAGTTGTGTCAGGGATAGATAGCGTGATGAAGTCTGTACCATAGTGGGGCTCGCCAAAAAGCATCTCTGAGAAGCAGACATCAACATCTTACATTTTTTATCAACAAGCCTGGTTTGTCTTACTGAAGATCTTCTGCTAAAATGTAAAGTCTTTGTTGAATAGACTGAAAAATGTATCGCTCGTGTCTACAGTATTTTCGCGCAAAAACAAAAAAAACAACAACGTACAACCCGCACACCCGCATGTGCTGAGCGTGACCTACCGTAAACTTCTGGTACGTAAAGTTATTGTTCATCAGACGTCTGTCCCTTGAGACGCAATCATGCTCCAGTTGTTGTTCCACCAAGCGATACGTAGAGTGCAACACGCGAGAGAAATACGAGCCCATGGTCGTGTCTGTAGTAAGCTGTTTCGTGTCTGTAGTATGCTGAACAAAGACTCATCGAAATGTCGATGTCGCCGTCATGTTTATGAGTCAAATATAATGTCTAAACCCCGCACCTTTCATTTTTTTATACCCCGCACAACTGGCGTAAAAAGGTATAGCCTGCGGGTTATATGCGCGGAAATACGTTAGTTCCGAGATAAGATCAGGGGCGGATTTAAGGCAGCGAAGACGGAGGAGTCTCCCAGGGCACTCCACTAAAAAATGTAAACCTTCTGTAGTGTTATTGAGCTGTTATTTATGGTGAAGTCCAGTATTTTGGAAGATCATTTCAGTTATCTCTCCATTTTACTATTTAAAAAACCCACTAAAGTGAAACATGTCCGTCTGTCTGTCTGGTACAAATCTTGTACACATTGTCTCCCCTTCCATTATCGGATCAAGTTGAAACTTTGCACAATTATTCTTTATACGTAACAAAACATGTCTAAATGAAAAATAAAAATAAAAATAAAATAAAGCAATTAGTAAATAAATTGATGGTAATTAATTAATTTTGTTTAATATAAAAAAAAATCTTACACTATTGAGACAGATGGCTGTAAACGTGCTTTTCTATCCCCTATGTAAACTTTGCTTTTTTAAAAAAAAAAAGTAGAGCTTATAATTTGATTATTACAGACAACATTTTAAAATAAAGGCAAGAAATGGTTCTATTGATTTCATTTTAATGCACTATTCGTTTGAACTTTTTTTTTACTAAGAAGGAATATGAGATGTAATGGAGAAAAACAGGTATGTGCTGTTACCCTAGACAATTAAAATTTTTTAAAGTCTTCAAAAGAGAATGGGGCCTACACAAAAGCTTTGCCAAGGGCTCCATGCATTAGATTCCGGCACTACATAAAAAAAAAAATTGACAGGCGAAGTGTCTCGATATACATTATACTTACCTGACGATATATCTGCTGACTTGGAGGAGCCATTTAGACACGGATCTTTATTCGATACATTGTGGCAGTTAGTAGTAATGACACCAATGGGTTGATTAGCTTTCAAAGTCCCTGGGATTAAAACAATAGGCCTCTGGTTACTCTCATTTCCAAAACATAATAAAAGCTAAAATTATTGTTATTGAGTTAATGTGCGTAGTCATGTGAATCACTGCACTCATGCTTTATCTTCAAAATCGAGGACATTACCTTTATTATTATGTTAAGATGATTGGGGAGTTGGGGCTTATGTTTTGTTTGTTTAGACTAAGTATTTTCTGAAGAAACCACCACCTTCATCATCATCGAGCTCCATTTGAGTGAGGGCTTGAGAGGCTAAAATCCTCTCTTGCAAAGGATCTGGACAGAAACCCTATTTTCTTGCGTAGTCACCATACAGGTCGAGAATTTTTGGTTTCCCAGACCTGTCGAGACGGTGATCAGCAAGCCTGGGGCAGTCTAACAGAAAATGAGACACGGTTTTCTCTTCTTCCCCGCAGCGGGAGGCACCGTGAATCAATTTTGGCCATAGCCGTGAGAAATTTGAGCCTACAAGACAGTGGCCTGTTCTGCACTGTGCTATAATAGCTTGCTCAGGCCTGGATGGCCTCCATCACGGGGAATTGCGGTCAGGGCGCCTCATGCGCTCCAAAACTCCGCGGGATTTTCCGATTTTTTTGTAGCACTCAAACCACTTTTCCATTTCTGTTTTTTTTTAATGTTGAAACCAAGAGTTGGTCTGTGGTCATTTCAGTAATTAAATACTTCTGTGCAGAAAAGGCGCGTGTTTTTTTTTAATAGTGAGCTATATTATGTTTAAATGTTCAACCGTGTTTCTTGATCCCTCTACGTTCAAGTCGAATCTGTGTATATTTATAAATAAAAGTTATATTTAGTTTTCCTTTAAAAAAAAGCTTGTTTTATATTCGTTTCAATTTTTTCATTAATAATTAACAAAGTACCAGTGAAAGGTAGAGGAAGCAGACAAAGACAGTGATGGGAAGACAACATCAAAGAATGGACGAGGCCTGCCATTGAAAGAGGTTCCATTTAAAGCGAAAGACGGAGAGGAATGGAGATAGACGACTGATAAGTCATGTGTGGTGCCCCAGCGGTCCCGCAGACTAATTGATAGATGAAGGTAAAAGTGACATTTTATTTGTTATCTGTTTGGAGGTACAAACCAACGACCTGGCAACAGCAGTTATCTCTAGATAAAAACTAAAAAAAAAAAAGTTTTCCTTTCAGACTTTGAGATCTATTGGGCAGATGATGTAAAGCTCATCGTCTTCTCTGGTGCACGGTTAACAAATCTCTTGAATGAAGTTTTTTCGAAGAGTTGTTATTTCCTTTATCTGTGATGTTCAACCAGCAGCCTTTGACGAAGTACAATCCAGCACACCCAGCGAAAATCATAAAGTCAGATGCCAAAATCATAAGGTCAGTAGCCGAAAGCATGAGATCAATTGCTAAAATCATGAGGCCAGTAGCCAAAATCATGAGGACAGTAGCCAAAATCATAAGGTCAGTTGCCAAAATAATAAGGCTAGTAGCCGAAAGCATGATGTCAGAAGCTGAAAGCATGGGGTCAGTTCCAAAAATATTAGGTCAGTTGCCAAAGCAAGAGATCAGTTGCCAAAGCACGTGGTCAGTTGCCAACTAACACAAGGCAAAAGTTTAGAAGTTATTTTAATGCTTTTGTTATGATTTTCTCTCCTAATCAAGCCTTCTGTAAACACTGCTTAACACAACACAGCACATCTAACACATCAAGAACTTGACAAGAGCTCTGGTTAATCTAGTATTTGAATCATGAGTGACTAAGTAGATAACAGCCATTACTAGACTATTGGCAGCACATCAACAACTAAAATGTTTCATTGTACATCACCATAGAGAACTCTACGTCTCAATCTCTTCCTGGACTCATAACACTTGAGGACTCAACCAGGACCGACTTCGTGGCCGACTAACAGTCCCGGTCTCCGGTCTTGAACTGCCCCTTTCTCACACACTGTCTCTGGTCCACACAGGCTTTCGATCACATGACTATAACATGTAATTGTAGTACTGTCCCTTGTCCATCGCCTGAGTTCACATGTGTCAAGTGAACCTACAGTTAACCCTTTCGCGCCGCCATTAGGGTTATAACACTTTGTTAGGTTGCATTTTCTCTTTACACCCTAATTATCACATTCCAAACAATTTCTCCCTGCGTCATAAATGTAAAAGGAAGATAGCAGATCGCTCTATTTCTTCAACATTTTTTTTTGTTTGTTTTGTTTTTTACACATCAGCGTTGGAACTCAATTCATTAAAGGCATTGACAATACAGAACTAGTGATATCCACATTCCAATATGTACCACAAAACTAAAATAATTAACAAATTGGAATATAGACCGGTAAACAGATATTACATGTTCTGGTGCACATATAGTCCTAGCATTTCATATGGCTTTTATATAGCGCTACTTTAATGCTTATAGCATGCTCAGTTGTGGACCAGTGGGGGGGGGGGGCTAGGATAAGGTTTTTCCGTGCAGCCTTCAGGCGCTCAGTAAACACAACACTGTCCGAGTCGGGTGTCAAACCTCGAGCCCTCTTTATAGGTAGCCAAGCCAAGCCAAGCTCAAGCGCACTTAGCCTCTCGACCAGGGACGGACTGGCAATATGGGCATTCGGGCAAATGCCCGGTGGGCCGGTATCCAAATGGGCTTCAAGGATCACGTAATCGTCTTCTTATTTGATATCACGTCTGTATTTTATAAGATAAGGGCCGCATAAATGTCACTAATGCACGTGTTCAAGGTTTTATAGTATTCCTTATGAGAAGGGCCCTCTGAGCGAAGTATTTAAAAGAAATCATTTACTGACTCTACTAATGTCAAAACATTTTCCAATATAATGTAGCATCCTACATTCCTAGACAAAGCTACTAGTAGACTTCACCCTTGCAATTAAAAAGCAACATAAGGCCTTATCAAACTGTACACAATGATTTTGAGGACAGGTAGACCTAGAATTGTATGCCCATCATATGATATAAATTTATGGGCCGGATGGTTTAGAAATGCCCGGGCCGATTTTGAGACCCAGTCCGCCCCTGCTCTCGAGCACGCTTCTTGAAAAGATATAGTTTGCTACCTGAACCTCTTGATGAAGCATGCAGAGTTAAAGAACTGGTTTATCATTCCAGGACAGCATTTAGCAGCCGATTTCAGACCATTCATAGTGCTTCAAGGTAACTACGACCACCTCTTATACGTGCATCTGATCTATGGTAGAGACGCCTAAAGTTTCCTAAGCCAACGTAAAGATCTATATATTTTTGTATTTGTATTAAAACTTACCACTCACAGAGCCATGGCCCGCCTTGTTACAAAATGACATTGGGAATCCAAGATTGCTAGAGAAGAATATAAAAAGTTTGTACACGTCATGTCTCCAATTTCCGTTTTTTTTGTATTTAATCACCTAAAAAAATATGAATCAATTTTAAAAAATAACCTTTAAGTCAATAAATTATTGGTAATTAATTATTTTATTTGATATCGAAAACGGGAAATAATGTCTACATTCTTGAGTTATACAGTTGTAAGTGCGGAGTTCTTCCCCTTAGAATGTTATTTTTTACTTGAATATGCATGAAGTTTTTTAATTTTTATTATTAGATCATAAAGAAGGGATATATTGTTGAAAAAAAGTGTTCCATCATATATGAATGGGACACTCGAGAATATACAAATGAGCACTATATAATTTTAACTAATATAGAAACCAACATATGATATGTATCCAGTGTCAAAATACATAACATAAAAGTAATTTCCCCTTTCAAACCTTGTCATCTATAGGGCTAATGATGTCCAGACCATTTGTTTCTTTGGCCAACAGTTAACAATCAGGGTTTAATGTGGCCAGCACAACGACCAACAGCCTTTACTTTTTCACAGTCAGGCACCCATTAGACTTGCGTGAAACTCAGAGGCGTCCTAAAATACCAAAATTCAAAATCCCAGTCTTCACCGATATTCAAATCCAGGACTCTAAGTAAGAAGCCAAGCGCTTAACCGCTCAGCCACGGCGTCCGGATATATAACATAAAGTAGACATTTTGTCATTGCTACATTGCTATATATTGTTATTACACTTTAGCAGGGCCGACCTATATAAATTGCGGGGCACAATTTTATAGACGCATGATAGTCAATTCCTTAAATTTCTGTTTTGTTTTACAATAGTGACTATTACTATTAAGCAAGATCATTATAACTACATGTATTATACAGCACACATGGGAAGCAACACAAATGCAATAGGCGCCAGCGGGTTGATTAATGTTACGTCAACCACTAAATATGTTAACACTTTAACTCTTTCTCTCCTAACTGACGATACCATCGTTGATTTGAACACATTAAATTAAATTAATGTTTTATTTTATAAACTTTACTTTTAGTCGTATTTAAAAAGTGCATGCAGTCCCCTTTAACTCTATACCAACTAAAACATTTTCTGATAAGTGAAATACTGCTTAGCAATAGGAAGAATTCCGTTGAAACGTGGAAAATAGTGACGGAGAGAAAGAGTTAAGCTCTATACCTTTAACAAGAGCCATGACTGATAGAGATACGTTGAACATAAATTGAGGGCACGGGGCCTAAATCGGCCTAGGGCCCGCCCTGCTAATTAGTCATATGTTTGTTTCTTACTTATCCAGCTGAAACATCAGTTTGGCCCCAGAGCGGTATAGCTCTTCCCGGAAAGGATACACGTAGCTCTCGTGTTCAAACTTTGGTGTCAACGTGACATTGAGCGACACTCCGGCGAGGAGATACAGAACTGAACTTGAGCTAAAGTGATTAAACAAAATACAAATCATCAATCCAAATTGGTACGATAAAAAAAACATGGGGAAAGAAATCGCATTTTTAAAAACAATACTCTATTCAGGTCATTCCTTCAAGGAGGGCGGACGCTAATCTCGAATACTGCTCTCATAAATTTCGTATGAATTTGACAGTTGGTGTATTTCGCTGAGAAAAGAATTACTAGCTCGTTGGCCACACGGAGAAAAATCTAGGCTAATCGTTATAATTTTTCAAAGTAGAAATTAATAAATGTAATTTTGGCTAGATACATGCCAAACTAGGTCTAGAGCCAATAAGGCAGAGTCAACCGTATTACCGTAATTATGCAATAACAGTAAATTTAAACGTTGTCTCAACTTTATTCAAGTTTATAAGCGTTGGTTATATTTTTACGTACATTTAATATTGATTATATAGATTATATCAGCGGTTGAGATCTAGAAGTAGATCTAAACTAGATCTTAAAAATTTAAGTCAGAACTTTAGGTCTAGTTTTAGACCTAGATGTCCATATAATAAACATACCAATAAATCATCTCTAAAGACCGATTACAAAAAAAATGCGAACATTCAAAGTATTTTTCAAGCACCTGAAGGCTGAGGGTTCGATACTCGAATTGCATCAAATATTTTAACATTTTTTAAAAACGATTTTATTATATTTGAAGTTTGGCAATGGAAGTATTGGCTTTAAATAATGAATTTTAAACGTTTTTCTTGTTTAATTTAATTTAATTTAAAAATCAATTTCTCAAAACATAATTTTATGTAGATGTAGGGAGCAAAATACAACAACTTTGGACTTTTTCAAAGCATCTTCCCGATTGTGAAAGCGGAAGTCGCTATTGTTCTTGCTCTCTCCGTCTACGTCTGTGCGTCTTTGTGTGTGGTAACATTTGAGCCCAATAACCTCTTGAATCATTTCTTATGACAAATGGATGTATTAAAAATAGATTTATTTCATAAAAGATCAGCTTGTCTTCGAGTCGGAAGATCAATGAGGAATGCAGTATTTCTCGTGACAACGCAGCCCCCAGCTGTGACCTACATATTTTGCCACGTTCAGAGCAAGCATAACAATTGACCGCCTGCGGTCGATTAAGATTTAATTTAATAGTGCTAGAGTAATATGCCTTGTAGTTAATCATTATCTGGACTATAATAGGCGTCTTTGGATGCCAAGTAGCAAGACAGGACATTTACATAAGAAGTTCATTGGTCTTGAGTTGCTTAAGTCAGCAGAAAGAATCTGACACCTACTTCAATTTAGTAGATCTCTATTTCTGTTAACTGATTCAAAACAGTTCTAAATGGACCTCATTCACCAATCGTAAACAAACAACATTTAGCCACGTGATTCTCTATCTCTTCTAAACATTATTCCTGTCAAGTGATACTTTTTTGTTTTTTTGTTTTATTAATAGTATCACGTGGCTAAATGCTGTTTGTTTACGATTGGTGAATGAGGAACATTAAAAAAAAAAAGATTCAAATTCTTACAAAGTCCTGAAACAGACGTAAGCATGTGAATTAAATGTCACTGATTCACTATCACAAGACTTTCTATCAGGCGGACTTACCGCAGAACTACAAAGTAATAGATCGTGGACCACATTTCTAGAGGTATTGCAGCAAAGCTTGCTAGTGAGGTCGTAGAGTCCACCAATACAACTGTCAGACGGAAGTATCGGTTCCCATTAAATCTGTAGCATGGTCTGATCATGTGAACATCGCCTTTTCTTAAAAGAAAAAACAACACATTTCTATCAAAACGATCTTAACAGTGATAAATATAGTAACGTTTAAATAAATAAAGATTTCTTACATTGTGGGAAGCATGGTAGAGAGGCTTAGCTTCCTATCAAGGGGGCTCAGGATTCGACACCCGACTCGAGCAGAGTTGTGTTAACTGAGCGCCTAAAGGCAGCACGGAAAACCTTCTCCCTGATACTCCCTCCCTCCCACTGGACCACAAATGAGATTGGACCATAGCGCTCTAAGCATTCTATAAGAGTGAAAAGAGGTTTAAGGAGCGCTATATAGAAGGCATAATTTTATTTATTTTAGTGTAGCAAAGACGCCGTGATGTTGGAGAAAGCTAGATTTGAAATAAATGGTAACCTCAGAAGTGAACGCCACACGGCTGATTTAAATGCATCTGTGGTCCCACTACAATCTCGGAATAGTAACATATTATTCCCTTTACACGGTAGCATATTATGATATTAATGTTCACCCTGTCCTTTCCCACTTTACAAATCGGAACGTTTTTTTGTGACCCCCCCAAAAAAACAACTCATTTTTAAGATATGTGGCACCTTTTATGGAGGCGCGGTGGCTGAGTGGTAAAGTGCTTGACTTCCGAAACCGGAGCGGGTTCATATCCTGGCGAAGACTTGGAATTTCAATTTCGAGATCTTTGGCGTACATCCAGCCCTGACATTATTTGGGGAAAAGTTAACCGTGGGCCACAGAAACAGATGACCTTTAGATCATCTGCCTTATAGATCGCGCAAGATCTGAAAGGGGAAGTTACTTTTACCATCTTTTATAAGTAGATGTGAGATAACACATCATTCAGTATCGACTTTTAACAATAATTATTTTCTTAATGCTAATGCTTCGTCTTTCAAGTAATATTTGTCAATGGCCTATATGGATCTCCAGCACTGAAGACTTGACCATAATGAGCTGCTCCCCACCTCTATAAAAAAAAACCTATAAGATCTTATCATGTGCATCCGTTTTCTTAAGAGTTTGGCAAAAACAAATGAAAACAAAAAAGTAAACAACATTGAAATAATGTATGTGCATTGGAATGTAGACTTCAATGTGTTATCAAATATGTTGTTTAACTCTTTCTCTCCTAATCGACGATACCATCGTTGATTTGAACTCATTGAATTAAAATTAATGTTTGATTTTTATAAACTTGACTTTGTCTTATATAATAAGAACCTGCATTGCCATTTCATTCTTTACTAAATAAAACGTAATTGTAGCTTAATCAAGAAAAGGGGGTAGTGAAATACTGCTTAGCAAGATGAAGAATTCCGTCCGAACGTGGAAAATAATTATGGAGAGAAAGAGTTAAATATCTTTTTTTTTTCAATAGCTTTTATACTGCGCAACTTTCATGATTATAGCAAGCTCAGAGCGCTATGGTCCAATCTCATTTGTGGACCAGTGGGGGCATCTGGCAGAAGGTTTTCTGTACTGCCTTAAGTCGCTCAGTAAACACAACTCCGCTCAAGTCGGATGTCGAACCTTGAGCCCGTTTGATAGGAAGCCAAGTGGTTTAAGCCTCTCGGCCAGAGATCCCACATCACCTTTAACTTAAAGTATATCTTAAGCAGTTTGTCCAAGTATATTCACTGTAACCTACATTCCTGGTCTGTTTACAGTAATAGGTTCCAGTCGGCTGAAATGCAGGTCATCTGTTTGTACTAAATTGCTTTCTTGATAGACTAACATAGAGATCTGACAGACAAAAAAAAATCATTACTTTTAAAGATAAACTAAACAGTTATATGGAGCTATCAAGAATGTTTGCTTTGTTAGGAAATGGCTGGTTTTGTTAAGAATTTCTTATGTAGAGATCTTAGACTCAAAGATTATTACACTCCATTGCCAACTTCTTTTTATTAATTTTAGTGTTCATAGTCATTCGAACCAGGGGCTAATTAATAAACAATGAGATTCCCCACAATAGGGGCCAAGCTGAAGCAACAGGAGCAGTTATATCAGCCATTGTCATTCATTCAATCCTTTCTCCTCAGCGACATTTTAAAACGTTATATGTCTTGGGGTCGAAGCACACAGTAAGCTTAAAAAGAATACACTACAAAGTCATGAAGATATAAGTATTTAATTAATAATAATAAGAACATTAAATCAATACCAGAAGAGGTATTTACAGCACACTAATCCGGTAACACCAATGACATTTGGGTGTTACATGCCCATAAAATAAAAAAAAATATTACTATGACCGTGTCCAGCGAAGCAGTGGTCAGCAGAAACAAGACTGTGTTAACATCTCCATACATTGCTGGATACGTCACCAGGTATGTATCACCTAAATTCATAAAATACACAACTATAATTTAGGCCTACATTTTACACGTAAGATAAACTAACGGTAGATTTATAATGATGGAACATAGACTATATTTGAAATGTTACATATAATTTTTAATACTTAAATGTATCTTCTTTTTCTTCTTGACACTGTCAGGTAGAGTTGAGCCTTCGGCTCTTGGAACTCTAGGCCAGCAAAAGTGAACAAGAGCTCTCTCTCACCAGCCTGAATGAGAATAGTGTACACTGTTCTGTCTGGCGGATGGGTCAGACTCGTGGCAAGAGGCTGCGTACACTAAGATCCCCGCCATTTTCCTTTTCTATACCAGGCTAAACCGTGCGGGACACGCCATTTATGTAACGGCCCCTTGAGGAACAGCGCCTGGATTGTGACAAGGTTGTGGGGGCTTTTTTGCAACTCCGCGCAGTGCAATGAGGATGCTCTCGCACCCCCTTAGGCACCCCCACGGAAGTCTCGTTTTGCTACCCTTTAGCCTAATCGTATAAAATCGCTAATAGAGAAACACGTTAGATAATCTACGACTGAAAAATCCACACCAAATGTAGCTGTGCTTAGGGTTACCAGATGTCCAGATGTTCTAATGTCATGTCCTCCGTCTTAAAGGCATTGTCCTACGTTGTGCAAATGTCCGTAAACCTACGAAGTCACTTATTATTGATGGATTTTTATGTACTGTATCTAGTGGGAAGCGTGGTCGAGAGGCTAAGTGCGCTTGAACTTGACTTGTTTTGGCTACCTTGAAGGGGGCTCGAGGTTC
Source organism: Biomphalaria sudanica (assembly GCA_036873155.1). Lineage (NCBI taxonomy): Eukaryota > Metazoa > Mollusca > Gastropoda > Planorbidae > Biomphalaria > Biomphalaria sudanica. The sequence goes on from JAZGLO010006682.1 coordinate 302,971, forward strand.
GACACCCGACTCGGGCAGAGTTGTGTTTACTGAGCGCCTAAAGGCAGCACGGAAAACCAACTCCTAGATACCCCCTTCCCCCACTGGTCCACAAATGTGATTGGACCAAAGCGCTCTGAGCATGCTATAAGCATGAAAGTAGCGCTATATAAAAGCTATAATAATAATCTAAAGGAATGGGGAAGAGATGAGAGGGATTTTTAATTGTTTGACCAGTATTGACCAGTTCTTTTTTTTCAACTTAAAATCATTTGCATTATAGAAAGTCTTAATGACATTTTTTAAAATCTTAATTCATGAACACTGCGGTCTGTATATGTAAGGCTCTTCGAATACAATAGTCAGAGTGTCTAAAATATTCGTCAAATTATGCTTAATTTGTTTTTCCGCTGGTCGACCCACTGCGGCCAAAAGAGAGAGACAGACTACATTTATTGAGAAACATTCATCTCATGCACTAGACTCTCACGAGAGAGCTGCCTTGTCAAAGAAATGCAGAGAGGACCTACCGAGTATAATAGATTTTACAGACATATTTGTTATATATAATTGGAAGAATGTGTTTTTTTTTAAAGTTTATTATCTATTTTGTTATTTATTGTCCTACTTTGTAGGGCTTTGTAGTCCTTTCAGCCCTCCTTTGGGCATTTCAATGTCCTGATAACCTTAGTTGCGATTCATTTTTTTTAAGTCGTGGAACAATGAATTAAATTTAACATTTTGTACAAATTAAAAACGCACATTTCTATACATATTTGCTATGGATGATCTTTTGACAAGTAATAAGAAAAAAATAAATATTACCGGCTTCTCATATAAGACTATATAAGGTAATCTATATTTTATAAACTAGAGACGAGACTTAGACAGAAGACAAACGATTACAAAAGTGTGAGAATAACAAATGGGGCATTACCGTAATATTTAATAGAAGACATGCTCATAGTTGCAGCCGTCACCGACAACAGCGTTGTGACTATTGGATACTAGAACAGATTGGCAAACAGTGTTAACAGTAAACGCTAAAACAGTTTGACAAACACTAGCCGCCTATGCCACAGAAGGGATCACAGGCGGAAATGAAATGAGATCGTCTGGTGCCATTACATTATGTAACAACACACGCTGCCTGGATTTGGATCAGCCGGGAATAATTATTGACACAGGGGCGTAGCTAAGAATTTTCCAACATTTGGGGGCCTGGGGGGGCTTGACCTCTTTGGTGGCTCCTGCATTTTGCATAATATTTAATGTAAAAAGCACTCATTTGGGTCCCCCCATCAAGTGGGAGCCCGGGGGGATTTTCTAATTTTCCCCCTCCTCCACCCACCCTAGCTACGCCACTGGATTTTAAGTTTCTAATTGACTTGCACGATTAGATTTAGGTTAGCGCACGAATAGTCTTAGAAATAAATTATCTCTTCTGATTTTTGTATTTGTAAGAATGTCCTTAATTTCATTGATAAGATATATTCTTGTTACCATTTTCTACTTGGCTATAACTTTAAAAGAACATCAATAATGTTTTGTATCTTTGTGTCTTTCCTATCACACTTCCGTTCAGTTGTAATGCTACTTTGTGCGGTCCTTTTTCTTAGAAGCACACCAAGCCTCCGAGGGTGTGTTTATTTAGTTTCATTCCATCGAGGATTTTCATACAGGACGGAAATTATAGAAAAAAAACACAACTTTTTGGTGTATCCGGTGTACAAAATAATAAGGCTTCTCTACGAGACCGAACATTAACGAAGAATGCAGTATTTCCCTTGGCTACGCATATTTTGCCACACTAGCGTCGGCATAAACATTGCCCGCCGGTGGTCATTTATAATTACTTTTCGCCGTCTACGTCTGTCCTCGGCAGCGGATTTTCTTTTTGTCTCAAATGTGTATTTCGTGGCCTTTGTAAGCGACCTCCAGCTGCCTCGTTCTGAGGCCGCAAGCAACCAGGTGTTATTGCCTATGACAGTGAAAAAAAGTGATGATAACAGATGCTTTCAAGGGTATATAATTTTATGCACTGCTTAAGCTGTTAAAAAAAAATTAAATTTTCTGAGCTTTTCCATTTTTAGCTTAACATGATTTTAATGTAGAAGTATCTCTGGAGGCTCGGTGGCTGAGTGGTAAAGCGCTTACCATCCGAGCCGAGGGGTCACGGGTTTGAATCCTGGTTAAGACTGGGATTATTAGTTTTGAGATCCGAGGGCGCCTTTGAGTCCAACGATATAAATCAAATGTCAAATTTCTTGTAAAATTGTTAGATCCGTTTTCGAGAATCGCGTCATCCCCACCCTTTGCCTGTATCCCATGTGATTGTGTGACTTAAATAGTGGTATTGTAACAAAGTTAAAAAAAAAATAATCAAAAGTCAAAATAAGAAAGTAATTTTTACCTTCCTTAATTACGAAAAAAATATATAACAACATAACAGGTATTACTAACATAAAATTTTTATTTTTATTTTTCTACATATTTCAAACTGTAATTGAAACATTCGATTGAATAAGCTCTTTTCACCCTTCGTCAGCGCTGTGGAAACAGAAATAATTGTTTTAAAGAAGTATAAACTATTTTAATCTAGCAAAGAAATTATCATCCTTCGTTCATACTATTAGTGTATCTAATGGAATTTCTCTGACATTTTATTTAAATGTAATCGTGTATTATTTCAACAGTTATTTTGGGGGCAGAACTTACTCAGCTGATAACAAATGCCTTTAAAGCTAAAGTGGCTAAATGATAGAAATAGCCCAATGGGCCTTCACTTTTTTTTTTATATTTTTTTTTTATTATATATTTTTTAAAATTATATATACAGCGATACTTGTAGCATGCTCAGAGCGCTTTTGGTCCAATGCCTTTTGTGGACCAGTGGTGGGGAGGGTGTATCTAGGAGTTGGTTTTCCGTGCTGCCTCAGTTAACACAACTCTGCCCGAGTCGGGTGTCGAACCTCGAGCCCCCTTCTAGGTAGCCAAAACAAGCCAAGTTCAAGCGCACTTAGCCTCTCGAGCACGCTTCCTACTTCAATGGGCTGGTGAGCCAACGTGAAAAGTGTCGTTTGTAATCAGTGTTGAATGTTATAATATTCTCTTTCGAAAGGGCCCAAAGAAAATTTCCTCTGGCAAAAAAAAACAACTATTTATAAAAGATCTTGTACAGATATTACAGCACCTAATAAGTTACCGTAAAAATGTAATCGCCTATACTAATCGCCTTTATCTCTTTGCGGAGGCGCGGTGGCTGAGTGGTAATGCGCTTGACTCCCAAACAGGGGATCTCGGGCTTAAATCCTTGTGCAAATAGGGATTTTTTTGTAATTTCGGGACCTTTTGGGCGCCTCTAAGTCGACCCAGCTCTAATGGTACCTGACATTAGTTAGGGAAAAGTAAAGGCGGTCGGTGCTTGTGCTGGCTACATGACTCCTTCGTGAACCGTGTGCCACAGATTCATCTGCTCTATAGATCAAAATATTTGAGAGAATTTTTTTTTCTTTTAAAAATCTACATGCATCATCTGTCCTCTAGACTGAAAGAGGAACTTTTTTTTATAGAATGTCTTGTGCCCAGTACAATAAAGAACCCTTAAAATCCCGTAATTAAAAACCAAATCCAAATAAAGCAGAAAAAACAACAAAGGAATAAATTGCCATATGCTTACAAGGAGCCCCATATCTCAAATATCTCAAATAGCTTTAGGCCTTGTAATGTCTAAAAGTTTCCCTTTCAGACCTGACGATCTATGAGGCAGATGCTATTAAAGTCATGTTTCTTTGGAGAGCGGTTAATGAACAGGATGTCATGGGGCCAACACAACGACCAAGTACCTTTACTTACTTCAACTTCAGTTATGTGTGCCCATTAACTCTTTCTCTCCTAATTTACGATACCAACGTTGATTCCACCAGAATCTGGTAAATAATTACGGAGAGAAAGAGTTAAAGTTGGGTGGACTCGAGGGCCCCTATAAATTCCGAAAGTCAAAATCCCAGTCTTCGCCAAGATTCGAAGCCAGGACCACAGGTTCGGGAAACCAAGCGCTTCATCACTCGTCCCATCATGTTTCATATGCTAGGGCAAATTTATATAAGTGCTTTTTTTTCCTCCGCTCATTAGAGCATGGAACGGGTTGCGTGAATCAGCCAGAGAAAATCAATGATTTAATAGAGCTTAGTCTCTAATTAACATGCACGAGTAGATTAACACAAGGATATGCTCTATTTCATTATTGAGGCAAGACAGTAATATATATATTAAAAGTGGAGGTCTTCATGGTATGCGTTCTTAGTACGCTACTGTATGGCAGTGAATCGTGGACTACCTACGCAAAGCAAGAGAGAAAACTAAAACTCATTCCACTTGCGCTGCCTTCGAAGGCACCTTTTGAATGTGGGGAATTTTTTTTTTACTTTTCTTGTATTTTAACGTAAATTATTAATTTATTAGTAGTGTTGTGATTGTGAACTCCTTACTGGGATTATACTTGGTACATAACATATGATACTTCTTTCAAGAACTCAAAGAGACGCCAGAGATGAATTAACAACAATAATATAACTTTAATAAAAGTAATCAGGGTAACTGTAGTTGTAGACAACGCATTAAATGTCGACTAGTAAATATATACATAATTATGAAAGATGACTTCTATATTACTCGTATCCTACGACTAGGCTCCATAACTCAGGCATTTGACAATAACAAAACTCCAAGCGCTGTCACTCTGTCCCAACCAATTGACCAATGAAATAATGGTAAAAATAATAAATAAACATAGAATTCTTTAAGTCTTACAACCAAGGTTATATGGAGTGCCGTTTACAATATTGTTATAAACCTGGTGGTGGCACAGCGCGGCAATTTCAGTACCAACCTCATCGTGGTTGTCGCGTGAACACGCCATGTGGGAGTGGCTAAGCGGAACTGGTTTTTGATTACAGGTTTTAAAGGCCAGGTAATCAATATACAATTTTAAAAAGCCACACGTCTCCGCCTCCCACCGAGTGGGGGAGCATGGCTAACTTAGTAGTCACTGTATTCGGCTCGCAAGGCTGAGTACGGGGATGAAAAGATCGGAGTCCAACGTGCTACGATACGGCGCGCCATAGACGTTGGGGGACCTCGGGGCCAGTGTTTCCGGAAACACCGGCATCACACTAAGCCGCCACGCCGACGGCATTGGTAACGAACGTTGAGAGAAACGGTCTCCAAAATTTCCCCTCTCTCGAGGGCAAGCTCGCAGTGCCGACAATGGGTTCAGCAGGCTTGGGCACCAGCCCAAGGCATTCAGCTACTGTCTCAACAATGGGGACGGCCTATGTGTCTAACATGCAACCAGTCCGCCCCCCCCTGGGGCAAAACTCTCTCTATCTATGCAAATGTCAGAATTCGAAAACGCGGGTATGGGCAGTACCGGTTCAACAGGCCCCGTCCACACAACGGCTTCGATAGGTTTGTGGTAAAAAATGTGCTACTATCGGACAACGTAACGCGGGAGGAAACGGTTTCCTCTGGATGTGAGTCAGGTGGCCAGCATCCCTCGGGTACGACGCCCTAGCCCAGCCCACTGTCGCAGAGCGCCACGATGGCCTCAAGCACATACGGGGGAGTCGTGCCCCCCCTAAAAACCGGCAATACCCTAGGATGTGAGACAGGTGGCCAGCATCCCCAGGGCGCGACGCCCGGGCCCAGCCCACTGTCCCAGAGCGCCACGATGGCCTCACGCACAAACGGGGGAGTTGTGCCCCCCACGAAAACCCGAAAGGTGACCGTACCAGGAGGCAAAGCAAGAGGACGTGGTACACCCTCATTCACCAAAACCCGAAAGGTGAATGCACCAGAAGACAAGGCGAGGGAGAGTGGTGCACTCCCACCTGGTTACGACCGAAGCAAACAGTTTCGGATTATCTACCTCAATCTGAATCGGCAGTTCTCACTGAAACGGATCGAGGTCTATACAATAGCAGAGCAATACGAGGCCGATGTCCTACTGTGCCAAGAAACTCTACGCTCAGACGAGGGGCCACCTCTTCTTTATGGCTTCACAGCTTACCGGTGTTCCTGCTCGAGGTGCCAGGTATTAGTAACATTTGTACGAAATACGCTTACGGCCCGAGTAGTGGAATCCAGCGCCCCTGCGGGACCCGGTGGGACTGACACTTTGACAGTGGAGGTGTACAAATATGGTCAGCGATTCACATGCGTAAACCTCTACAATCCACCTAAGTCTGAGTTGCAGTTCAAACTGCGTGAGCCATTTGGTACACGGACGATCGTTGCAGGTGATTTTAACGCTAAGTCCCCAGCGTGGGGATGTCAGGAAACAGACATCCGAGGGCGTCGGCTACTTGAGATATGTGACGAAACAAACCTGGTTGTTTTGCAGGGCAAAGACAGCTCCCCGACCTTTATGCACACCGGGCATGGGGGCTTGTCGCGGCCAGATTTGTCACTGGTGTCAACTGACTTAAGGTCACAGTCGAGAGTGGACGTGCTCAACGACGTCGGTAGCGATCACCTGCCGGTCTTGGTCACAATCGAACTCGCAAAGCTCAACGTGAGTACCCCATACACAGAACCAAAATGGGTGTATAATCGTGCTAACTGGTATCTGTTCAGGAGTGCATCGGATGTAGCTCTGGACGGATTGGATATCCAAGCAGATTGCATTAACCGGACTTACGGACTCTTTGTCGAAGCCATCTTAGGTGCCGCTCGAAAAGCTATCCCGAGGTCCTACGGGGGGCGCAAGTTTAGGCACTTTTGGTCTCCCGCTTTGGCACGCCTAATCCGACTGAGGCGGGCTGCACGTAGGCAGCACAGTCGTCGAAAAACCGATGAAACCAGGAGAGCTTACAACAAGCTTACGGAGGAGGTAAAGGAAGCCATTGCGGAGGGTACGACACTGAAGTGGGCCAAGACATGTGCTAACCTGGATCTTGCGGACGGACGACAGGCATGGAAACTTCTCAACAACCTAACCAGGGCGAAAGAACCAAAAGCAGCTGCGCCCCTGCAAACGGCTCAAGGCTTGGTGGTCACTGACTCTAAACGGTCGGACGCTCTAAACCATGCTTTTGCGGCCATCTCGAGGACGGGTGAGAGGAGCGAAGTGTCGAAAGCTCTAGACGGCATCATGAAGGCTAAAGCGAAACGCAGTTATGTCTACGGCGAGGACGAGACGAGCACATTCATTAACTCTTTTACCTACGGAGAGCTAGATATTGCACTTCGGAAGTGCAAGTTACGCAAGGCACCGGGGCCAGATGGGATCAGCAACGAAATGCTGAAACATCTCGGTCCTATTGGCAGAAGGAAACTGTTGGATTTGATCAATCGTACTTGGACTAAGGGGGATTTTCCTAAGGCTTGGCGAGTGGCAACGATTGTTCCCCTGCTCAAAAAGGGGAAGGTCCCAGATCGTGCAGAAAGTTACCGACCCGTTTCGTTGACGTCCAACGTCGGGAAGGCGGCTGAACGCATGGTCAACAGAAGGCTCACATGGTTCCTAGAAACGAAACGTCTCATTGCTCCTGAACAGGGCGGGTTCAGGAGGCAACGAAATGCGATCGATCAAGTGACGTTATTCATGCAGAAAGTGGCGGATGGCTTCCAGTAGGGCAACACAAATCGACCTGGTCAGTCGACGCTAGCGGTATTTATCGATCTCAAGCAGGCCTATGACAAAGTATGGAGGCCCGGTCAGTTGTTGAAACTGATGAACTTAGGTGTCGGTTCACATATGCTTAGGTGGATCCAAAATTTCCTCACGGAAAGAACGCAGGGATCGGCACTCAGCTGTACGCTATTTTTGGTCTACATCAACGACTTGCCGGCTCTTTTGAAATGTCAGAAGCTGTTGTTTGCAGATGATATCGTGTTGTGGGAGTCAGGGAGGGATCGCCAACAGCTCATTGGCACTCTCCAGCAGGCATTAACAACTCTATCCTGCTACGCCAGAATGTGGAGCCTTGAGGTAAACCACTCGAAGTCGGTTTACTCATGGTTTACGCTGGGTCGTGATATATTGAAGGAACCTGTCGAGCTACGAATGGATGGCAAGATTCTGGAATGGGATAAAAAGCCCAAGTACCTGGGAGTAATTCTCGATCAGAAACTGACTATGTGCGATCATATCCAACAAGTGAAGGAAACAGCTTCCGAGAAGCTGAACATCGTGAAAAAACTAGCTGGAACGAAGTGGGGAGCGAGAGCGGATGTGCTGAGAGGACTGTACATGGGTGCAGTACGCTCTCACATGGACTACAGTCTTCCTGTTCAGGTCTGGGCCTCGTAAACTGCTCTAGCGGGCCTAGATGCTGTTCAGAACCAAGCCATAAGACTAATCTGTGGAACCTTTAGGACAACGCCAATTGCCGCTGGTGAGATTATGGCAAACATTCCACCGTTGAAATTGCGCAGAGAGCGAGCCGTCATACTAGCTCACGAGAGATATATGAGGCTGGAGGATGGATGCCCACTCAGAAGTCTGGTTGACAACTGGGAGGGTAGGAAACGTCTCGAAAACCGGCCCTGCTTCATGCATGTGGCGCGTGGGCTGGTCAGAGAGGCGAATCTGCCGGTGGAGCGGGCTGCTCTATCCCCGTCCGGTTCTATCTTCCCGATGGATGCCCTCGGCATGCCGACGATTCGGAAAAACCTACTTGACCCAGTGGTGACGAGGCAGTATCACCCCACACGGCTACTTCAAGCAGCCAAAGAGACTATTGCTTCATATCCAGCCGGAGTAACCACCATCTACACAGACGGCTCTGTGCAGACGCTCGAGGGAACGGTGAAAGCTGGGTACGGGCAGTAGTCCGACTCTCTGGCAATCCCGAAAGTGACGAGCTCAGTGGATCCTGTCAGCAGAAAAGCAGCCTCGAGGCTGAACTCGAAGCAATGTTCCACACACTGGACTGGGTGGCTATGATAGTACGTAACGAGACTGCGTCAGCGAACGACATAGTCCTATTCACGGACTCGGTAGCCGCACTAGAGGCCCTAGAACGGCTGGATGAAGGTGTCAGAAGGGTATGGGACGTCCTAACGGTCGGAGGGCGTCTCCTACAACTCGGTGTGAACGTTACTTTGCAATGGGTGCCCGCCCATTGTGGGGTGGTCAGCCACGACTTGGCTGATCAGCTCGCGAAAACCGCGGTCGCAACGGCGCTCGAACATGATGAACCGTGCACGTATCAAAGTGTACGATCCCTGGTCGACAAACGCATGTTGACACTTTGGCACGACGGCTGGGATTCTTCGGACAAGGGACGTGAGCTGCACAAAGCAATGAGTAGACCAGACAAAAGAGATGCATGGTGGCAACTGAATCGTGCGGAACAGGCAGTCCTAGCCCAGTTCCGGGTCGGCCACTGTCCAATCGGTGCTTACCTCGGACGGTGGAAGGAAAATTACGACACACGGTGTCGCCATTGCATGGAGGACGACGAAACAATAGAACACATTCTTTACGAATGCAGAGTTCTGCACGAAGGACGATTGGGACAAGGTTTAGATAGAGAGAGTACTGGTTCATGGCCGACACATAGGTTGGCCTTGTACGGGGATAAGGCAACCTTAAGACTCACTGCTCGCTTCCTCTCACGTGCTCTAAGGGAGTAATTCTCAGCATGTTTTTCGTTGTCAATGGGGTTTCTGACTCGGTGGTGGCACACAGAGGGGTAGTGGTGTGTGTGTAGTTAGCCGACGTAAATCGCCCCAGGCCAGCGCTAGACGAACGGTCAACCGTGACGAGCTACGACGGTCGGCCGAGTCGGGTGTCAACAGGAGGGTTCTTGAAGGATCGCCGTCGTGAACAGAGCTCAGGAGCGTCACGAGAGTTGTAGTCATCTGACCACCTAGAAACGTCCAGTGGCGTTCTGTCTGGTTCGAGAAGGCCAGCAGGGACCCTATATAAGAGCGGAAGTGTCGCAGTCAAGACGGTCGAGAAAAGGGGCTCAATACAGCAAGGTTCACGAGAGACGGTTCAGAGCCCGGTTCACTACATGACTACAGTCCGGTCGACTACAGCACAGTTCAGCGGTGTGGTTCTGTACGAAGCATTACAACGGTTCAGTGCGGAGTACTGTCAAGTACAGTAATCAAAAGTCAAACCAATGGATGTCTGTCTACTTACCTGACCTCTCTATCTGCCGACACTGTTCTCGACTTCCTAAAATAGTTTTGAGAAACTGAAAGAGATTGAAAAGTATTTTTTTGGTGACCTTTAATTTAGAAAATGAATTTTTATTTTTAGCCAAGGGCTTAATTTTTTTTTCACAATTTGATGCATAGAATTCTCTCGATTGCTGACAATACAATCGTTATCAAACTCACACTCTGCTTCGGTTTTCTATTGAATTTCTATGGAACGGCAAGAGTTATTTCCATATTTTTTATCTAATTTTGAAATTTGAGTCAGGCCGTACTTTTGTTAAGATTGTAAGAGGTCTACTATTTGAGGCCAAAGGCTAGAGTAGGTCAAGGCCTTTGAATAAAAAAAATGATGGATGAGTCCAGTATTTAAAGTGTTCACTCTGACCCACTTGCGATCTGCATATTTCACCAAACACTAATGTAGAAAATGTCGTTGTCCTCGAGAAGAATATTTCCATTTTCTTTTAAGATGTCTACGCCTCTCTTCGGCAAAGGATTTTCTTGGGGTCTCAAGTTTTTTCGTGACCTTTAAAAAGTTCTACATCTATTCTATATTGTTTAGAGGCCGTGTTCTGCTAGATGATTTTCTCTATACCAGTGAAGGTAAATTTTGATGAATTTTGATTGTAAAACGGGGAAACAACTTTGTTATCCCGTCATGCCTGAAACGCGACAAAAAAGATTGCCTTTGGTAAACGGTCATTCCCTCTAGAATGATGAGCAGAGAGAGAGCCTCAATAGGCCCGAGCATTTCTATGCAATCCGACTCTTTTTGGTCCCTTTATGGGTTCATCCGAATATATTTTTCACCAACATGAATTTTTTTTTTTTGTTATAAGAAACATAGAGATCTTATATTGCTTGTAAGTCGCTTAGTATGTAGGACTCTATACTGTAAGGGATGAAGACTATACGGATGTAGGCTATTGCATTATTTCGGAAAAAAGGCACTAATTCAGCTTATACCACCACTTCAGTCAAGTAGAATTTATTTCCCATGTTCGAGTTTGAGTTTTTGACACATCGGCACAATTTAGGCCATGTCAGTTGAGTACAATTTATTTCCCTTGTTTGAGTTTTGGGTTTTTAGCACATTGGCATAATTTACGTCATATCGAGTCCGTAATCCTTCAAGCGTTAATCTCTCTTCATATCACTAGAGCTAAATCTAATAGGTCATTAAAAGCAAGGTCTATTCACAGTTAAAATAGTAACAATTTTTTTATTTAATACAAATCTGTTGTAAATATTATATGTTCACAATTGTTTTTTTCCTATCACAAATCAAACCTTCGCAGACAACCCCACAAGAAAATAATTAACTACCGATAGTTCTATGAAAAATGGGTAAATTAATTTAATTGTTTTTTTTTTGTGTTGTCAGGTAAAAGAAATAATTGTGCAAAATTTCAGCTTGATCTGAGATTGGATGTTGGAGAAATAATGTGTGCAAACGTTTTACCAGACAGACAGAGTGAGTTGATATATGCTTTGTAAGAATCACAAAAGAGGAAGCCAAAATACCTTTTCTTATGTAGACTTGATGCTTTTTGTCCTGCAGGAACCAAAAGCAGAAAATGATAAGCGTCATGGTGAAGACCAGGAGAGCCACGAAGAGTTTCCAAATCGAACCGAAACTTCTAGAACGCATTGGGACTTTTTTTGGTTCACTGTATTGTAGAGTTGTTAGCGTGTCATTGGTATCAAGATTAATGGACTTTTCTTCCACAGCTATGTCTGACCTAGCATCCATAGCTGAAATGAAAAAAGATTAATAAAAATAAAGTAATTTAGATAGAGCTATATATAAACAACATGGTGTAGGCTATGGGCGCTTTGAGAAAAGATAGTTAAAAAATTCTCAAAAAAACAACAAAGATTAACTAAGTGGAAGAACTCCACATTTGCAAGCATATATCTCAATACTGTATGATTTATTTAACTTTTTCAATATTGTCGTGAATTTGTTTGTTTGTTTCGATTGTCTCCCCTAGTGTTTGTTTACATGTGTGAATGACGTGAGATTGTGTACTGACCATATTCAATGGCTTGACCTTTGCTATGTATGAAGTTATTTTCGTCATTCACTGTAATAAAGCTTTAGATGTTAAATTTGTTTTTTTGTTATATTAAAGTGTAAAAGATATCAGAAAATTAAGGCATTGGCCACTATTTAATTTACAAATGTACAAGGCAATATAGGCTATAGGCGCTATGAAAAAAAGATAGTTAAAAAATACTTTAAAAAAAACAACAAAGATTAACTAAGTGGAAGAACTCCACATTTGCAAGCATATATCTCAATACTGTATGATTTATTTCACTTTTTCATATCAAACAATTTTGAATAATTACCATTATTTAATTATATGAAACTAGTCGACCGGCGGCGTAGCATACGACACTATTTTGCAGGGCCGGCCTTAGGACACTGCAACCTATGCGACCGCAGTGGGCCCCGCACTTTCGTAGGACCCGCTCTTTCATAGGACCCGCGCTAATTCTAGGTGTATAAATTATTAAATTAAATCATTTTATAAATTATAACAGATTTCCCGCGGTCTCCTGATTTAGCAGGAGCTCCTGAAAATCTGAAATTGCAAAATATTTGGAAAAGTCCTGGAAATGTTCGGAAATTTATTAAAATCTTTTGAAAACTAATACATATATCCTTAAATATAGAAAAGACAAAATTTGTCATTTTGGGGTGTCATTAAAATGGAAAACGCCAATCTCACGCGCGATAAATAACAGCATTATGCAATACCCGTAATTATGAAATCTGGTGAAAGAAGCTTCTCGCGCCTCAAACTAATGAAGAATTACTTGAAGTCAACAATTCTCAAAGAAAGATTGAAACATTTGTTTCCACTCATTGTTAATGGGTACCTGACGTTAGTTGAGGAAAAGTACAGGCGGCTGGTCGTTGTGCTGGCCACACGAAACCCTCGTTAAACCTTAGATCACAAAATAGATGACCTTCACATCATCTTCCTTATAGATCGCAAGGTCTGAAAGGGAAACTTTTCTTTTAAATAAAATCATTATTTTTGTTCTAGCATTTCTACGCTTGAGACGCTAAAAGAAATGATTCAATAGAAAACAGGCGTAGCATGTGGAATGCAAAGCGATTTGCAAGTTGGCAGTCGAAAACTTTGTTCAAAGATGGTAAAAGACAAACAGTTTAAGAAGATGTTTACCATCTAAACAATGCGCACCGGCCCAGAGAGGCCGACATTTCCTACAAATCCCATTTAGATAACAATCACGCTTCATGCAGGACAGAATGCACTTTTTTTCACAGTCGATCCCATAGTTTTCTGCGACACAATCTGAAAAAAAAACAAGCACAATACAAAAAAAAATACTTTAAAAAACACAAAGTTTATATTAATTGTATTAATTAGTTTGGATCGGTCATGTAATTAAATTTCTAATAAGCCTCAGACGACTGTTTATAGAGGTGACTAGTTCAGCTTACACCACCACTTCAGTACTATTTATTTTCCTTCTTTGATATACCAAACACTACCGCATGAGGTAAACCGAAATTTTACAATTCGAACGTGTGGGTTAAGGCCTTCTCAGGCTTGTCAAGCCAACTTGGTAAACACACTGCTAGGATAGAGTCTATGACCATGGAAGATTATATAGCTTTTTAATGTTTCTATTTCATGTTTGTGTTTACTAAGCCTTAGATACATAAACTGGCAGAATAAATATATTACACTCATGATAGTGACAGTGGTGCCTGCTAATAGAGTAGAGTCTGTGACGCCGCTGATCCCTAACTGTATCAGTGCTTGCCTTTATATGGATACATCAGTTGCGTGGTTGCAAAGGATGTGGGGAACTGCTGCGTCGGCAACATCGTCCCAACCATAGCCCAGGCTTTCATAATATTTCTATGAAATTATCCATAGTCGCTAAGTAGCCAATAGAATTGTAGCCAATAGAATTGTAGTGATGACTGAAGCGGTGCTGAGTCCAGAGGCGATATTTGCGGTTGGAGAGTGGGTCGACCGCTCCAGACTCGGCGCCGCAATGGAGGGGAGGCCGCGATAAAAATATTTTTACCATCAGCCCATCGTACTAATACGTGTGGCCTTGGTATGACACTAGCTAAGGCCGGCTCTGATAGGGTCACTCGTAGGTGGCCTGCTCTACAATGATACGTACGTCGCAATACAAGCGAGACCAATCTTTATAGAAGACCTGAACACCGACCTTCAACGTCACAACCTGTGTACAGACCTGTGACGTGGCAACAAGCTGTTAGTCTAAACTGCCCACAGGCTGTGACGTCACAGTTCAGTGTTTAGGCCTAAAACGATTGGCTGAGGCACAACCAACACTTGCACCTGTTCTTACCGCCGTAAACGTGTAAGTCGCAAGACGTAAGATATCGTGGCTTCCCGGCCTTTTTCAGAGCAAAACTTCGGACTCGAACAGACGATAAGACGGCTCTTTCGGGCAGGAGAAACTCATATTCGTTTTTGGTCACGTCCAAAGAGTAGAAAGCCTCTGTTAGGTTCCTGTAGCGCCACCGAATCTCAAAATAGTCTACTCTTTCCGACAAAGGATCTGAGGATAATTAAAAATCACATCTCAGTTTAAACAAACCAACACAAAAACTGTGGCACAAATATTGGTTTAATGTTTTCTTTAGCAATTTTCTTTAAAGGAAAAAATAAAAGTAAAAAAATCCAGTCGTTCTGCTTTTCCCTGGTACTGTTCCCTCAAGGATGGTCTTTGCGAGCCCCGAAGATCTTTTAATATGATCATAGATTTTTAGATTGCGTTTTTTTTACGATCGTTAGCAGGTCATTAAAGGGTCCAATCGCTGCAGTAACCCTGTCTCTAATCTCTTGGTTTTAAATGCGGTCTTTGAATGTGATACCAAGGATCCTCCTGTAGCATCTCAGTTCGATTGCTAGGATCCTCCTCTCTAGCTCTGCAGTCAGCGTCCAAGACTGACAAGCATAAAAGAATGTGGCCATGACCAGGAAGCGCATCAGTCTGATTCTGGTGCCGAGGGCTAAGCCTTTGTCTATCCATATTATTTTAAGTTTTGAAAGGGCTGATGTTGACGATTCGGGCCAGTAGTTCAGGCTTTTTCCCTCATCTGAGACAACATCTCCGAGGTATTTGAAGCTGAAGACAAAATAGGCAGGCATAGAAAGCGATGGAAGGACAACATAAAAGAATGGATGGGCCTGCAATTGAAAGAGGTTCCAACTAAGGCAAAGGATAGAGAGGAATGGAGAAAGACTGTCGACGAATCTTGCATGGTGCCCCAACGGTCCAACAGAGTAAGGGTTAGGTAAAGGTAAAAAAGAATAATTTTTTACTTAAAATGTTAAAGAACCAATAGCGGTCTCAACTTACTTATTGGCTCCAGCTAAATTTCGATCTAGTTCTATATGAAATGTTCAGTATTTGCCCATATCTAAACGTCAAGATCTAGATTAACAGTTAATTACTGAACAATAAATGAATTAATTAAAGTAACGTGTTGAATGTATCTATAACATAGCAAGGGCCCATTAATTGGTCAAAAGTACAGCCAAGGAAATCGCGGAGTTTACTCTAACAGACTAAATACAGCTTGCGAACAATCCTGTTAATATGAAGCTTTATCTTTATGAGTTTCTGTCTATGGAACAAATACAAAAGGTTGGCTAACTCAAAGATATTGATGTTCTGCTAAAAGCCCGAGAGCTTTTTCCAGCCTGTGACCCAGTGCCAAGGAAAACGCTGAATTAAATCTATCTAATAAACAAAACATAGCGTGATAACAATCCTCTTAACATGAAGCTTTATGTTTCTGTCTATGGAGCAAATACAAAAGGTAGGCGAACTCAGAGATTTCCAGCATTGTGACGCTGTGCTGTTTGAGATTCTGTTTCATTGGACGAAGTTTTGCGATGATGTGGCCGGTGACAAGTGTATATGGCTCACCAGGCCACAAAAGGTCGGACATCACGGTACACTTCAGTTCTAAGGGAATACCATCCTCACTTTATCAAGCCCAACTAATCGATTTACTCTCAGCTTTGTAAGAATCCTGCGACAAATGCGTAGCATCTAAAAGTGTTACCATGGAGTGTTTCGCAAACGTTTCCTTAACGTAACAATTTGCACATTCTAAATATTTAGCGGAACACTTGGCTTAGTTTATTTAGAGAGATTAATTCACCTGGAGGCCTACTAGTTAATTATTCCAGTAGCTCGCGGAACACCTATTCAGGTCTCGCGGAACACTAGGGTTCAACGGAACACAGTTTGGGAAACACTAAACTAGAAAGAGATGATCTATTTTCTGAAAGTGGCGTAGCTAGGAATTTGCCCTCATTTGGGGTCCCGGGGGGACTTGAACTGTTTGGGGGCCCCTGCATTTTGAGTAACATTTAATATTTAACGTAAAACAAAAATTTCGAACACTCATTTTGAGGGCCCTCTCAAGTTGGGCCCCCCCCCCTTTCCCACCCTATCTACGCCACTGCATCCCCTGTCAAAAGAGATTGAATTCAACTAACCACTTCTTACGAACCTTGTTCGTTCCAGACAGATATTTTCTCCACAAAGAAGCGTGCATCAAGCAAGAGCTCGACGCTGGAGTTTCTGTCTCTGTGGTAGTAGGTGCGAACACATTGGCGTGGGTCAACAGTGACCGAAGAGATTTTGTTTTCTCCGTTGTGAATACTTGACATCAATAGTTCTCTGCCTACTGCTAAGTCTCGACCTCATTAGGAACAAGCATAGTACAACAAAAATACTTTAAAAAAAAAACAAAGCGTATATTAAGCCTATATCAAATAGTCTAGTTTGGATCAGTCATGTAATACAATTTTTAATAGCTCTAGACTAAAATTAATACATCTGTGCTATTAGAAATTTTCTTTTTTTTTACCAATTGTTTTTTGTTTAGAGCGATCTCATGCTTTTAGCGTTCTCATTGCGCTATGTTCCTATCACTTGTCTGGACCAGTTAAAAGTGGAAGAAAGAATGGGGTATCTCGATGATCAATTTCCAATGTATTTATAAAAAAAGCAAGGAAACGACCTGAATTCGAACGTGAGGGCTTCTCAGGCTTGTCAAGACAACTTGGTAAACACAATGATAGAAAAGATTCTATGAACATGGAAGATTGTATAGCTATCTAATGTTTCTATTTCATGTTTGTGTTTAGTAAGCCTTTGACGACAACCTATTACAAAGGGGGCTAATTCAGCTTATATCATCACTTCGACCACGTACTATTTCTTTCCCTTGGGAGGGGTATTAATGCAGCTATACCACCACTTAAGTCAAGTACTATTTCTTTCCCTTTCCCTTGTTTGGGATACCGGAAAGAATTTCAGCTTGATTCTAGATTTGGTGTTGTAGAAATAACGTGTACAAACTTTTGGCCAGACAGACTGACAGACAAAGTGAATTGCTACAAGATTTGTAATAAAAAGAGTTTTTAAAAATTTCAAAAAGGGTTTGTGTTTTACTATCCACAGAGACAGGGTTAACAGCGATTAGATTCCACAATGGCCTGCCAACTATTGTAAAAAGAAAAAAAAACAAAAAAAAACAAAAAAAAACAAAAACTTTGTGATCATATTACAAGGTCTTCGTGGCTTGCAAAGACCTTCCTTCAGGGAACAATACCAGGGAAAAAAAAAGAAAGAGGCAGACTTAATGAAACAGTTCTACAATGTACCTCCATTAATATTCAGCGTGCAGAGACTCAATTCAATATCCCGCCACTGGATTCGGACTTGCTTGATTGTCTGGGCGATGTCAAGGAAATAATCATAAGTGTAGGAGTTGACCTTTAGAATCCTGATCTTTTTGTAATCTTCGTGAGAAAATCTGAACGTGAATATCGGTGCTCTTCTCACTGTTTTAAAATGAAACAACAGAAGACGAAATTAGTTTTATGTGGAATGTCTGTCCGTCCGTCCGTCCAGTTTACATCTCATAGACTAGAAAATATATTGAAAATCTGACATCATGGGATACAACGTCATCTTTTTTCTTTTCTGAAAGTGAAAAAATTTATTTTTAAAATCAGCTATGCAAGGAGTTTTTTCCTAAAAATACACCGTTTTTACAACTATTTAATATTAATAGTAACAAAAACACAGGAGGCTATTAATCAGGGAGATAATTATTTATCATACTTTTAACACATTTATGCAAGCTGTTTTAGATTTTTGTAAAAAAAAAAAAAAAAATAAATTAACAATTATATTGCTAAGTTATGCAAGTTTTGTCATACTAACTACTACATTTACAAAAAAAATTGTTATTTTTTTTTTCAAAGAGAAAAATCTATTTAATATGTAAATAAGTGGAAAATAATATAAAACAACAATTAATAAGTAGTTTTTCACATTATCGCGTGAACTATATAGTTTAAATTAGTAGATCTAGATGTAGATATATTGTGAGGTTAATCTGTTTCTTTGACATAGTAAAAATTGAAAATAATTTGTCTTCTTGTCAAAGAAAAAGTGAAAATAATCTGTGTCTCTGGTGCAGAAAATGAGAAGTTAATCTGTTTTTTTGATCAATGGCTAACGAGAATTATTCTGGTTCCAGCTTTAAAGCGACCGAGTCAAATTTAATAAGGATCTCATTTGATCAAAAAGAATTGAGCGCACTAAATATTTGAATTAAAAAGCCAAGCATTAGGACAATCCTTTAAAGCATTCATTCGTATGCAACAGGAGGCGAAGAGATTTGTAGACAGTTTATTAACAACGAGTCTTTTTAATTCGGTGTTTTTATGTATTTATTTATTTATTTTGAATAAAAGGTTTATAAAAAATGTTTTACATGTTTTAGATGTTTCTTCAGAGTTGAAGATAGTTTACTTCCTAGTCCAAACCTCCCGTAGGACGACGGGGGATTGGAGCGGGCAGAGTTTGAACCCGGGACCATCGATAAATCCAAACGACAGTCCAGCGCGCAAACCGCACGACTTGCTTGCTTCTTATGCTCGAGTAGCATCAAAGTGCGCTTCGGTCTAACATCTTTTGCGAAGATGAGACGGGTATGGTATGGGACAGGGTTTGCGAGATGCCTTTGGGCGCTTAGCAAACGAGGCTATAATCAAATCTCCATTCAAAGAGTCTTGGTTCACATCAAGATTTTTATCAAACCTCATATTTATACATGTGATTGCCGTTTACCAATAATTCCAAATGACCCGTTTTGTACTTTGCATTATGTATTATAATCTGGTCCCCGACAAGAAATGTGTTTACATAATTGTATCAACGCATAAAACGAAATACTTGATAATACTGAGTGAGGGTAAAAAAAAGGGGTGTCACATCTGTTAGTTATTTTTTTATATAAAAGCTGTCACCATAGTAACAAAAGTTCTGCTTAAACTTGCATTCCCTGTTATCCCTTGCAATGGTGTAGTCCATACGATTAGTTGGTCCAGAATTCTTCATAGGACATTATGTGTAACATTTTATGTTGTTCTCTCTCTACCGCTCTTTACGTAAACATGTGGATCGAATGCAGTGGCGTAGCTAGGGATTTGCTATCATTTGGAGGGTCTCTTTAAGGGCCTCTACATTTTGACCTTCGACATCCTAACATGAGATAATGGCGTAATATTTAATATGAGCTAAAATTTCGAACACTTATTTGGGGGTCCCGCTCAAGTGTAGGCTCGTGGGGATTTTCAATTTCTTTACTTCCCTATCCCCCCCCCCCATTATAACTACGACACTGATCGACTGCCCTCTGAAAGAGTGGGCTTGGGTTTTGGGCGCTCGATTGTTAGAACCTATAGTTAAATGAGTTGTTTTTTTTTTTAGTACAAATATTATAATGTCCAACATTTTAGTTTTAAGTTTTTCATCTGTTTTGAAATGCTTTCCAAAGTTAGCTTTTGTAGTCAGGTCAAGACTTCATGTGCCATTACGACATGTTTAAGTCTTGATATGTTTTTTGTCTTTACTTAAGAAAGCCATTTATAAATATGTAAATCTAAATATTATTGATCTATGTCATTTGGAATGTTATGTGTATATTTGAGTCATTAAGAAAGTCATTTGTATATGTGTGTCACCAAGAAAGCTATGTGTCATCTAGAAATTCAAGTGTATAAGTGTGTCATCCAGAAAGTCATTTGTATATATGCGTCATTAAGAAAGTCTATGTGACTGCAAGAAAGTCAAGTGTATCAGTGTGTCATCTAAAAGTCATTTGTATATATGGGTCTGCAAGAAAGTCAAGTGTATAAGTGTGTCATTTTTATATGTGTCATCAGGAAAGTCTGTGTATATGTGTGTCATGAAATAAGTCACGGTTAGTCACGTATTAGTGTGTATCATCATACCATGAGCGTCTACAAGAATCTGTTTTGTTTTGTTTTTAATACCTGCATGTGTGCGTTGGTCGATATGTTAACAAAAATACCCCCACGAATAAAGACCTTACCTATTTCTTAAAACTGAACTCTGATTTAGTTGAACCTAACCAAAACTATCCCAGGGATTAAGTTCTTACCTATTTCATTAAACTGAACTCTGATCTAGTTGAACCTAACTAAAACTATCCCAGGGATAAAGTCCTTACCTATTTCATTAAACTGAACTCTGATCCAGGTGAAGTAGACAGGCTCGACAAACTCAACAACTGTCTCCCTGCGAACAAATATTACACACGTGTCCTGGTCATTGTCCATCAGTCGCCTCTGGTGCACGCCTTTGACTGCAATGTCATCTGGAAACAGGTAGATCCTAACTTGCTATTTAAATGACAAACGTATTAATTTTACTACTTATTTTCTTGATGTAAAGTAAAGTAAAAGTACCCGTTTCAGACAATGAACCTAAAGCAGCGGTTCTCAACCTTTTAAGCTCGGCGACCCCTTTTTACTACCCCCCACTCAGCCGCGACCCCCCCCCCCCCCACAGCAATAGAAGAATACAGTAAATACAATCCATATTTTCGATGGTCTTAGGCAACCCATGACAAATAGTCAATCGACCCCTCAAGGGGTCGCGAACCACAGGTTGAGAACCCCTGGACCTAAAGGAAGGATAATGCAAAGGTCACCTGCTTGCTTAGAAATATCAAGACTTACAGTACTGGCAATAAGGTCCAAACCAGCTCGCATGACATCGTTGTTTGGGCTGCTCACATGAGGCATTTTTATCACACTCAGTACAGCGACATAGGTGGTCACATGACTCCCCAAACCAGCCATCTTCACAAGCTATAAATGAGACAACAGCGCTTTAAACTATCACAATTAGGTATTTAAACAAAATGTTTCAATTGTTATATTAAATATTTAATACTACGAAGGCGAAAGAACTATAAACAGCTAACTTTTGGTGTATCCGTGTATATAGTAAAAAATGTGTTGACAAGTTATGATTTTTAGCGGCCGACGAAAGGGGAAAAGACGCTATTAGTTTTGTGTGGAATGTCTGTTCGTCCGTCTGTCCGTCCCGTTAAGATCTCGTAAACTAGAAAAGGTAGTGAAAATCCGACATCTAAATATTTTAGAGCATTCAAAGTTCTGATGCAACGACTACTTTTTTCTTTTCTGTAAGCGAAAAATCTAATTTTTAAAATCATTTATGCAAACAGTTTTCCATATGAATACAACACTTTTACAACTATTCACTATTAATAATAACAAACAAAGGAGGCTCTTTAGAAGGGGAGAACTTTATTTACCATATTTTTAACACATTTATGCGAACAGTTTTAGATTTTATGTCAATTTTTTTTTTTTTTACATTTGTATTGCTAAGTTAAGTAAGTTCTGTTATACTGCTACATTTACACTACAAATGTTTACTTTTTTTAAATAGAAAAAAATCTATTTAATATGCATATAAGTTGGACATAATTTAAAACATACATTAATAAGTGTTTTTTCATATTATCGCGTGAACTGCAGTGTCCACTACTATTAAACAAAATACCGAATTTAAGGAATTTTTGTTTTCTTTCGGAAATGTTTTTTTCTTGAGGAATAAGAAAGAGATTATCCTTTTACAAAACAGTTAGAGCAATTATATATTCATTATAAGACATTAATTAGGGCAGGCTCACATCTAACTTCCTATTCACTTTTACCTATCCTTAGGTCTGTGGACCGCTGGGGCACCACACAAGGTCCGTCAACCTTCTTTCTTTGATAGAGTTTCATTCTGATATTCTTTCTGAAAATATTGAAGCCCTCCTTTTTACCTGCTTGTATGGACCACTTTGGGGACCGATTTTGAGTTTGCGTCTCCACACAAACTGTCTTTGTACTTTTATACAGGTATGGGCACTTTTCGGCACTGTTAAATCAAGGTTTCTAGGATACTCCATCTATAGCTCATTTTTTATGCATTTCGTTGTCAACATTGTTCAATGTATAAATTTAAAAAATCTCCATTTATGAATATTTTATACATGGCAGAAAATCTATAATTAGTAAGCTTTTTGGTGTATCCGGTGTACAAAATTTAAAAAGGGTTGATAAAAAGTTATATCATATATGTATTGTGGTGTATACCAATTTACCCCTGCAGAATTAATCTTGTTTAAACAATACATTTGTAACTGTTATATAAGTTGCAAGCAAAAAGTTTAAATTAGCGTCCTTTGCTTAGTAAAAACTATCACTTGGGGGGGGGGGGATATATATTAATAGATTTCTAGTCATTGATTAACATACATGACTAGATTGACCTATATACACGCGTAGGACGTAATCATCTTTTTTTTTTTGAAGTAACGTTTCATCATTTGTATTTTTTAAAATGGGATATGGAAACTTTGAGATCTAGACAAGATATATGGTCTATCTTATTCGTTAGGTACCTATTGCTTGGTTTATACCCAGCGCTAACATAAGGATTAAACAGAATAACATGAGTAACGTTCTTTTATCATGTTTTGTAGGAAGAGAAACAAAAATAATTTTAATGTAAACAATAGAAGGTAAAAATCATTTACCAAACTAGTTTAGATTTATCTTTCTTAATGCTAGAGAAACAGGTCTTGGGCGTGCTATCTGAGCTTTGGGAGTAGTTTGGTTTTGAAATGCGCAATTTTTGGCGGCGTATTTTAACAACTCGACTTATTGTCAAAACGTCGTTTGGATCTTATTGTGACTTATTATAAATTGCGATTCACTTAAAGTAAACGTGTTATATTTTGTCATTATGCTATAGGCCTACTGGTTAGCAATTAATGCAAGATCCATTGATGTAAGATACTTAGGCAACTTTTAATGCCATGGATGCTAGTTTGTGCTGTGTAGAAATGACTTTAACTTCAACATCAATGAATTCAGCTAAGTACAACAAAAAGTCCACTAAAAATACGAATCCTCTCACAAAAAAAATTATAAAAATTATTTGGAATGTAAAATATGGAAACAATGTCTACACACTGGAAGCGCGTTGGCTGAGCGGCAAAAGCGCTTGGCTTCCGAACCGGTCCCAGGTTCGAATCCTGGTGACCGATTTTTTTTTTTAATTTGGAATCTTCATGGAGCCTCTGAATCCATTCAGCTGACATGAGTTGGGGAAAGGTAAAAGTGGTTTGTCGTTGTGCTGGCCACATGACATCCTCGTTAAACGTGGGGCACTAAAACAGATGACTTGTACATCGTCTGCCCTATGGATGCGCTGGATAGGCTACGCTTTCTCGTAGATAGCAGTTTTTTTTATTTATTAGCTAATTAACAAAAGACAACATTTTACATTACACCTCACACCCCCCCCCCTTTTTTTTTTTGAAAACGCGTTAATAACCAGGTCTGGAGTCATCCTTCTGACATAAACGACAAGATTAACACTAAATCGATATTAAACTAGTTTTTTTTTCTGGATTGTATTAAATTAAAAAAAATAATATTATTCGAAGTTATATATATATGTTTATATAATAAAAGTAAAGTTTCCCTTTCAGACCTTGCGATCTTAATACGTCATCTGAGAAGAGGACCCTAGCAAAGTAACTAAGATGCTACAGAAAGATTCTATGTTTCACTTGCAAAGATTGATTCACAAATGCAGAGATTAGAACAGATAATGGTTCAGTGTTTTATGTATAATTGCTACTTTACTTTTAAGTCTTCTATTCTGAAGGCGTTCTAAATTTAGTGATTTTACTAAAAGTGTTACTCTAGTCAAATGTTTGTTATGAATCTCACTGCTTTATTTTGTGTCTGTTCCAGTTTCTTTATGTTTTCTTAAGTTGAGGGGTCCCAAACAGAGGATGCATATTCTATTATCGGCCTAACTAAGGTTAAATAACATTTTAATTGTATGTTCTTATTTGATTTACAGAAATTTCTTTTAATAAATCTTAGTGCTTTGAATTTTTTATAGTTTCATCAATATGGGGATTGGGGATTCCATGACAGTTTTTCATTTATAATAACACCCAAGTATTTTTCGTTTTTAGTCTGTGTTACTGGTTTGCCATGAATAAAATAAGTGGAATTAATTTTTTTTTTGTTACTCTTAATAACTGACATTTTTCTGGGTGGAAAGACATGCTCCAATTTGATTTTCTCATTTCCCTTAATCTTAGGAATCGAAGACATAGCCATAACCACTATTATTAACTATACAGACAGTGTAACGTTGGCTACTGGTTTAATAATGGTTATAATCTTTCCTTGTTAATATTTAGTTTATCCATACAGGAATTGTGTGCGAGTAACGAGTCCTCAATGTTCTGTTTAAATGCTTGAGGCTATGTATAATTATAATGTATTTTGCCCCTAACGGATACTATTCCTTTTTCTTTACTGTCTTTATTCGTGATGACTCTACCAGACCTTCTGGATCTGCCCGATGTAATCTGGTAGAGACTGGTTGTCTCGGGATTTGAAGGGGGAAAAGTTATCGCCAGAACAGACTTAAGGTATTGGCTAGCTTAAGGCTTACATTTATTATATTTCTCAACGCACCCCCGCCTGGAAGATTTGAACTCAAGCTACAATTATATAGTCTCGACAAAACAGGGTGACAACGCAGGAAACAATGTCTAGCTAATACCTGAGATTCGCTTGAAGGAAAAGTCAACATACATTACATGAATTTTACAAAAATTTCCTGTTGCATACAATTTTAGCTTTGATAGTAATCAAATAATATCAATTACGGTGGCTATGTGGTTAAGCGCTTGGCTTCTGAACCTGGGGTCCTGGATTCGAATCAGGGTGAAGACAGGGATTTTGAATTACAGGATTTTTAGTTTTTTTTTCTTCAAGTCCCAAGATGGCTGAAGGGTAAATCACTTGGCTTCCGAACCGGGTGTCTTGGGTTCGAATCCTGGTGAAGACCGAGATTTTTTATTTCGAGATCTTTGGAAAAAAGTTAATGCGGCTGGTCGTTGTGCTCGCCACATTACACCCTCGTTAACCGTTGGCCGAAGAAACAGATGACCTTAACATCATCTGCCGTATAGATAGGTCTGAAAGTGGAACTTTACTAACCTAATGTTGGCCTTATTTCATAATGTCCAGCAAACAATTATGTTAATTATGTTTAAATATGTTTATTACATTATTTATTTGTCATCAGTGTATATATAACAATGATATGCCCTTGTACCTTAGCGAACTGATTACTCCATATATCCCACAGAGAGCCCTGCGCTCAGTGGAATCAACGCTTTTAGTGGTGCCACGTTTATCCCTTAAAAGCTACGGTCTGCGGGCTTTTTCAGTGCACGGACCAAAAGTATGGAACTCACACCCCGTTGAGCTCAGACAGACAATATGCTACACCACTTTTAAGAAGAACATTAAGACTTATTTGTTTAAACCTTTTTTAGATTAACTGTCATTTTAGCTGTCGTGTTTGTGTTTGTAGTGTTATTACAGCGCCTTCAGACTACATTTTGTTTGTTAACAGCGCTTTATAAATAAAATTATTATTATTATTATTATTTGTTATTATGTCAGTCATCAACATCATCATCATCTTTTCCGTGAATTCTTCGTACTGGTGCTGTGACATTTTGCGCAACCCAACCCTCGTTTAGTTACGGTCAAGCTGGACATCAAGAGGTCTGTCCATGTGTTACGTTCTCCGACCAGTGGATGACTCTTTCTTCTTACCTTGGAGGAATAATTTCGATAGAGAGTCATGTCTTAATGACAGATTCAGCCCAGCCTTGGTCTCTTCACAACATGATCACTATAATACGTGTTCTAATCCGAGGTGGCTGAGCGGTAAAGTGCCTGGCCTACGAACCGGGGGTCCCGGGTTCGAATCCTGGTGAAGACTGGGATTTTAAATTTCCGGATTGTGAGGTGCTCTGAGTCCAACAAGTTCTAATTTTAAAGTATGGTATTAATTTGGGCACCTATGATATCACCCATCTCTAATTGGTACCTGACATTAGTTGTGGGAAAGTAAAGGTCGTTGTGCTGGCTACATGACACCCTCGTTAAGCGTGGGCCACTATTATTGTTACTCGCATTATTTTATTTTAGCGCCATGTTCATGTCATTTTCCTAAGACCAATGTTTTGAACCTTGTCTATTTTTCTTAGGTTTGTTTGGGCTGCTGAGCCCATGCTGTAACATCATATTCTTACGTAACTGATATCGGTCTTTTTCAGGATATTGTTATTAGCTCCCCAATCTGTGCTAGCTATTTTTTTGGATAAGAGATAGCGTCATGTTTAAAAGTCACATTATACACAGAAAGAATTGTGTTATAATGACAATCCGAACATAAATTTGTTTCCGTAACATTACAACGATTTATTGCATTACATTATTGCTTAACATTAGCATATACATTAAGTATTCTCCAGATTCAAGCATTGGTTGTCGTCATAGAAGGTGTCACAATTTCTAAAGTGTTCAAAGGATCTGGGGAAATTTAAAACAAAAATAATTTGACTTTAAACATTCTGGCTTGCCATGTTTTTAAAATATAATCTACAGCAGTGGTTCCCACACTCTGTTCCGCAGAACCCTAGTGTTTCGCGAGGACTGAATATGTTTTCCACAAACTACTAAATTAATTAACTAGTAGGCCGCCATGTCTAGTAGGCCACCACAGCCTCTCTAAAAAAAAATAAGCAAAGTGTTCCACTGGCTACTCAGAATGTGCGAAGTGTACTTTAAGGAAAAAGTTTGGGAATCACTGACCTACAGAAATGGAAGAACAACATTTCAAGTATACATACGTTTACCATATACATTTTAAACAATTTCTCCAAATCTTTTTTTGATGTCTTGTATTTTTCATTTAGGGTTTCTTTATTTTCTAGTAGATTTCATCACATCGCTTTGTCATCACTTTCTCTCTCGTATTCTCTTATGGTGTAGTTCATTACTTAAAGCACGTAGACTAGAGACCTTACAGATCAAATAACAGATGGCTGTGTTTTCCTTTCAATGTGAATGTGTAACAGTAAAAGTAAAGTTCCCCCTTTCAAACTTATGGTCTATAGGGCAGATGATTTAATGGTCATCTGATTCTGTGGCTTACAGTTAACGAGGGTGTCATGTGGCCAGCACAACGACCAACCGCCTTTACTTTTCCCCAACTAATGTCAGGTACTCATTAGACTCAGAGGCGCCCGATAATTCAGAAATTAAAAATCCGAGTATTCACCAGGATTTGAAACCTGGACCCGGTTCGGAAGTCAAGCGCTTTACCGCTCAGCCACCGCGCCTCCGAATATGTAATCAATGTGAATATGTAACTTATATATATAAATTTTTTACCATGATTTGCTCGTTTTTTTTTCGTTATAGTTTTTTTGTATTATATAATTGTAGTTTTAGTAGTTAAAATCTATATCACAATGCCTCAACGACCTAAATTTAGGAAGCTCTTTTGTTTTTTCCTCTTGCAACTTTACATATCCTGAGATCACAGCTATTATTTAAGGCGTGCTCATGTCAACTTTACATATCCTGAGATCACAGCTATTATTTAAGGCGTGCTCATGTCAACTTTACATATACTAAGATCACAGCTATTATTTAAGGCGTGCTCATGTCAACTTTACATATCCTAAGATCACAGCTATTATTTAAGGCGTGCTCATGTCAAC
The DNA here is from genome assembly GCA_036873155.1 of Biomphalaria sudanica. Classification (NCBI taxonomy): domain Eukaryota; kingdom Metazoa; phylum Mollusca; class Gastropoda; family Planorbidae; genus Biomphalaria; species Biomphalaria sudanica. Next base: position 331,190 of record JAZGLO010006682.1, read on the forward strand.
TTTACATATCCTAAGATCACAGCTATTATTTAAGGCGTGCTCATGTCAACTTTACATATCCTAAGATCACAGCTATTATTTAAGGCGTGCTCATGTCAACTTTACATATCCTAAGATCACAGCTATTATTTAAGGCGTGCTCATGTCAACTTTACATATCCTAAGGTCACAGCTATTATTTAACGCGTGCTCATGTCAACTTTACATATCCTAAGATCATAGCTATTATTTAAGGCGTGCTCATGTCAACTTTACATATCCTGAGATCACAGCTATTATTTAAGGCGTGCTCATGTCAACTTTACATATACTAAGATCACAGCTATTATTTAAGGCGTGCTCATGTCAACTTTACATATCCTAAGATCACAGCTATTATTTAAGGCGTGCTCATGTCAACTTTACATATCCTAAGATCACAGCTATTATTTAAGGCGTGCTCATGTCAACTTTACATATCCTAAGGTCACAGCTATTATTTAAGGCGTGCTCATGTCAACTTTACATATCCTAAGGTCACAGCTATTATTTAACGCGTGCTCATGTCAACTTTACATATCCTAAGATCACAGCTGTTATTTAAGGCGTGCTCATGTCAACTTTACATATCCTAAGATCATAGCTATTATTTAAGGCGTGCTCATGTCAACTTTACATATCCTAAGATTACAGCTATTATTTAAGGCGTGCTCATGTCAACTTTACATATCCTAAGATCACAGCTATTATTTAAGGCGTGCTCATGTCAACTTTACATATCCTAAGATCACAGCTATTATTTAAGGCGTGCTCATGTCAACTTTACATATCCTAAGATCACAGCTATTATTTAAGGCGTGCTCATGTCAACTTTACATATCCTAAGATCACAGCTATTATTTAAGGCGTGCTCATGTCAACTTTACATATCCTAAGATCACAGCTATTATTTAAGGCGTGCTCATGTCAACTTTCATAAAGATTGGCCAAACGGTTTTGATTTCTTTGAAAGACTTATATATATATACACACAACTTACATTCTACTTTATATATTAGATTAATATTATTATATATTGTACAGTAACTAGATTAACTGTGGTTAACTAGGCTTAAAAGATCGGATTTATTTTTATTTCACCGTGAAAAGGGGGGGGGGGCATTTCATACATTAGTAACCTCTACTTTAGATAACAGAGGGGTCATTTGACATCAGTGATAGTCGACCCGTGTGGATACTTTTAGCACTAGGCTAAAAACACCAAGAGACGCTGTGGCCGAGTGATAAAGCTGTTGGCTTCCGATGTAAGAGGTACGGGATTCGAATCCTGAAGAAGACTTAAATTTTTTTTTATTTCGGAATATTATGAGTGCTACTACTACTACTACTACTACTCATGATAATTTAATTTACAGATAGCTGTTAACAAACATAATGTAAGCTCGCGGCGCCGTGATAACATTATCCGGGGATTTAATTTCTGAAATAAGAAAGTGTATTTCCCAAGACTCTTATAAGAGAACCTGGCTACTGGGGTTTTACATCACTTCTCTTACTAGACGTAACGGTAACATCCACAGACGTCGAAGTTTGGTTATCGGTTTCACTAAACATGGTTTTTTCAGACTCTGTTAAGAAAAATAAAATAATTGTCAATCTCATGTCATCAAAAGATTGTAGAATACACAATAAAGTTTCTATTCAGGTTAGACAAACCAATGTGTCACTGCGGCATTCATATAGAACTAGTCAACTCAACTGTTCTAAAACTGTTTAGACGGACATATCTTCTGCGCTTTTTAAAAAGTAATGTACGGAAGTACAGAAACACGCATACAATATTTATAATATTTAAATCATTGTTTCTTTGTTTCCATTTCGCAAATTTAAAAATAAATCGATCGCACAATAATATTTTGGTTCATGGCAAAAGATGTCCCAGTGACTTCCCCTTCACCAATAGTTGGTCTGTTGAACCGTTGGGGCATCACACATGATCTGTTAACTTTCTTTCTCCATTTCCCTCTGAATTTTTCCCTTACTCTAATCTCTTTCAACAACAGGCCGTGCACTGGACTCCATTCTTTTAACTCTTTCTCTCCTAATTGACGATACCATCGTTGATTTGAGCTCCTTAAATTAAATTAAGGTTTAATTTTTAAAACTTGACTTTGTGTTATACAAAAAGAGCATGCCTTCCCCTTTACGTCTAGACCAACACATTTTCTGATCACAAACGAAAAGGTTATTAGGGCTTAATCATAACAGGAAAGTGAAATAGTTATCAGTAAAATGATTAATTCCGTCAAAACGTGGAAAAATAATTACAGAGAGAAAGAGTTAATGTTGCCCTCCCATCGATTTCTAAGCCTCCATCTTCTTGTTTCTTCTTCGATAGCCCTGATGACCTCTGGATATGGCAAAGTGAGTGGAAGTCTTGAATCTTTGATCTCGATATAATGGGGGATAACTAAGATAAATATTTCTTGCCTCCGTCTTCGTTAACCCCCTTGTATATATTGGCAAATGAGAAAGACTATCAATTGTCCAAATAAAACTAACAACTTTCAGAAAGTCTTTCTTATTTTTAACAACTAAGACTATCAATTGTCCAAATAAAACTAACAACTTTCAGAATGTCTTTCTTATTTTTAACAACTAAGACTATCAATTGTCCAAATAAAACTAAGAACTTTCAGAAAGTCTTTCTTATTTTTAACAACTAAGACTATCAATTGTATAAATAAAACTAACAACTTTCAGAAAGTCCTTCTTATTTTTAACAACTAAGACTATCAATTGTATAAATAAAACTAACAACTTTCAGAAAGTCCTTCTTTTTTTTAACAACTAAGTAACGGAGTTTTTCGTGTGTATGTGTTGTTGTTGTTGCTTTTTTAAAAATATTACAAGGTTTTTATTATGACTTATGGATGTGGCAAAATATTTAGGCTGCAGCTAGATTCGTGAAATACCACAGCCGGATTTAGGACAATGCAGGCCGGGCTATTGCCCTAGGGCCTCCACAAGAAAGTCGCCTCAACAAAAGAGATTTTAATAGTCTCTCACAAAGTCGACATTTCAGAAAATTTTATTATTTTTTTTAAAAACATTTTTTTTTGCATTTTGTTTTACATACGCTATTGGAAATCTTATGTTTTACAGGACGTCACTGCCAGTGGCGTGATCATTATGTAGAAATGCAGTTTCGGATCGAAGGCAGTGGGTCAACCCAGGGACTTACCATCAACAAACTCAAAAATATACAAATGTACTTTTTTTAAAACTAAAAAGTGCAATATTATTTTTTAATCATGACGATATATAGATCTATTTATAATTTACAAGTGTTCTGTTTTTTCTTCTTTATCTTGACATGATTTGGATAATAGTTTCATTTTTAATAAGTGGATTTTTATTAAAGCTTTTTAAAAAAATGGAGGCGCCTCCTTAAAAATTTCTGTCCCGGTTCTCAACATACTTAAATCCGTCCCTGTTTAAGGTGCAATTCTTATTACTCTTTGGACTCAAAGACAAGCCTTATTATATCAAGGTTTTAATATTCTAATAAAACTAAAGCAACTGTTAGAATACTTCCCGTTTCTCTAGACCGAAAAATAAAAACAAAACAAATTATTTCTTCTGCAGGGATGTACATTTGTATAGCAAAATAAGAGATCCCGGCGTAATGAAGTTAAAACAGCACGTAAGGCTAGTAATTACCACAAATTAGGCTTTTAGTTAACGTAACAGTTAAATACTAATGTGGCTATCGAGACAGCGAAGAAATAATTATGATAAATGGTCCCAGTATATTTTTTTTTTGTCCACCAGGGCTTCCTATAGAAATGTCTATTGTATATTCCAAATTATAAATGTAGTTATTAAAACTACTCACTAGTAGATACTGAACTTTTAATTACAAAATCTCATAGTAGATACTGACCTTTTAATGAAAAATCTCAGAATGGATACTGACCTTTTAATAACAAATGTCATAGTGCTGACCTATTATTAACAAATACCAGAGTAGATACTGACCTTTTAATAACAAATCTCATAGTAGATACTGACCTTTTAATAACAATTCTCAGTGTAGATAATGACCTTTTAATAACAAATCTCATAGTAGATACTGACCTTTTAATAACATCTTATAATAGATACTGACCTTTTAATAAGTAATCTCTGAGTAGATATTGACCTTTTAATAACTCTATCTCTGAGTAGATACTGACCTTTTAATAACTAATCTCTGAGTAGATACTGACCTTTTAATAACTAATCTCAGAGTAGATACTGACCTTTTATTAACAAATATTGTTGATAAAAATCCTGTGTATACTTCTTTGGTTCAGATGGGACCTTTTCCACGTCACGCGACGGTCCAGTGCATATGAAGATGGAGCATATGCCAACTATGGCGATTAGAATCATGACATAAAGCCAAACATTTTCCATTCGAAACCCAGACTGTTTGTGGTACGCCACGTGAGTGACCCTAGGGGTTGTCGTAGCGTTGGTGACCTCCTGGTAGTCCTCACACCATTCCAGACAGCCCTCGAAGCAATAGGGCCCCGCAGTTCCGTTGGGACACCACTTGCAGTAGCCTTCGTATGTGCAGCTCTGATCGTTGCAAGATATGCTGCATATCTCAGAGCAGTCAGGACCGTACATGGGAGGTGCACACTCTAGTGACATAGTTCATGAACAGCTGAGAGTTAAGAATAAATTATGGTTGCAGTGACAATTAAACAAATTAGCGCAATGAGCTAAGATATTACGAACGCCAGAGAAGAACATGGTAAATGAGTGTATACCTCCGAAGACTTCCAATTCACAGATTGACAGTGGGCTGGTTGAATGTTGCTTAAATACATCTATTGTCTGCAAACTTATTTGTGAGCTTGGAATAATTGAGACTATCGATTCTATAACACCAGAAGAGCTATAAATGACGTTATCTGTGCTGTCCAGAAGATTAATAGAAAATCTTTCGTTTTTGACAGTAACTGAAATAAAAAACAAACACTAGGTTTTTTTGTGTGTGCACATTTTAACCCACTTAGCTGTAATGTATTGAATATTCTAATAAAATGGAGGCCAATGCATAGGCCCTACTGGTTTATCCGGTGTACTGGTGTACAGATAACGGAATTATATCTATAGGTCCTCCTTCGTGATCGAAGATGAGCACATTTTTTATTTCTTATGGACTTGAAGATGACTGTTAAGTCCAATCCTCCCTTTAAAAAGCCGGCCGCAAACGTGGCATGGGTGGGTTTGGTCACTTGCGAATGGGCCTGCTTCTTCTCTCATCGTTTTGTTGGTTCGGCGCTCTTTTACCCTGGCCATTCTTCTTACTTCAAAGCTCCAGACTCCGTGCTTCAACGCCATGAGAAGCGATCGAGATTGAGTGCTTCCCAGTCGTGAATGCCGACATACTATACAGTGTATTTATAGCTCTTGATATAGTTGACGGAAGTAATGAGAAACTGTACAGTGGTGGGACCCAGAAAGAAAGAGTCGTCCAAACAAAAGTTGGCTGGACAACATAAAGAATTGATCAGCCTCTATCTTGTCTGCTAAGCATAGCTGCTAACTGGGACGATCCGTCGCTGAGCAAAAAACTGACAACCTCAATAAATTACGCAGAATTCATTTATATTTGCCATTTTAAACATCGTAAAAAAATGTGTACATATACTCCCCCCCCCACATCTACACTTTCTCTTTTCACATTCACCTTCCTAGATCACCCTAACCTTTGCTCCTCTTCAGCTTGACCATTGGGCAATGTATCTGGTGTTCTATTCAAGTATGCTCTCAAACTTTCTCGCTAGCGCGAGATGATCTGAGCTCCTTTTATCTTGCGGGGCGGCCACACTATCCCCTCCCCTTCACCTCTGGTCAGGTTTTCTTCAGACCTCATTGGCAAATAAGTGGTCGGCGCTTATCTAGATAGAGTGTCTTAACATATCACATGATCTATCACAAGCTTTCCTGTCTAATCCCTAGTTCCGACCCAGTAGCATGTAAGTCATAAATTAGTTCAATCAGAAGCAGTCGCTAAGCAATCCTCCAAAGCTTTGGGAAAACTCTGAGTCCACCTATATAAAACGACTCAGGACAGCACTTATAAAGCTCATCAACATCAGCAAAAGGTGTTATACAATTGATAAAAGCTCATATAGAACTAGAAGGAAATGAGAAGGCTGACATACTCACCAAGTGTGGGAAACAAACTCACAATAAAATATTGCACTCAATCAGGTAGAAATGAAGAAACTAATAGTAAATATAATAAATGAGAAATGGACAATCTCTCATCCGAATCACAAGAAAGATAACTCCTTTTATAAGCTATCCCGACAAGATCAACGTCTAATCTTTCGACTCACAACAGAATGAGACGACATTAAATAGTATGTTCCGGAAGATCGAAATCGGAACCAGTGAAATCTGCACATGTGGAGTGTCAAAAATAATGCTGGCCATGTCCTTTATAACTGCATTCTATACCAACAGGAAGTAAGAAGACACTGGCCCCAAAACAACCGAAATAGAAAAAATATATATATGGAAAGCTCTCTGATTTGAAAATCACTGCGCAGTTCATCTCATATATTGGTCTAGTCATCTGAACGCTTCAATATAAAAATGACAACCAGGAGGAAGAAGCAGTCGCTTAGCTCAATACAGATCGTGAAGGGACATTCATTCACAGAATCCATTCGTTTTGCTCCCTTATTCTATTTATTTTACCTTTTCGTATGAATTATGTTCATTTCTGGACCTTTCTAATTTGGATTTAGTATTGCTTGTCTATATGTAGTACTAGTGGTTGTGGTTGGGACATGAAACATACACCGCCATGATCTAAGGAACATTTATGCCAAGTTTTATCAAGATTAATCAAACTATTTTGATTACTATGCAGGTCATAAAACAAAGGCTGCGTTATGGAAATTTGTTGTGTTAAAAAGGACTCTTTTCTCATATTAAAACAACACATCAGAAACATTCACATAAATAGAACAGACATAACACAGAGAGTTCATTCAGCATCCACACAGAGGTATCTTGGTCCTTTTCATGTTTCCTGATCAATGGTTGGCGTTGATATAGTCGGACCGAGTGAGGTACGAACGATATTTTCTAACGCTCTGTTCTTGTCTTGATTGACAGTAGTCGGTTATTTCGTGAGAACTTGATATTTATGATGAAGCTGGTGGCTGTTGTCTTCCAAGATTTTTTCGATTTTTCTTAGACATTTTTGTTAAAACGTTCATTTTAATAGTGTTGTGCGTGTGATTTTGTTTGCCCTTTTTATGATGTTTTCTAGGCGGGGCTACAGTTTAGATTACATATGTATTAGATGTGTATTAAGTATATTTCTGAAGAACTGTAAGTACGAAATATTATTGGACCGCAGAAAGTAGACGACCTTTAACTCATCTACCCTATAGATCAAAGGATCTGAAAAAAAAGTATCTGTTTTTAATAATATGGCAGGATAGTGAAAAATGGCCGGATGTTCGGCCGGAGCCGGAGCTACTATCCCGTGCAGCCCTTTTTGTATTCAAACGCTTACCTTTGAAATATATAATAATCTCCTCAACTAAAACAGGATTTAGAAACGAGAGTCTCAGCAAAGGATCTTGGTCTTGAAGTCTTGTAGTAGAGCAACTCTTCCAGCTGTCCCCCAGACGTCCATCAACAGCAAGTGATCTACGGCTGACTATGCCTAGCTCGTTTCTATAATAGCTGGACATTCCTACTGGTTGACCAAGTGCCAAATTACGACCTGTTGGAAGATGTATTGCCAGAAAAGGCTTGACATAAAGTTCTTACTAGGAATAGTATCTATATTATAAAGTAGAATGTGAGGTGTATGTATTTATGTATGTATGTATGTATGGTACTTATAGACATCAAAACCGCTTGACCAATCTTGATAAAACTAGACAGGAATGTTCCTTGGGTACTAACTTAGACCGTAGTGTATGTATTGTAGCCCTAAAACAAACTTAAGACCCTCAAAAAAAAAATAAAGTTGTCCGACTCTATTACAGCTATAGTATTTTATGGATCTAGGCCATGGTTAACAATGTTGAGATGAGAAAAAATCGAAAGGATTTAGACCTAGATCTAATTTTAAGAAATACACTTTGCGCAGATAGTTTTTTACTTTGACACATGAAAATACAAAAGAAGATCCATTGATTTCATTATGTAATAAAATTAACCTTCAATTTTGTGTTTCAAAAGCATTTTTTACATAAATTAGTTCCTGATATCTGTGACTACATTCTTTCATTAGACATTACCAATTTTTTACACATTAACACATCTCTCTACTGAGTCTATGCCTAGGTCTAGGTCTAAAACTCTTATTGAATTCTAAGATGATAAAACTTCTTTTCGCAAAGATAGTTTTGTGCTTTAACACATAAACATACTAATTATTGTCCATTCATTTGATATGTTAATCAATTTAACATTCAAATTTGTTTTTCTAAAGCATTTCTAATACATTCGTTCGCTGTTCGCTAAAGTTGCGTAGCCGTGTTGAGATAGGCGTGTTCTCATAGGCCAGTGGTTCTGAACCTTTGAGAACCACTGACAAATAGTAAATCGACCCCTCAAGGGGTCGCGACCCATTGGTTGAGAACCCCTGTCATACGCCAACAAATGAAATCAAAAATGAAAAATCTAAATAGTAGGAAAGGTACAGGTCAAAACAATCAAATGAACGCCATCATTTTTGCATATTGCTATCTTGTCTCAAAACAAAAGTTTGTCTTTTAAAAACTACTCAACACAAACCAGGTTTTTACAGTATAATAATAATAATAAGGCTTGTCTTCGAGTCCGAAGATTAGTGAGAAGTGCAGTATTTCCCGTTGCTTCGTAGCCCCATCTGTGACCTACATATTTTGCCACATCCAGGGTAAGCATAACCATTGTCCGCAGGTGGTCGTTTTAGATTTTCTTTTCGCCGCCTACGTTTGTCCTCGGCAGTGGATTTTCTTTTGGTCTCAAATGTGTATCCCGCGGCCTTCGTGAGTGACCTCCAGCTGTCTCGTTCTGAGGCCGCATGCAACCAGATGCTCTCTTCTATGTCAGCCAAGGAAAGTTGGTCTTTGGAGCGTTTCCTTGAGGAGCCTCTTTTACGTTGACCATCTTTTAGCTCCCCAAAAATAGATTACCTTTGGCATACGTTCGTCTCCCATACGGGATACGTGCCCACCCAGCGTAACTGCCGGACCATCAGAAGTCCCTCTATACTGTTTAAACCGGCGTTCCCAAGGACATCGCTGTTTGTGGTGCGGTCTTGCCATCGTATGTCCACGATGGAGCGCATCTCGTTATTGAAAAACACATTTCCATTACAGTGACACGCTTCTCTTGAGTCACAAGGTCAGAGCAGAACAACAAAAGACATATATTCAAACATTACATAGATTTAGCTCACAGCCCAAAGACTCAAGAGAATGTGACCATACAACACAGAGACTTAAGCAGTGTACTAAAGGGGACTAACTATTTTTGACCAAAAAAAAAAAAAAGTAACTACCCTTATTATACCTCTTGTCACAGAGCCTGCCTTTAATTAGGAAAAGCAACGGCGGTTTGTCGTTATGCTGACCACATGGCACCTGCTCGCTTACCGTGCCCACCCCCCCAGAAAAAAAAACAACAGATGATTATGACCGTAACATCATAAGGTCTGAATAGGGGAAATAAAAAATAACGATATGATATTAAACTTTTGTAAGTGTCCAAGTGACACTAGATTTGTACTGAAACAAACACCGTGAAAATTCGCATAGTATTAGAGGCATAGTACTTTCAAAAAAAAAAATTGAAAAATAATCTTGTTTTCATAGCTTACTCCGTCTGTCTGTCACATCGTCTGCTAAATCTTGTTACGTTGTTTCATTCACTTCCTATACTTGGTTCAAGTTGAAACGCTGCACATTTAAGACTCATTGTCGATGATGAGACATGAATCGATATAGACTTTAAACAATGAACTAATTAATTAGTGGTTATTAAAAGTGGTGGGTGTTGTTTTTTTTTCATACAAAAAAGATAAATCTGGAAGTATTGAGAAATATTGCACTAATTGTGCGGTTTTTCTCGTATTTAGGCCCTTTTTTAATTTCATGTTTTATTTTTGCTTGAAAAAAACAAACAAAACTAATTCTATCAATAGCATCGAAACATTTCTATAAAATGTCTCACTTTAATACTCATGCTAAATCTAGATGTGATTGTTGAGCGGTAAAGCGCTTGGCTTCCGAACCGAGGTCTCGGGTTCGAAACCTAGTGGAGACTAGGATTTTTATTTGTGGGATCCTTGGGTGCCTCTGATCTATAAGGCAGATGATGACATCTGTTTCTGTGGCCCACGATAAACGAGGTTGTCATGTGGCAAGCACACACACACACACACAAACACACACACACATACATATATATTTTTAAAAAGGTAGAAATTGGTAATTAACTAATTGGTTAATTTTTAAAATTGATTCTTGTGTTGTGAATTAAAAGAAATAATTGTGCAAAATTTCATCTTAATTCGAGAGTGTATGTGGGAGAAAAAATGTGTACAAACTCTCATCATACAGAAAGACAGACAAAGTAAGTTGATTTAACCTTAGTAAAGAGGGTAGGAGACTGTTATTCGAGGACTTAGGAAGTTAGGTCCTCCCGCACCATTCAGCGCTTTGGGCTGCAATCTGAAACCTCCTCCCACCTGGTCTCCACTGTTAAGAGGTCCTCCATGAATGTATCAATGTATAGACTTACCAGCGCTTATATAGATTGAGCACAGTTCTCTTTCTTCTTCGGGCGCATTGAAAGCGATACTAATACGGCAGACGTACTGGGCAGCACTACACATTATTCTCAAAGTATTGTTGTTAAGAAAAAACTCTCTTCGTTGCCGACAATGTCCTGTATAGCACGACTGATTGCGGGTCTGACTGAATCGTAGTTTGAGACCCAGTAGGTTATCTAGGAGAAAACCAAAAAAAAGAAGTTTTGCATTTACTAGGTCTCAGGACAACGTCTGGCCAAGCATTTGTTTTATTGACCTCTTGACCACTTGACCATCAAATTGCTTTTGTTTTGTGAATTTCAAACTCTTAGCTTTCTCAATGCTCTATGATCCTATCAGCTGGCTGGACCAGCTGGAGCGCGTATACGCATACTTAATTATAGTGGTATCCCATAATTTCTCAATGCTCTATGATCCTATCAGTTGGCTGGACCAGTTGGAGCACGTATACGCATACTTAATTATAGTGGTATCCCATAATTTCTCAATGCTCTATGATCCTATCAGTTGGTTGGACCAGTTGGAGCGCGTATACGCATACTTAATTATAGTGGTATCCCATAATTTCTCAATGCTCTATGATCCTATCAGTTGGCTGGACCAGTTGGAGCGCGTATACGCATACTTAATTATAGTGGTATCCCATAATTTCTCCATGCTCTATGATCCTATCAGTTGGCTGGACCAGTTGGAGCACGTATACGCATACTTAATTATAGTGGTATCCCATAATTTCTCAATGCTCTATGATCCTATCAGTTGGCTGGACCAGTTGGAGCACGTATACGCATACTTAATTATAGTGGTATCCCATAATTTCTCAATGCTCTATGATCCTATCAGTTGACTGGACCAGTTGGAGCACGTATACGCAAACTTAATTATAGTGGTATCCCATAATTTCTCCATGCTCTATGATCCTATCAGTTGGCTGGACCAGTTGGAGCACGTATACACATACTTAATTATAGTGGTATCCCATAATTTCTCAATGCTCTATGATCCTATCAGTTGGCTGGACCAGTTGGAGCACGTATACGCATACTTAATTATAGTGGTATCCCATAATTTCTCAATGCTCTATGATCCTATCAGTTGACTGGACCAGTTGGAGCACGTATACGCAAACTTAATTATAGTGGTATCCCATAATTTCTCCATGCTCTATGATCCTATCAGTTGGCTGGACCAGTTGGAGCACGTATACGCATACTTAATTATAGTGGTATCCCATAATTTCTCAATGCTCTATGATCCTATCAGTTGGCTGGACCAGTTGGAGCGCGTATACGCATACTTAATTATAGTGGTATCCCATAATTTCTCAATGCTCTATGATCCTATCAGTTGGCTGGACCAGTTGGAGCGCGTATACGCATACTTAATTATAGTGGTATCCCATAATTTCTCAATGCTCTATGATCCTATCAGTTGGCTGGACCAGTTGGAGCACGTATACGCATACTTAATTATAGTGGTATCCCATAATTTCTCAATGCTCTATGATCCTATCAGTTGGCTTGACCAGTTGGAGCACGTATACGCATACTTAATTATAGTGGTATCCCATAAATTCTCAATGCTCTATGATCCTATCAGTTGGCTGGACCAGTTGGAGCACGTATACGCATACTTAATTATAGTGGTATCCCATAATTTCTCAATGCTCTATGATCCTATCAGTTGGCTGAACCAGTTGGAGCGCGTATACGCATACTTAATTATAGTGGTATCCCATAAATTCTCAATGCTCTATGATCCTATCAGTTGGCTGGACCAGTTGGAGCACGTATACACATACTTAATTATAGTGGTATCCCATAATTTCTCAATGCTCTATGATCCTATCAGTTGGCTGGACCAGTTGGAGCACGTATACACATACTTAATTATAGTGGTATCCCATAATTTCTCAATGCTCTATGATCCTATCAGTTGGCTGGACCAGTTGGAGCACGTATACACATACTTAATTATAGTGGTATCCCATAATTTCTCAATGCTCTATGATTCTATCAGTTGGCTGGACCAGTTGGAGCACGTATACGCATACTTAATTATAGTGGTATCCCATAATTTCTCAATGCTCTATGATCCTATCAGTTGGCTTGACCAGTTGGAGCACGTATACGCATACTTAATTATAGTGGTATCCCATAATTTCTCAATGCTCTATGATCCTATCAGTTGGCTGGACCAGTTGGAGCACGTATACGCATACTTAATTATAGTGGTATCCCATAATTTCTCAATGCTCTATGATTCTATCAGTTGGCTGGACCAGTTGGAGCGCGTATACGCATACTTAATTATAGTGGTATCCCATAATTTCTCAATGCTCTATGATCCTATCAGTTGGCTTGACCAGTTGGAGCACGTATACGCATACTTAATTATAGTGGTATCCTATAATTTCTCAATGCTCTATGATCCTATCAGTTGGCTGGACCAGTTGGAGCACGTATACGCATACTTAATTATAGTGGTATCCCATAATTTCTCAATGCTCTATGATCCTATCAGTTGGCTGGACCAGTTGGAGCACGTATACGCATACTTAATTATAGTGGTATCCCATAATTTCTCAATGCTCTATGATCCTATCAGTTGGCTTGACCAGTTGGAGCACGTATACGCATACTTAATTATAGTGGTATCCTATAATTTCTCAATGCTCTATGATCCTATCAGTTGGCTGGACCAGTTGGAGCACGTATACGCATACTTAATTATAGTGGTATCCCATAATTTCTCAATGCTCTATGATCCTATCAGTTGGCTGAACCAGTTGGAGCGCGTATACGCATACTTAATTATAGTGGTATCCCATAAATTCTCAATGCTCTATGATCCTATCAGTTGGCTGGACCAGTTGGAGCACGTATACACATACTTAATTATAGTGGTATCCCATAATTTCTCAATGCTCTATGATCCTATCAGTTGGCTGGACCAGTTGGAGCACGTATACACATACTTAATTATAGTGGTATCCCATAATTTCTCAATGCTCTATGATCCTATCAGTTGGCTGGACCAGTTGGAGCACGTATACACATACTTAATTATAGTGGTATCCCATAATTTCTCAATGCTCTATGATTCTATCAGTTGGCTGGACCAGTTGGAGCACGTATACGCATACTTAATTATAGTGGTATCCCATAATTTCTCAATGCTCTATGATCCTATCAGTTGGCTTGACCAGTTGGAGCACGTATACGCATACTTAATTATAGTGGTATCCCATAATTTCTCAATGCTCTATGATCCTATCAGTTGACTGGACCAGTTGGAGCACGTATACGCAAACTTAATTATAGTGGTATCCCATAATTTCTCAATGCTCTATGATCCTATCAGTTGGCTGGACCAGTTGGAGCGCGTATACGCATACTTAATTATAGTGGTATCCCATAATTTCTCAATGCTCTATGATCCTATCAGTTGGCTGGACCAGTTGGAGCGCGTATACGCATACTTAATTATAGTGGTATCCCATAATTTCTCAATGCTCTATGATCCTATCAGTTGGCTGGACCAGTTGGAGCACGTATACGCATACTTAATTATAGTGGTATCCCATAATTTCTCAATGCTCTATGATCCTATCAGTTGGCTGGACCAGTTGGAGCACGTATACACATACTTAATTATAGTGGTATCCCATAATTTCTCAATGCTCTATGATCCTATCAGTTGGCTGGACCAGTTGGAGCACGTATACACATACTTAATTATAGTGGTATCCCATAATTTCTCAATGCTCTATGATTCTATCAGTTGGCTGGACCAGTTGGAGCACGTATACGCATACTTAATTATAGTGGTATCCCATAAATTCTCAATGCTCTATGATCCTATCAGTTGGCTGGACCAGTTGGAGCACGTATACACATACTTAATTATAGTGGTATCCCATAATTTCTCAATGCTCTATGATCCTATCAGTTGGCTGGACCAGTTGGAGCACGTATACACATACTTAAATTATAGTGGTATCCCATAATTTCTCAATGCTCTATGATCCTATCAGTTGGCTGGACCAGTTGGAGCACGTATACACATACTTAATTATAGTGGTATCCCATAATTTCTCAATGCTCTATGATCCTATCAGTTGGCTGGACCAGTTGGAGCACGTATACGCATACTTAATTATAGTGGTATCCCATAATTTCTCAATGCTCTATGATCCTATCAGTTGGCTGGACCAGTTGGAGCACGTATACGCATACTTAATTATAGTGGTACCCCATAATTTCTCAATGCTCTATGATCCTATCAGTTGGCTGGACCAGTTGGAGCACGTATACGCATACTTAATTATAGTGGTATCCCATAATTTCTCAATAGTCATTTCTTTTTTGTCTATACGAAAAAATATTAAAAAAGAATAACCCATACCTTTTGATACAGCTTCGATCTGAATCCAAGAGATTCGAGTTGGCAATGGAAATGTGATAGTCAATGGAGTCTTGGCGGTAAAGTTGTGAAGACATGGCGTCAGGTGTCTGTACCTTACGTATTCTTGACTAACGTTGGCTGAATGTATTAAATCTTCTAAAGAGAAATGAGAAACATTTTAAAGAAGACTCTCATATCTCTCATCTCTAAATCCAGGGCCGGCCTTAAGTAGTTAGAGGCCTTAGGCGAAGTAATTTGTTTTTTTTTCCTGAGTCAAAATTAAATAAATCAACAACTGGAAATTAAGATCACGAAATATATTGAAAACTTTAATTGGTATCTTATCGAAATCAATCCGTATGTTTTAGGTACTTTATGTATTGCTAATTGAAGATGACCATAGGTATAGATCTTTCCAACCGAGGCCGATATGCTGACTTTTATCTGTATGGCTTCAGCCTGAAGCTTACGTTGGCGTGTTCATGCTAATTAGTCGATTCGTTAACCACTTCTTAAGTCATGCCGCTTTTCGTTTGCCTTTTGATGCTGCAGACTCGAACTAGAGTTATGACGTTTTCACCGTGTGCGTGGCTGTAGTGTTGCAAGTGTATCTAAACTTTTGTTAATAAACATTGAGTCGTGGTAGCTAGTTTAGCAGACATAGAGAAATAGAGTTATGACATATGGTAGCTAGTTTAGCAGACATAGAGAAATAGAGCTTTGCCAAGTTCGAGATTTGATCCCATTCTCACTGTTTTATCTAAAAAATGTTTTAATAGGCCCCCACCAATCGGAAGCCCTAGGCGACTGCATAATTTGCCTAGGCCGCCTCTGCTCTCTCTCTCTCACTGTGTGTTTTTTGTCGAGCCATGTCTTACAATCTGACCGAACCAGCCCAGATTCGACTCTTCACAGCAATAAGGAGTTCCTTATCTTGCCAGCTAGAGTGTTGACTTGTAAAAATACAAACTCATCTGTCTTCTTTACCTGGTAACCGTTGGTCTAGATTTTTCACAATGGTTGTGTTAGGATACTGTCAGGGCTGTGTCTAAAGCCTTAGCTCGTTCGCCCGGGTCCCTGACATCCAACAGGCACCTTCGTGCTTACAATAAACAATTGACTAGATGTTAACACTATAAGTGTTTAATGGGATGAATGTACTTTATGATGACAAACTGATGCAGTGATATCCTTGAAGTTAACAAATGTTATAATATAATTGTTAAATTAATTAACGGATCATTCTGCACCTTGCTGCCCCACAACGTAACACATAAGTATGCACAATCACAACATAACGCACTGCTGACTCTAGTCAGCCCCACGGAAACGCTTTAAAGACCAGCTTAAGCGCCAACTTGCCTTAGTTGACATAGAAGAGAGCACCTGGTTGCATGCGGCCTCAGAACGAGATAGCAGGAGGTCACTCACACAGGCAGCGGAATTCACATTTGAGACCAAAAGAAAATCCGCTGCTGAGCACAGACGCAGACGGCGAAAGGAGAATCTTAATCAAGCACCGGCGGACAACGGTTATGCTTGTCTGGATAAATATGTAGGTCACATCTGGGGCTGCGTATCCACGGGAAATACTATAATCTTCATTAATGTTCAGACTCAAATAAAGCCTTATTATATATAGATCAGTTCTAGTTATATAGTACAGATAGCTACATGAGCCCAACTTACTGTACTGACACTGTAATCCAAAGAAGTCAAAAACACATGACACATTTCCTTTACAATTTCCGTTAGGCAAACAAGCCGAGTCGTTACAGCGGCACATTTTTTCACAATGAGTTCCAAACCAGCCAGGCAGACAACCTTAAAATGTATTAGGGAGGTCTTTCTTAGTTGCTTTAAACTTTAAATTATGAGATGCAAATACATGCTGAAACAAAAAAAAAAATACAATGACTGTATATCAATGATAAGCATTTTAAATCCTCTATTAGTTTTTGCGCCTTACCAGTCCCTGTGTCCAGCGCAGTATCTTCGTCAATTTTACCATCCTCGTCATCATCTTTATAAACATGAAAAAAAAAGTTTTAACGAAAATTTACATCCGAATGTTTGTATCCAGGGGCGGACTGGCTATATAGGCATTCGAGCAAAAACCCGATGTGCTGGTACCCAAATGGGTCTTTAGGACCACAGTAATAATCATCTTTTTTTTTTTAAAGTCACGTCTGTAGTTTATAAGATAAGGGCGGCATGTAATAGATTGTTAAAGGTTGTATAGAATTCTCTTGTAAAAGGGGCTACTGAGTGACGTATTAAAAAAAAAATCTTATACAGACTCTACTAGGGCCTACTAATTTGATATAACACATTAACCGAAATAGTGTAGGCTTAATCCATTAGGGCCTACACGCTTAGCTATTAAAAGCAACATACGGCCTACAGGTAGTGTTCTTATAAGGGTGTAGTGTTCACTGTATGTATGTGTAAAACTATCGAAAAATGATCAAACTTAACATAATGATTTTGAGAACAGGTAGACCTAAAATTGGATGTCCATTATATTATATACATTTTATGGTCCGGATGGTATAGAAAAGCCCGGGCCGCATTTGACACCCAGTCCGCCCTGTTAGTAAATCTCTCTCTCGTTCTCTCTCTCTCTCTTTGTATATATATATATATATATATATATATATATATACTCAGTGATGGATTGCCTAAATACTAATAAATTAATAATATACATCAAACTACAAACAAAAAAAATTCCCCACATTGACAAAGATGCCGGTACGTCGTACCGGTGCGTATATATATATATAACGTGGGGCGCTGTGGCTGAGTGGTTAAGCGCTTCGAAACTCAGGTCCTGGGTTCGAATCTCGGTGAAGGCTGGGATTTTGAATTTCGGGATTTGTAGGGTGCCCCTGAGTCTACTCAGCTCCAATGGGTACCTGACTTAATTTGGGTAAAAGTAAAGGCGGTTGGTCGTTGTGCTGGCCACATGACACCCTGGTCATTAATTAACCGATGGCCATAGAAACAGATGACCTTAACATCATCTGCCCCATAGATCGCAAGGTCTGAAAGGGGAACTTTACTACATATAAAACGTTAAATTGATTTTATTCTCTCTCACTCTCTCTAAAACTAACAACTATGTATGTGTCCAGTTGCATTATGTTTTCAATAACACGTACCAATAATTCGTATATCTTGTCCCCACAGTGCTCGGACTCGAGACAAGTCGAGTGTCGCATCTGTTGTGTGGTCGAGAGGTCTAGTGCGCTTGAACTTGGCTTGTCTTGGCTACCTAGAAGGGGGCTCGAGGTTCGACAACCGACTCGGGCAGAGTTGTGTTTACTGAGCGCCTAAAGGCAGCACGGAAAACCAACTCCTAGACACCCCCTCTCCCCCCACTGGTCCACAAATGAGATTGGACCAAAGCGCTCTGAGCATGCTAGAAGCAATAAAAGTAGCGCTATATAAAAGCTATAATAATAAAAAAAGATGAAGGAGATTTTAACTCTTTCTCTCCGTAATTATTTCTGTTGTTTCCAATAGTATTATTCGTTTTGCTCATTTGATTTAACTTCAATAACTTTTTTTTTTTGTTTATCATCAGAAAATGTTATGTTTGGTAATTGAAATATAGGGGAATGCACAACACGTGTTACGGTTTGCAACTACAAAAATCGATTTACTTTAGTGGAAGTGAAATAAACGTTGGCTTCGACAATTAGGATGGAAAGAGTTAAAATATTTTTTTTTTATCAAATTAGCTTTATCACAGCCTTCATCATGTGCCATTTAAATTAAAATGTATAAAAATTTTGAAATAAGGCAACAACCTTTTTTTTTTAAATACCTTATTGCTTATATTTTTGTTTCACCTTTAGCATTAAAGAGTTCCTCATCAATGTCGCCATCACAATCATTGTCCTTTTTGTCTCCCTTGGTTACATTGCTAATACTACACCAAGGAGTTGGACTCGTAGTTGTTGTTTTGGACGCCTTGTTAATAAATTGTACTTCATTATTACAAGACAGATTTTTCGATTCATTTGAAAGTTGTTGTTTTTTTTTACAGAGAGGAATGGAGAAAGATGGTTGACAAATCTTGTGTGGTGCCCCAAATGTCCGACAGACAGAGGGATAGGCGAAAGTGAAGGTGAATGCTAATACAGTACATCATACAAAAACGCAGTGGACTAGTGGTAAAGCACTTGACTTTTGCAGAGAGGGTCTTGAAGTCTTGACTAGGATTTAATTAGGGGGGTCCACCCCACTCTAATGGGTACTTTACAATATTTGCTGGGGGGGGGGGTGAGTGAAGGCTGTTGGTCGTTTCGCTAGCCTTTGATAATATATATATGTAGTTCGTCCATCGTGGTTCGATGATGACCACTTTGTCATTCAGGGGACTGAGGGCTTTGCACTGGGGTTTTCTGCCTCCTCATGTGGCTGGTGAGACCTATGTGAGCCCGGAATATTCGGCCGCACACTGATAATAATACGTTAGTCATTGTCTGCCCTCATATATTATAGGATCTGAACCGGGTACCTAAAGCGCAAACTAAGGCCTGACTTTCAAATTCGTCAACGGATGAGCACCCTTAATAGACATCTGTCCAAATATTAAAGCTTCAGGCGATCGTTCCCTTTGACTCCACGATTTTGTGCCTGGATGTGTAATTGATACGTTCTTGGTTTATAATCTTATAAAGATTTCGTTCACATTATGCAAATTAATAAAAAAAAGGAGGGAAAACGATATAAAGAAATGTAAGGTAAACATTATTGAATACAAATGGTTTGTGGAAGATTTGGACATAAATAGATCAAATAAGCGAGTGACGCCCGAATTTCTGCTCGCAAGCCACATCTGGACCACATCTTATGCTATTCTGCCCATACAACGTCTTTACACAGTCCTAAGTGCTGTATTATCTATCCAGCCCATACAAGGGTCTTTCCACAGCCCTAAGTCCTGTATTATCTATCCAGTCCATACAAACGTCTTTCCAAAGCCCTAAGTCCTGTATTATCCATAGTTCAGACCAAGAAGATCTTAAATTTATATTGTTTCATTCAGCGAACATGGACTGTAAGTTATAGGCAAGCTTTTTGAAAACGAATGGTTGTTGGATTTATGCACAACTAGCGTTACCCAACGGCGGCGTCCTTTGATTTATACCCTTGCTCTCTCTCTCTCTGTAAACACTACTAAACCCAACACAACACATCAACACATCAAGAACTTGACAACAAGGCTCCAAATAATCTGGTACTTTAATAATGGTCAAATCAAACAGCCAATATGACACAATTGGCAACACAATCAACTTCTACAAAGTTAGACTGTCTATCACTTTACTAAACTCATAAACTCTACTGTCTCTTCCTGGACTCGTACATTTCACTGGAGGACTGCACCAGGACCGACTTCATGGCTGACTAACAGTCCCGGTCTCAACGCTCTACGATCATGAACTGCCGCTTTCCTACACACTGTGTCTCTTATCTGCGCACGTGTATGATCAGATGACCATAACACGGGCGCTATTCACGTGCAAAGTTCATGCCAGTACTGCCCCTTGCCTTTCAATATAGCACGCTAAACTGTATTTTTTTTCTTATTTATAACAATATAATGTTTTACCCTTTACCTATCCCTTAGTCTGTTGGACCGTTGGGGCACCAAGCAAGACTCGTCGACCATCTTTCACCATCCTCCCTGTCTTTTGTCTTGTTTCGAACCTCTTTCAATGGCAGGCCCGTTCATTCTTTTTGTTGTTGTCCTCCCATCGCTTTCTCTGTCTGCCTCTTCTTCTCGTTCCTGGTACTGTTCCCTGAAGGAAGGTCTTTGCGAGCCCCGAAGATCTTGCAATATGGCCATAGAGTTTAAGCTTGCGTTTTTTCAAAGTAGTTGGCAGTTTATCATGGGGTCCAATCGCTTCAGTAACCCTGTCTCTAATCTCTTAATTTTGTGATGCGGTCTTTGAATGAGATGCCTAGGATCCTTCTGTAGCTTCTCAATTCCATTGCTAGGATCCTCTTCTCTAGCTCTGCAGTCAGCGTCCAAGACCCACAAGCATATAAAATGTGGTTTTCTTCCCTCCTCTTTGGTCCAGACAAGTGATAGGATCATAACGCATTGAGAAAGCTAAGAGCTAAACAAAACCAAATTGGTAAAAATATTTCTAATTGCACACCCTGTGATGAGTAGGGCAATAAGTATATATAGTAATAAAACTGATCGAAACTATTTCATGCGAGATTTGCATAATTGTAAGGGTTTGTTTTTTGTTTTTTTAAAGAATTTTTATATGTTTTTTTCTTGGTTTTCTTATTTTGCTTGTATAAAAAGTGTGTTTTGTCAACTTACCTTGGTCGTTGATGTGGAGCTTCTATAGTTGAAGTCTTTACCGGTATTTCCCAATGCGATCGGTGAGGCAAAGCTTCCGTCGCGTGTCTCACCGTAGAAGTATAACCCAAAAGGAGTCTCGCTAACACTGTATATCTCGTATTCCAGATTCTCGGGTAATTCATAGCAGAAGATTAAAAGGAGCTCGTAGTTCACTTGGTACTCTAGTCTCGTTGCGCTTAACAAAAGACAAGTGATAAAACTACATACGTTGAAGTGGATGGATCAATATGTCTGTTAAGTAGCCTTTTTTGGTGACAAAAGTAGTTTTAAAAACTGGTAATGTATGTATGTATGTTGGAATGCTTGCAAATAAGTAAGAGAGAGAAAGAGAAGGAGAGAGAGAGAGAGAGAGAGAGAGCGAGAGAGAGAGACATCAAAAGAAAAAGATAAAAAGAATTTTCCCTTTTTTTAAGTAACGTCTGCAATCTATAATATAAGATAAGAAGATAATTCTAGCTTCAAATTCTAAACCCTATCAATGTTCTTATTTGTGCGATAAGTCTAGTTTTAAATTCTAAATCTTAAGTAGGGCCTAGATGTTTGTAAGTGAACAAAAGAAGAAATAGTTGTTGCATATTAACGCTGGCTGGGGAGGGTGTTTTAATAAAAGTAGTGGTTGAAAAAGTTGGACTCATTCATCTTACCTAAGCGATTCATTAGTACCTTCTATCATAATGTCGTCAAATCCTTTAGTATTGATCACGATTAATAATTCTGTGTCATTAGCATTATCGTGCAACCTGGTGTAAAATTAAACAACTAAATTAAAAAAAAAACACATTTAAATTCCCCCCCCCCCCATTCCTGCAAAGTCTGCGCTTCACCATATCAGAGTTCTATTACTTCCTTGCAATTTAATATAATGAGTATAGACTAAAACAGTGTTTCCCGAACTGCGTTCCGTGGAACCCTGGTAATCCGCGTATCCTAAATAGGTGTTCCATGAGGTATTGGGGAAATTCACTAGTAGGCCTCTACGTGAGTTAATATCTTTTTAAATATTCAGAATGTCCAAAGTGTTCCGTTAATCAAAAAGTTTGGGAAACACTTGACGAAGACATTCGAATCCTTATTTATTAATAATATTCTAAGCCTTATATATTAACTTATACACCGCATTAACTGTCATTATAACCGTAAACATTCTCATTAACGCAAATGAATCCTGTACAATGTATAGCTATCGTATTTAAATCATGCTCATTGCTATCCTCTAAACGTCTCATGCCAATGTCGAGCCAAGACGTATATAATAATTATAATTTTATAAGAAACGACTGAAAGTAACAAGTTTTGTTTCTTATCTTATCTTTTTACATACGATACTTCAAAAATAGAAGATAATTACGTCCTGCGCATTTTCATATGTGAAGCTAGTCATGTATGTTAATCTAGTCATGTATGTTAATCTAGTCATGCATGTTAATCTAGTCATGCATGTTAATCTAGTCATGCATGTTAATCTATCCAAGTATGTTAATCTATCCAAGTATGTTAATCTAGTCGTGCATGTTAATCTAGTCATGCATGTTAATCTAGTCATGCATGTTAATCTAGTCATGCATGTTAATCTAGCCAAGTATGTTAATCTAGTCATGCATGTATAACTAGTAATGTATGTTAATCTAGCCAAGTATGTTAATCTAGTCATGCATGTTAATCTATCCAAGTATGTTAATCTAGTCATGCATGTTAATCTAGTCATGCATGTTAATCTAGACATTTATGTTAATGTAGTCATGCATGTTAATCTTGTCATGCATGTTAATCTAGTCATGCATGTTAATCTAGTCATGCATGTTAATCTAGTCATGCATGTTAATCTAGCCAAGTATGTTAATCTAGTCATGCATGTTAATCTAGTCATGCATGTTAATCTAGCCAAATATGTTAATCTAGTCAGGCATGTTAATCTAGTCATGCATGTTAATCTAGTCATGCATGTTAATCTAGTCATGCAAGTTAATCTAGCCAAATATGTTAATCTAGTCATGCATGTTAATCTAGTCATGCATGTTAATCTAGTCATTCATGTTAATCTAGTCATTCATGTTAATCTAGACATACATGTTAATCTAGTCATGCATGTTAATCTAGTCATGCATGTTAATCTAGACATTTATGTTAATCTAGTCATGCATGTTAATCTAGTCATGCATGTTAATCTAGTCATGCATGTTAATCTAGTCATGCATGTTAATCTATCCAAGTATGTTAATCTATCCAAGTATGTAAATCTAGTCGTGCATGTTAATCTAGTCATGCATGTTAATCTAGTCATGCATGTTAATCTAGTCATGCATGTTAATCTAGCCAAGTATGTTAATCTAGTCATGCATGTATATCTAGTAATGCATGTTAATCTAGCCAAGTATGTTAATCTAGTCATGCATGTTAATCTATCCAAGTATGTTAATCTAGTCATGCATGTTAATCTAGTCATGCATGTTAATCTAGACATTTATGTTAATCTAGTCATGCATGTTAATCTTGTCATGCATGTTAATCTAGTCATGCATGTTAATCTAGTCATGCATGTTAATCTAGTCATGCATGTTAATCTAGCCAAGTATGTTAATCTAGTCATGCATGTTAATCTAGTCATGCATGTTAATCTAGCCAAATATGTTAATCTAGTCAGGCATGTTAATCTAGTCATGCATGTTAATCTAGTCATGCATGTTAATCTAGTCATGCAAGTTAATCTAGCCAAATATGTTAATCTAGTCATGCATGTTAATCTAGTCATGCATGTTAATCTAGTAATGCATGTTAATCTAGTCATTCATGTTAATCTAGACATACATGTTAATCTAGTCATGCATGTTAATCTAGTCATGCATGTTAATCTAGACATTTATGTTAATCTAGTCATGCATGTTAATCTAGTCATGCATGTTAATCTAGTCATGCATGTTAATCTAGTTATGCATGTTAATCTAGTCATGCATGATAATCTAGTCATACATGTTAATCTAGCCAAGTATGTTAATCTAGTCATGCATGTTAATCTAGTCATGCATGTTAATCTAGTCATGCATGTTAATCTAGCCAAGTATGTTAATCTAGTCATGCATGTTAATCTAGTCATGCATGTTAATCTAGCCAAATATGTTAATCTAGTCAGGCATGTTAATCTAGTCATGCATGTTAATCTAGTCATGCAAGTTAATCTAGCCAAATATGTTAATCTAGTCATGCATGTTAATCTAGTCATGCATGTTAATCTAGTCATGCATGTTAATCTAGTCATTCATGTTAATCTAGACATACATGTTAATCTAGTCATGCATGTTAATCTAGTCATGCATGTTAATCTAGACATTTATGTTAATCTAGTCATGCATGTTAATCTAGTCATGCATGTTAATCTAGTCATGCATGTTAATCTAGTCATGCATGTTAATCTATCCAAGTATGTTAATCTATCCAAGTATGTTAATCTAGTCGTGCATGTTAATCTAGTCATGCATGTTAATCTAGTCATGCATGTTAATCTAGTCATGCATGTTAATCTAGCCAAGTATGTTAATCTAGTCATGCATGTATATCTAGTAATGCATGTTAATCTAGCCAAGTATGTTAATCTAGTCATGCATGTTAATCTATCCAAGTATGTTAATCTAGTAATGCATGTTAATCTAGTCATGCATGTTAATCTAGACATTTATGTTAATCTAGTCATGCATGTTAATCTTGTCATGCATTTTAATCTAGTCATGCATGTTAATCTAGTCATGCATGTTTATCTAGTCATGCATGTTAATCTAGCCAAGTATGTTAATCTAGTCATGCATGTTAATCTAGTCATGCATGTTAATCTAGCCAAATATGTTAATCTAGTCAGGCATGTTAATCTAGTCATGCATGTTAATCTAGTCATGCATGTTAATCTAGTCATGCAAGTTAATCTAGCCAAATATGTTAATCTAGTCATGCATGTTAATCTAGTCATGCATGTTAATCTAGTCATGCATGTTAATCTAGTCATTCATGTTAATCTAGACATACATGTTAATCTAGTCATGCATGTTAATCTAGTCATGCATGTTAATCTAGACATTTATGTTAATCTAGTCATGCATGTTAATCTAGTCATGCATGTTAATCTAGTCATGCATGTTAATCTAGTTATGCATGTTAATCTAGTCATGCATGATAATCTAGTCATACATGTTAATCTAGCCAAGTATGTTAATCTAGTCATGCATGTTAATCTAGTCATGCATGTTTATCTAGTCATGCATGTTAATCTAGCCAAGTATGTTAATCTAGTCATGCATGTTAATCTAGTCATGCTTGTTAATCTATCCAAATATGTTAATCTAGTCAGGCATGTTAATCTAGTCATGCATGTTAATCTAGTCATGCAAGTTAATCTAGCCAAATATGTTAATCTAGTCATGCATGTTAATCTAGTCATGCATGTTAATCTAGTCATGCATGTTAATTTAGTCATTCATGTTAATCTAGACATACATGTTAATCTAGTCATGCATGTTAATCTAGTCATGCATGTTAAGCTAGTCATGCATGTTAATCCAGTCATGCTTGTTTATCTAGTCATGCATGTTAATCTAGACATGCATGTTAATCTTGACATTTATGTTAATCTAGACATGCATGTTAATCTAGTCATGCATGTAAATCTAGTCATGCATGTTAATATAGTCATGCATGTTAATCTAGACATGTATGATAATCTAGTCATGCATGTTAATCTAGTCATGCATGTTAATCTAGTCTTGCATGTTAATCTAGTAATGCATGTTAATCTTATCATGCATGTTAATCTTGTCATGCATGTTAATCTAGTCATGCATGTTAATCTAGCCAAGTATGTTAATCTAGTCATGCATGCTAATCTAGTCATGCATGTTAATCTAGTCATGCATGTTAATCTAGCCAAGTATGTTGATCTAGTCATGCATGTTAATCTAGTCATGCATGTTAATCTAGCCAAATATGTTAATCTAGTCATGCATGTTAATCTAGCCATGCATGTTAATCTAGTCATGCATGTTAATATAGTCATGCATATAAATCTAGCCAAATATGTTAATCTAGTCATGCATGTTAATCTAGTCATGCATGTTAATCTATTTATGCATGTTAATCTAGTCATGCATGTTAATCTAGTCATTCATGTTAATCTAGACATACATGTTAATCTAGTCATGCATGTTAATCTAGTCAGGCATGTTAAGCTAGTCATGCATGTTAATCTAGTCATGCTTGTTAATCTAGTCATGCATGTTAATCTAGACATGCATGTTAATCTAGACATGCATGTTAATCTAGTCATGTATGTTAATCTAGTCATGCATGTTAAGCTAGTCATGCATGTTAATGTAGTCATGCATGTTAATCTAGACATTTATGTTAATCTAGTCATGCATGTTTATCTAGTCATCCATGTTAATCTAGTCATGCATGTTAATCTTGTCATGCATGTTAATCTTGTCATGCATGTTAATCTAGTCATGCATGTTAATCTAGACATGTATGTTAATCTAGTCATGCATGTTAAGCTAGTCATGCATGTTTATCTAGTCATGCATGTTAATCTAGTCATGCATGTTAATCTAGTCATGCTTGTTGATCTAGTCATGCATGTTAATCTAGTCCTGCATGTTAATCTAGTCATGCTTGTTAATCTAGTCATGCATGTTAATCTTGTCATGCATGTCAATCTAGTCATTCTTGTTAATCTAGTCATGCTTGTTTTTCTAGTCATGCATATAATCTAGTCATGCATGTTAATCTAGTCACGCATGTTAATCTAGTCAGGCATGTTTATCTAGTCATGCATGTTAATCTTGTCATGCATGTTAATCTAGTCATGCATGTTAATCTAGTCTTGCATGTTAATCTAGTCATGCTTGTTAATGTAGTCATGCATGTTAATCTAGTCATGCTTGTTAATCTAGTCATGCACGTTAATCTAGTCATGCATGTTAATCTAGTCATGCATGTTAATCTAGTCATGGATGTTAATCTAGCCAAGTATGTTAATTTAGTCATGTATGTTAATCTAGTCATGCATGTTAATCTAGACATACATTTTAATCTAGTCATGCATGTTAATCTAGTCATGCATGTTAAGCTAGTAATGCATGTTTATCTAGTTATGCATGTTAATCTAGTCATGCATGTTAATCTAGTCATGCATGTTTATCTAGTCGTGCATGTGAATCTAGTCATGCATGTTAATCTAGTCATGCATGTTAATCTAGTCATGCATGTTAATCTTGTAATGCATGTTAATCTAGTCATGCATGTTAATCTAGACATGTTTGTTAATCTAGTCATGCTTGTTAAGCTAGTCATGCATGTTAATCTAGTCATGCATGTTAATCTAGTCATGCATGTTAATCTAGTCATGCTCGTTGATCTAGTCATGCATGTTAATCTAGTCATGCATGCTAATCTAGTCATGCATGTTAATCTAGTCATGCATGTTAATCTAGTCAGGCATGTTAATCTAGTTATGCCTGTTAATCTAGTCATGCATGTTAATCTAGTCAGGCATGTTAAACTAGTCAGGCATGTTAATCTAGTCATGCATGTTAATGTAGTTATGCATGTTAAGCTAGTCATGCATGTTAATCTAGTCATGCATGTTAATCTAGTCATGCATGTTAATCTAGTCATGCTCGTTGATCTAGTCATGCATGTAAATCTAGTCATGCATGTTAATCTAGTCATGCATGTTAATCTAGTTATGCATGTTAATCTAGTCAGGCATGTTAATCTAGTTATGCATGTTAATCTAGTCATGCATGTTAATCTAGTCATGCATGTTAATCTAGTCAGGCAAGTTAAACTAGACAGGCATGCTAATCAATGGCTTAAACTCTTGTTTCCTATGTAACAAATCTGGTCAAGTATTTGAGAGGTACACGTTTCACACACAGACTAAGACACGCAGGCAACTCAGTCACATGTTAATATTCTGTCGTTCTAGCACTTCAATTCCGTCATTTCTTTTCTTATAAATTACCTTGAGCTTCTTATGTTATTATTCTTTTGTTATTATTCTAACTTTTATGCCATTACTTCAGTGTTTCTCAAACGTTTTTCTCTAACGAACACCTCACACATTTTGAGTATTAAGAGATGCGGTTCTCAACCTTTTAAGCTCGGCGACCCCTTTTTACAATCCCCCACTCTGCCGCGACCTCCCCCACACACACTCACATACAGAAATAAAAGAATAGACAATAACAATCCATATTTTCGATGGTCTTAGGCGACCCCTGGCAAATGGTCAATCGAACCCCAAGAGGGTCGCGACCCACAGGTTAAGAACCCCTGATTTAGAGGAACACTTGTTTTTTTTTGTGTGAGATTAATTGAAGTGGTGGCCTGCTAGTTCATAATTCTAGAAGTTCGCGGAACACCTTTTCAAGCCTCACGGAACACTTTGAGCTTAGAACCATTTTTTTTTCCATCGTCTGCTATTCTGCAGGAGGTTTTCACTAGGGCCAGTGGCGTCACTACAGGGTGAGACATTGGGGTTTCCACGGAACACAGTTAGTTGAATGACTGCACAGTCATGTGATTCGGACAGTCGTTGTCATGTTCCGAGCTTTGAACCTTTTTGTTTCCATCCTCTGCTATTTTGCAGAAGGTTTTGACTAAAGCCAGTGGCGTCACTAGGGGGTGAGGGGTGCGATCCGCACCGGGTAAAAAAACATTTTTAGAAAATATATTTTGACAAAATATATATATTTATATTTATATTTTATTTTTAATCTGATAAAAAAAATATTACCAAATTTTAGGAAATAAAAATTATTAATTCAAGGGACGTAGTTTCATCTTATAAATAGAACCTTTCCACCTTTTTTAAAGAAAACATTTTAATGCCTCTATAGTCTACTTCCGAAATGGACCTATTTCAACCGGCTAACAAACCACCGTACTGTCGACGTTGATTTTGCGTGATCAGAAAAAGCCCGCTTCAAGAGGCATAGCTAAAAAACGAGGATGATCTTTGATATAGACCTTGTATAAAAAAACAACAACAACAAAAGATAAAACTTACTTTATGGTATATTTTGTTAAAAATAGTTCTGTAGGAATGGCGGTATACATCGACCATGAGCGTTTATCCGGCCTTTCAATAAAAACTTGAACTTGTAAATGGGATTTCCCTTGAATGATCAAGCTATCGTTCTTGACCTATTCAGGACAGTTTTGATCTCTTTATCTATCTTTCAATCAATTTATCAATCAATCAATTAATCTATCTATCTATCTATCTATCATTTAAATTCTCTTTCTCTCTCTGTCTGTATGTATAGATTTTATTTTTGCAGCTGGTCTTTTTTTTTTTTTACTAAGATTTTTCAACTCACTCTATCTGTCTGTCCGTCTGGTAAAAGCTGTGTAAATGTTATATCTCCCACACCCAACCTCGGATCAGGCTCAAATTTTGCACCATTATTTCTTTTACCTGACAACACAAGAATCAAAAAAAAAATAAAATAAAAAAAATAAAAACAGTTAGCTAATAACCTTTGAGTAATTAATTATTCACAGGTCTGTTTGTCGTGGCAACGACCTATTGGTCTATCTTCCCACAGGTTGTGACGTTGCAGGTCAGTGTTGAGGACTTCTATAACTAATGGTCTGGCATTCTTCTACCTCTTTTACAACTTACAGCGCAAAAAAAATAAATAATAATAACCTTTTTGCATTCTCAGCATGTCTTCGGCAATAAAGTTTTCTTTTGGCCTCATCTGTGTGTCCCGAAGTCATGTGAGAGATTCTTATGTTTCTCTATCAGGAGACCATTTTGCTGCCAAGTGTTATAATGAAAAAGGTCTCACCTTCACCTATCCCTGAATCCAGTGTTTCCCAAAGTGGGGTACGCGTACCCCCACGGATTACGGGAAGACTTTGGAGGGATACGCGTGGTACCTCATTAACTATGCTGATTTTTTTTAAAACTCTATATCTCCGTAATTATTTTCACGTTTTGACAGAATGGTTCATGTTTTACATGTGTACATTCTACCCTGTTAGGATTAAACTTCATTAACATCTTTGTTTGTAATCAGAAAACGTTTGACTTTTAGTATAAAATTAAAAGAGAATGCATGCTCTTTTCATATATCACAAATTAAATCTTAATCAAACATTAATTTAATTTAATGGGGTTAATTCAACGATGGTATTGTGAATTAGGAGAGAAAGAGTTAAATACCTATTTTTTATGTTCTGTTAATAAATGTCAGTGTGGGCGTTGGGGGGAGAGGGGGGTACTCAGCATTAAAAAAAATTATTTTTAAAAAGGGAACACATAGGTAAAATTTTGGGAAACACTGCAAGGCTTAATCCATTGAATCGTTGGGGCACCACACAAGAACGGTCAACCACCTTTCTTCATTCCTCCCTGTCCTTTGCCTTGGATGGAATTTCCTTCGATGACAAGCCTGTCCATTTCTTGATGTTGTCTTCCCATCGCTTTCTCTGTCTGCCTCTCCTTCTTTGTCCTGGTTTACTATAGAAAAAAAAAAACAAAGTTACGTACCACCACAATGTGACTGGGATAATCGAGGTACTGATTAGTCCTTCCGTGTTTTAAGCTTGTTATGTTGAAGACTCGAGAGAATGGAGAAAATACCACAACCGAGCAAGAGCCTTCTTCTGCACAGAATGTCACATACTCATGTTTCCGTAGAGAGAACATCGGTAATGCACTTTCTGGTAAACACACAAAAAAAAACAAAAAACACAAAAAAAAAACATGCATAATAAAAACAAAACAAAACACTTTAAAAAAAAATAATTTGTATACTTATGGAGCGATTTGTACCCCTGAGAACAAAATCCTGGTTAAGAAAATGTATAAATCAGCTACACTTTATACTTTTCTAATGAGAGGCCTTTAGATGGAGTAAACAGTCTGTTGCGCAGACCGCACAAGCAGATGGTCTGTGAGATTGGATCCGTCCTACGAAATGTTCCTGTTCTCATCCCGCGAAGGCCATTAGAAGGATTGGGCCAGGAGGCTTATTTCTACAGGAATCGCTCTCTCTATCTCTCTCTCTCAATCTCTTTCTCTATCTCTCTCGTTCTCTCTCTCAATCTCTTTCTCTATCTCTCTCGTTCTCTCTCTCAATCTCTTTCTCTATCTCTCTCAATCTCTCTCTCAATCTCTTTCTCTCTCTCTTTCTCTCAATCTCTTTCTCTATCTCTCTCGTTCTCTCTCTCTCAATCTCTTTCTCAATCTCTTTCTCTCTCTCTCTCTCAATCTCTTTCTCTCTCTCTCTCGTTCTCTCTCTCTCAATCTCTCTCTAAATCTCTTTCTCTCTCTCTCTTTCTCTCAATCTCTTTCTCTATCTCTCTAGTTCTCTCTCTCTCTCAATCTCTCTCAATCTCTCTCTCAATCTCTCTCTCTCTTTCTCTCAATCTCTTTCTCTATCTCTCTCGTTCTCTCTCTCTCAATCTCTTTCTCTATCGCTCTCGTTCTCTCTCTCTCAATCTCTTTCTCTCTCTCTCAATCTCTTTCTCTATCTCTCTTGTTCTCTATCTCTCTTGTTCTCTCTCTCTCAATCTCTTTCTCTCTCTCTCAATCTCTCTCTCTCTTTTAATATCTCTCTAAATCTCTCTCTCAATCTCTTTCTTTATCTCTCTCTCATTCTCTCTCTCTCTCTCTCTCTCTCTCAATTGCATTTGTTCTGATAATACATGAATTCAGCTGCTAAATAATTAATTAGGGAATCGTTTTCAACAAAGAGGCCCTAGTTGAATAAACACTGAATGTGTGACATATCAAAGGGAAATAAATGAGTTTATTATAGATAGCAAAACGTAGACAAAGAGTTACCTGTATTGGAATTAATTTGTATATATCATTTAATTGACTTAAGACATTAACAAACACAACAATTTTTTACATTAAATATAAACATTCTTTATCTAATTGTGCTGAGATGTTTATTCATTATCGTCACGTTTTGGTGTATCCATTTTGGCGCACTATACCTTGTGATATATTCTATTACTGAGCTCGGAGACACATTCAAAGCGCTAGTCAGTGGCGTAGCAAGGGTATTTGATGCCCTGTGCGGCAGTTCCTCATGAAGCCCTCCAAAAAAAGTTTTAAAACAGCGAAAAGCTACTAATT
The DNA here is from genome assembly GCA_036873155.1 of Biomphalaria sudanica. NCBI lineage: Eukaryota > Metazoa > Mollusca > Gastropoda > Planorbidae > Biomphalaria > Biomphalaria sudanica. The sequence continues at coordinate 363,962 of JAZGLO010006682.1, forward strand.
TCGAAATAAAGTGTATTCGTTATTTAAGAATTGCTATTTCAAAATAAATCTATTTTACAAGAAAGATGATACAATAGAATCCCACGTGCTTTCTCCCCGCAAACCATCAATAATTTTATCAAAATCAGGTTTTCTACTAGGTCTTGTTTAATAGACAAAATTGATAAATTAATGAGTCGTAAATTTGTCATCTTCGATTTTGAGTATTTTTTCATCAAAGTTTGTTTTGAAAAACTTTGCTTGGATGTAGCCACATTTAACACAAGTGGGAAAAAAAAGCGAAATTCGGGGACTGACATTTTTAAAAATAAAATTCTAAAGCTTAATATTTTCTTGTTTTGTAAGTTCGGGGACTTCTGGAGATACTGCAACATTTAGCCTACCTGAAGCCCCCAGACTAAATTCGTTTTTGTCTATTTTCGCTGTGAGAACCATCGAGATTGATTTCTGAGCATTCAATAAAGGCGATTAAAATTCGTATTTATCATGAAGTTGTTGTTATGGGGTTATTATTTCATGAACACTACTATCCAAGGATGGCTATTTTCACCAGTACCTGTTTCTTCGTCTTATTTCGCCTGGCAATTTTTTTTTTCTAGCTAATACGTATTTGATGCTGCTATGCCTGACAATGTACCTTACAATTTTGATCTAGATTTTAATATATATAATATAAAATACATAATTGAGAAATATTTGATTTTATACTTTCTGTATGATTTTTTTGTTTTCGTGAGCACTTATATTTAAATAAATTTGTTTGTATTTTGTTGGGACATGTACGTATTCGGTCTCTCAGGAATGGATCGTGCTTAATTAGTAATTTCACTCCAGGATATTTCTTTGATTTTGTACTGCCAATTCTTCTTCAACTCGTTTGCGGTTTTCACGGAGTGCAAAATTTGTTTGCGTGAAGTGAAAACGCATCTTCTCATCTTCTTCTCTTGCTTATTTAAATCTTGAGCCTTGCTGTTTTTATTGTTGCTTAGTCACAAACTTCAAGTTCCCTCCAAGTGAGTGATGTGTGGCTGAGAGGCTAAAACCGCTTGGTTACGGCTTGGCCACCTGACAAGGGGGCTTGAGTTCGAATCCCGACCATTACTAATTGGTAATTTTAAAAAAAAATATATAAACTTCGTCCATAGCCAGTGCATTGAGCAATAAAGTAACATCATGTAAGGCTTAAACAAAAGTGTAAAAGTGTTTTGCCTTCAGCGATTTCAACAAATCTTGTTACATTTGATTCAAGCTGGTCTACAGCTTACATTTAATTAAATTTAAGAAAGAATATAAGACATAACATATTACCATAAACAAATAAATGTGTTTGTTTTTATTTATATAATTACAATGTGTAGCTTAACAGACAAAGTTTTCCTCTGTTTGATGCCCCCCAGCTATTGCAGCAGGCACCATCCGAACATTGCTAGCTACGCCACTGGCCCTAGGCCTAAGCCTTCCTAAGAAGATCCTTATTACCTATAAAACGGCAGTACTGCTAAGGACCTACAATGTCATAAAAAAGTTTTCAGTTAAAGTTCACTGGTAAAGAGACTTGCAGAAATAAACGAGATCTTTCCATGACCTTTTCGTGGTGTCCCGCGTGGTTGGGCGACAAAGAGAATTAAATATATAGATGGTTACGCTGTCCTAGCTATGACCTAGATCTTTTGCCACAAAACCATTGTCTGCCGGCTTACGATTTAGTTTTTATTTATACCGTTTGCGCATAAATGGTGGCCTTTGTAAGAGAACCCAAGCTGTCTCGTTCTGAAACCTCCTGCTGTCTTGTGCTGTCTTCTAGGTCAGTTAAATTGAGCCAGCGCCTGAGCTGGTCGAACACGTTTATGGGCAAGCAAAGAATGATTACATACATACGTGTGTACACACATATACCTATAGTATAAGTAGATTCGTTTGTAGGGTACGTTCCGGTTATAACACCAAAAGAGTTGTTCGACTGAAGAATGACCCCTATGGAGAAAAATGAAAAAATGACACCTATGGAGAAACATGAAGAAATGACACCTATGGAGAAACATGAAGAAATGACACCTATGGAGAAACATGAAGAAATGACACCTATGGAGAAAAAAGAAGAAATGACACATATGGAGAAAAATGAAGAAATGACACCTATGGAGAAAAATGAAGAAATGACACCTATGGAGAAAAATGAAGAAATGACACCAATGGAGAAAAATGAAGAAATGACACCTATGGAGAAACATGAAGAAATGACACCTATGGAGAAACATGAAGGAATGACACCTATGGAGAAAAATGAAGAAATGACACCTATGGAGAAACATGAAGAAATGACACCTCTGGAGAAAACATGAAGAAATGACACCTATGGAGAAACATGAAGAAATGACACCTCTGGAGAAACATGAAGAAATGACACCTATGGAGAAACATGAAGAAATGACACCTATGGAGAAACATGAAGAAATGACAGTGCATTGAAGTTTTATGATCCAAGTGTATTTTTTTCAAGATCTATTTATTTATACATTTTCCCAGTAACAAGGCGATGTACTTTTCTAAAAAAACGTGATTTTTTAAAAATATATATATTGCTTATAACTTTAGTAATTTGTTCCTTTCATTCAAGTTTCTGAAGAATTCTAAATTTTCTAAAACAAATGCTTTCTTAAAATGATTTTGACGAATTCATGTGCAATGAAATAGACTCAGCCACCATACTTGGCGAGCGTCATCTTATTGTCGGGAAACGGAAAGAGGGGGTAGAGTGAAAACGTAACTGTATATACTATATAAGAGGCATCTCTCCATTCTATAACTATTGCTAATATAATGAATATTATTATAGCTTTTACATAGCGCTACTTTCATGCTTATAGCATGCTCAGAGCGCTTTTGGTCCAATATCATTTGTGGATCAGTGGGGGGGGGGGGTAGGGGGTATCTAGGAGTTGGTTTTCCGTGCTGCTACACAACTCTGCCCGAGTCCCCTTCTAGGTAGCCAAGACAAGCCAAGTTCAAGCCCACTTGGCCTCTCGACCACGCTTCCCAGGGGTGACTCAATTTAATTATAGCATATAGATCTTACAGGCCTACTAGTGGCAGATTTTTTTTAACAAAAATTAATTTCTTCACGTAACTTCAAAAGACAAAAAGAACTGGTCTGTCAGGCGATTGAATCTATCGCCCTTCGCTCGGTCACACCTGGTACCGACCAACTTCTTTCATTTTATATTTACCAATGATTTAAGCTGAGATTAGAATGTGGTGCGACATAATATAAAAATGGGTTCCAATATCATTAAGTCGCTTATAGGATATAGATATTCAACCACTTTTGTTCACACACGATGATTTCTGCATTAAAAAAACGGACGCCCGTCTAATTGAAAGAGTTTGGATTGCGAGAGCAGTAAATGGAATCTCTACCTACCCCACCCCTCGGAATCGGCATACAAAACCGAGGAATGCAAAATTATGTTAAAAAATTGTATTTATATTCAACTAATTTGCTCATAGTCTGCAATTTCTGAAAAAAAAAGGACCTCCCCCCCCCAACCAAAGGGTTTTGGTGGTGAGGACAATTGATGTAATCTCGGTCCACATACCGAAGAAGGGCTACTGTTATGTCTACAGAAAACTTGACCAGCACCCCACCCCCTCATCACTTGAAGGGTTAGGGTAGGGGTGGGGGGTTAGGGCAATCCACCGATGCAATCCACCGATACCCCCATAATTTACTAGAAAAGAAGGGGGCGACATATCTAAAAATTGGCTAAAATATAAATAATAAGCATATATATTTTTAAGATCAGTAAATAATTTCTATACAAATTGTGTGATTTCTTTTCTAAAATTCAGACCTCTTAATTCAGAGGTGGGGATGGCTGAGTGGGAATGCGATCACCGCTACCGACCCCACCCCCTTGTTTCACCAGTGCCTTATCCGCAACACCACCAGAGTTATAACAATGTTAGGCTTGGGCTATGGGAAAGATTGTCGCCTTTCCGCCCTTGGAGCCGATCGTAACCATCGTTGTTTAGGGGTAGGAAGTTGTTGGTCTGTAGGGCGTTGCGAGTCCTGATTGACTGTGGCACCGCATTGTAAGGTGTGCTATAGCTATTGTAAATAGTTTCATTATCTGTACTTGCTTTTGTAAATACCATTAAGACTTCATCATTTTATTCATAATACTTTATCTGTTCATAAAATTGCTTAACTTCCGCTTGGGTTGTTAACTAATGTCAGTTCAATTATTGTTGACATCAATAGTGTACGTGTTGAACAGTTGCCGTTTATTTACTAACTGTCTAGTTGAATAACATTTATTCGTTGCTCGTATTTCTGTATGTAATAACCTTTTGGTCCTTCCTTTATACTGTTCATGGTGGGGATACGGGACCGTAATATCATACCCTATCTAAGCAAATAACCCACCTGACACACACCATAGTTTTAAATCATCATAACATAGTTTAGAACCATCCTAACTTCAAGTACATATCCAATCATTTTACCTTCGTATTTGACCTCTGATACGTCAAGCGGATTTCCGGAAGTTTCATTCACTTCTGCTTCAAATATTATAAATTTTGAATCGTGTCGACTGAAAATAATATAAATATATTATAAATAGTGGTGATGCTGTAGATTGTTAAGTGTGTAATGAGGATAAGTCAAAACTGCGCAATATAACCTTTGAACTTATTATGAGGTTCAATTTTTATTTTCTTTTTTAGGTTCTGAGATTTAAACGGGACGGACGGACGGACGGACAGTATGAACATTCAATTCTAATAGTGTCTATTCCCCTTTGCTAAAAATGTACAAATCTTATAATAGCTTCAGGTTTATGGTTTTTATTTCCCTATACGTTTAAAACTACAATTACTTTTTTTTCTCAGTTTTCTTTAGTGAACTCAAAAGTTTGTAAAACGAGTACCAATATGATATGTGGGTAATCTTAGATAAAAAATAATTTCAAAGGGTACCAAAAAAAAAAGTGAACTAATAATATGATTTGCAACAAGACCGTCTCAACTTGACATGCGTATCCCTGTTGACGAAAACCACAGTTTTTCTCACAACTGATATCAGCTTGATAAAACCGAAGTTTCTGAAAAAAAAAATTAAAAATGTGAAATTTAATCAGGAAAATGTATTTAGCGCTAGCAAACAACCTTACATAAATAGCATCCCCCCCAGCGTTATAAAGAGTAGATTTTGTCCCTTTGCTTAACTGGCACAACTTCACCCATAAATTAAAATAAAGTAACGATCAGAAAATAAACCCAAAACCAAAACACAAAAAGTTTTTTTTCAAGTCTAATAGAAAAACGCAAAAGGTACACCTCGACCTATATCACATATGCTCTTGCAATATGGTTTCTTTAAGTCTATCATTTGCATGCATGCAGGACATAGTGATTGTCCATGTGTAGATGAAATGTCATTTAAAAAAGAGCGAGGGAGGAGGAACTTGATCGTCATCACACATAGGTGGCGTTGGGAGGAATCATAAATAAGGATTCCACATTTACTATTAGGCGGCGTTGGGAGGAATCACAGATAATGATAATTTGTAATGAGACATATTTTAAAATTAAATGTAGTCTTAAGACATTATTTTTAGAACAAAAATATTTAATAATAATAATAATAATAATAATTATAAAGTAACTTTTGTACAAGACGTCATGAAGATGGTGTGCCTGTGTGGCTATTGTGCCTTGCTTCTGAAACCGGGGATCTTGGGTTCGAATCTTGTTTAAGACTGGGATTGTTACAACTGGGATCTACCCAGCTCTAAAGGGTACCTGGCATTAGTTCGGGAAAGTAAAGGCGATTGAACATTACGTCCTCATTAACAGTGTGCCACAGAAGCAGATCTGCACCAAAGATCGCAAGGTCTGAAAGGGGAAATCGTACAACACGTCATGCTCCTATCGTCACTCTGGTCTAGTCTCTGTGTCTACGTGTAAGGGAGATATGTGGAAGCTTCTTCTCTTAGGTACTTAGTGAATAGAACTGAGCTCAAGTCAAAGCTCGAATCCGTATCATGTTTAAGCCACTAGCTGATCCAGAACTTTGGAGTGGGGGAGGGGTCCCAAACCCTAACCCTAACGCCAAGTAAACCCTAACCCTAAGCATAAAGCATAAATGCGCGTACAGCATATATACATATGTTTTAAAAAGCAGTGTTTCTCAACCTTCTGCGGAAACAAAAACAAACAAGCAACAAAAAAAAAACAACGAAAGAACAAAAAAGAGTCATGTTGAGGCCTTTCTCTTGACAGCTATAAGGACTGGGGAAGCGCTGCAAGGTTCCCCAGTATGGTCCGGAGCGAAGCCCCGACGCCGAAGGCGTTTTTTTTTTTTACCGCAGAACTGCATTCTCCTGACATGTACATCTCATTATTCACCCTTTTCAAAAAGGATCTTTTAAGTAATGTTTTACTTGAAAAATATTCTAATATGAATTTATATGCCCTTACTATATTGCAAATACAACCGAATTGTTCCTTGAAAAGATAAGATACCCCGCATATTTAGATTAAGGCTTTGAGGATCGCCGCCTGAAAAAAAATTGACCCCCCCCCCCCAGCTATGTTGAGGCTTTTCTCTTCCCTCGCGGGGATCAGGGCGAAGCTCCGACGCCCAAATATTTTTTTTCCATCCTCACTGCATAAACGCATTCTCCTGACATCTACAGCTCATTATTCATCCTATTGAAAAAGAACATTTTGAATAATGTTTTACTTTAAACATATTCTAATATGAATTTACAAGCCCTTACTACATCGCAAGTACAACCGCTTTGCTTTTGAAATTATAAGATCCGCAACATATTTAGATTAAGACCTTGAAAAAAATGTATTCGAAAAAATAATATTAAAAAAAAAACTCATTTGTAAGTGATACATTTTGTTCAACAGGCATGATTGTAACTTTGTTTTGTTACAGAACTATAATTCAAAGCTCTAAAAAAAAAAACATTTCGGAAGTGGGAGGAGAAATTAAGTGGACCAATTAGATTCTATTTCTAATTTCTTAGCATTTTTAGAATTAATGTATAAATTGTGAGTTATTGTCCCAAATTTTGTTATACAACAGAAAATTATCATTATGAGTAAAGATTGGAAAAAGATGACTAGTAAAATATATAATATACAAATGGGTTAAAATATGTAGCTTATATTATATAGATATTCAACTAATTTTGTTCAAAAACTATGATTTCTCAATAAAAATAACCGCCCCCCCCCCATTCAGAAGGCTAGAGTGGGAAGGACAACAGAAGCAATTGTTAACAAGCTGTGAATTTTACAAATAAATTGGACCTCTCCCCCTCCATGAAAGTTTATGAGGGGGGGGGGCGGGATTGATGCCATCGCAGCCTCCCCATCCGAACATATTAGAGGGGGGGGGGCGAAATTGATGCCATCGCAGCCTCCCCATCCCAACATACTAGAGGAGGGGGCGGGATTGATGCCATCGCAGCCTCCCCATCCCAACATACTAGTGGGGGGGGCGGGATTGATGCCATCGCAGCCTCCCCATCCCAACATACTAGAGAAGGGGGCGGGATTGATGCCATCGCAGCCTACCCATCCCAACATACTAGAGGGGGGCGGGATTGATGCCATCGCAGCCTCCCCATCCCAACATACTAGAGGGGGGTCGGGGTTGATGCCATCGCAGCCTCCCCATCCCAACATACTAGAGGGGGTGGGTGGGATTAATGCCATCGCAGCCTCCCCATCCCAACATACTAGTGGGGGGCGGGATTGATGCCATCGCAGCCTCCCCATCCCAACATACTAGTGGGGGGGCGGGATTGATGCCATCGCAGCCTCCCCATCCCAACATACTAGTGGGGGGGCGGGATTGATGCCATCGCAGCCTCCCCATCCCAACATACTAGAGGGGGGGGCGGGATTGATGCCATCGCAGCCTCCCCATCCCACCATACTAGACGGGGGCGGGATTGATGCCATCGCAGCCTCCCCATCCCAACATACTAGAGAAGGGGGCGGGATTGATGCCATCGCAGCCTACCCATCCCAACATACTAGAGTGGGGCGGGATTGATGCCATCGCAGCCTCCCCATCCCAACATACTAGAGGGGGGGCGGGATTGATGCCATCGCAGCCTCCCCATCCCAACATACTAGAGGGGGGGGCGGGATTGATGCCATCGCAGCCTCCCCATCCCAACATACTAGTGGGGGGGCGGGATTGATGCCATCGCAGCCTCCCCATCCCAACATACTAGAGGGGGGGGCGGGATTGATGCCATCGCAGCCTCCCCATCCCAACATACTAGAGGGGGGGCGGGATTGATGCCATCGCAGCCTCCCCATCCCAACATACTAGAGGGGGGGCGGGATTGATGCCATCGCAGCCTCCCCATCCCAACATACTAGAGGGGGGGCGGGATTGATGCCATCGCAGCCTCCCCATCCCAATATACTAGAGGGGGGGCGGGATTGATGCCATCGCAGCCTCCCCATCCCAATATACTAGAGGGGGGGGCGGGATTGATGCCATCGCAGCCTCCCCATCCCAACATACTAGAGGGGGGGGCGGGATTGATTCCATCGCAGCCTCCCCATCCCAACATACTAGAGGGGGGGCGGGATTGATGCCATCGAAGCCTCCCCATCCCAATATACTAGAGGAGGGGCGGGATTGATGCCATCGCAGCCTCCCCATCCCAACATACTAGAGGGGGGGGGCGGGATTGATGCCATCGCAGCCTCCCCATCCCAATATACTAGAGGGGGGCGGGATTGATGCCATCGCAGCCTCCCCATCCCAACATACTAGAGGGGGGGGATAATCTAAAATAGGTTGAAATATACATAATTAGTATATATTATTAACATAAATAATAAATTCGTATAAAAATTGGGGGTTGGGGCGCCCCTACAGGCCCCCCCCTGGATCCGCCAGTGGTTTGAGCCAGGTCAGAACCATGAGCCAGCTCAGAACCATATGCCAGGTCAGAACCATGAGCGAGGTCAGAACCATGAGTCACGTAAAAACCATGAGCCACGTCAGAAAAGTAGCCAAGCAATTTACGCATGTAGACAGCACACCCTACCAATGTGGGGTTAACTGTATATAGTTAACACAGAGTAATATTCCAAGTGCTCAAAATATTGTTTTTTTTTGTTGCTGGTGGAAGATGTATGCAAGCCCTGATGACCTTGTGATAAAGCCATAAAGTTTTAGTTTTTTTTGTTGTTTTTTTTACAGTAGTAAGGAGCTAGTAGAAGTGTATAGTTTGAATGTCGACTTGTTGGTGCGCCATGCCTAATCATCAAGGGCATTACCCTATTCTAATACTCTGCCGTAAATGAGCAATAATATAAGCCAGTGCTTAGTAAACTTTGTTCCTCGGAACCCTAGCGTTCCGCGAGGCCTGAACAGGTGTTCTACAAACCACTGAAATAATGAACTAGTCGGTCACTACGTAAACTAATTTCTCTAAAACATTAAGCAAAGTGTTCCGTTAAATACTCAAAATGCGCGAAGTTAAGAAAATAGTTTGAGAACCACTGATAAAAGCGTTAAAATCAAATGTAAACATTGTTGAAAACTCTTTGTGAATAATTTATAAAATGATAAGCATACCCTACCTAACACGTAGAGCCACATAGACCTTCCCCCAAGCATTGATTGGAATAGGCATGTAAACTTCTGGGAATCTATGAGTGCCTTGAAAAACAATGACAGCTGCGGTTTCCGAGATAACTAGCTTGCAATACCAAATGTCTACTAGTCTGAAAAGAAAATGAATTGATGGACAGTCAAATAAGTGGGACTATCTACTAAAGACTATCCGTTCAACTATCCCCATCATGTTCTCTCAGAATCTATCTCTATATATAATCCTCTTCGTCGCTCAAGAGTTTGGACGAAAAGAAATAAGAAGAAGTGAAGGAAAGATCACTCTCTTACTTCTGCGGATAGTCACTCCCCCCCCCCCCCCCCATGAAAAACCAAGAGGGGGGGGGAACAAGTATTCACCGGTCACTACGGTTTGCTGCCTGGTCGTGCGGTTTGCGCGCTGGACTTGTCGTTTGAATTTATTAAACCCTGCCCGCTCCCATCCCCGTTCGTCCTTTAACTCTGAAGGAACATCCGAAACATGTAAAACATTTTACAAACAAACATTTTACAAACACTAAATAGCAGCGCCGGACTTAACTATTGTGACCAAGATGTCATGGAAAGAGAACAAATAATCTAATATGTATGTTCACCCGTCACTAAATAGCAGGACCGGACTTAACCATTGTGGGGCCCTATCTGACGGATCCAGGGGAAGGCGGTAGGGGCGATTGCCCCCATACTTGGCTGACCCCCTCCCCCGATGGGAGTGGCGGACGAACTTTAGTATAGAATTCAAACAATTTGTATACGAATTTTTACTTATGTTAATAATATATACAAATTATTTCTATTTCAACCTATTTTTAGATTATTTCGCCCCCCCCATTTTTCTAGTATATTGACCGATTTTGTGGGGTCGGGAGGGGGCGATGGCACCAATCCCGCTCCCCCCCTAAACTTTTGAGGGGGGGGGCGGATCAATTTATTTGTAGAAATCACAGCTTGCTAACAGAATCATTTAAATATCTATATGATTAAAACGTGTTATTGGTGTTTTAACCGATCTTTATATTATTTCGTTCGCTGTTGGCCGATCGGGGAGGGGGTGAATACCTCTAATGCCCTTCCCACCTAAACCTTTAGAGTGGGGGGGGGGCGGTCCTACTTTTATGTGGAAATCATAGTTTGTGAACAAAATATAATTTTGATATTATGTCGCTACCCTTCTGGTATATTTGACGATTCGGTGGGGATAGGAGGGGGGGGGGCATTGCATCTACTGTCCTCCCCACTCTAGCCCTCTGAGTGTGTGGGGGGCGTCCTATGTTTATGGAGAAATCATAGTTTGTGAACATAATTAGTTGAATATCTATATAATATAAGCTACGTATTGATATGTGAACCCATTTGTATATTATTCACTCTTATGTCAAATTTTATCATTAGTAAATATACAATGAAAAAGGGTTGTACCAGGTGGAAGGGGTGATACATGCAATCGCCTTCCGCCCATCGGACAAACCGATGCTTCTTCTTTTTGAATTATAGTTATGAAATTACTAAATAAAAAGAAAAATCTGTCATTAAAATAATTTATATACGCTATAAATTAAATTCTAATATCGAGTCGCCCACTCCTATTCTTAATGCCAAATGCAATCATTCGCAGAAATGATAAAAAGGAGCGAGGATTAATCATTTTCACTCTATCGCCCCTCCCCTTTCCAGATGAAAAAATAGTGTTTTAAAACAGAATAGTCAAATATGGCGACAGAGTTTATGTAATTTGACATTAATAGATTACTAAAACGTATAATGACACAACATAGCTTCACCCCAAATATTAGGTACGCACACACAGCAAGAATAATATCTCCTTACTCTAGACACAATAGCCGAAAACAATCACTAACACTACTACTCAGACCAGGCCAGCTCTCCAGCTGACTAGGCTGACCACAGGAAACCTTATTGTCCCCCCTTGAAAACCCCTTGTTAAAACACTTCACAACTCAGCTACTAAACTAAAAAAACACACACACACTATCACATCTTACACACACCTGCTCTTGACAAGACTCAAGCATTGACATGTTTAATTAAAGAAGAAGAAAAAAAATTAAACAAAATTATGGAAAAAAAAAAAGCTGGTACGAATTGAAATTGTACAAGTTAGTTTGAATCAGTCATAAAATAAAATTTGTAATATAGTAGTTTATTTATATCGGACATTACATGAATTCGGACATTCGCTGTTTTTGTGGTCATTAAATAATTATTTTAATATGTATTATAAAACTAGCGTACTGTATAATGTGCTTGTGCATTTTCCAATGATTCTGACCCATTTTCCTTCCAATTAGCTGCCTTTTATGTAAGAAAACGAATTTCAAATTTGTTAGTCAGGTTTTTTTTTTTTACTGTTACCCGGATGACTTAACCTCTTCCTAGGGTTAGGACTATATTTTTTTATTGGCTTTATCTATACTAATCAGCCCGGCAATATTTATTTTGTTTTTCAAGTTGATTTATTTGATTTATAAGCCAAGTTGTCTGATTCCATAGAAATAAAAAATTAATAGGGTGTCCCAATTAAATTACGATTTTCTTATCAAAATTTATTTCGGACAGCCAGTTTTGGACATCAATAAAAATGATCTTATATTATATTTGTTCGTTTGTTGTTGTTTTTTAAATAGAGAATAAATGGGCAAATGTTTGGAGTGAGCTTGGTACATTGAATGAAGTTAAATGCCTAGATCTAGACCTACTAGATAGATCTAGATTAATATAGAGGATTCAGATTCAGTTAGGCAAGAATGGCTATCCTAACATGTACTATACTACAAAAGATCATCTGACATCTGTTTTAGAAATGTATTAAATTAATAAACAAAAAACACAAACATTCAACACTAATCATGCAAACAATTCAAACATAAAATAAGTCTAAAAGTCGGTATAGAAGTCACTATCCCGTCGCCCTGCGGGAGGTTTGGACTAGGAAGTAAACTATCTTCAACTCTGTAGGAACATCCGAAACATGTAAAACCTTTTAATATTCGATCTAGATGGACTGATAATGATATTATCAATAATTAAACTTAGTACGTACGGTTTCCCGCTGGCAGAATTTATAAACACAGGTTCACGCATTTGCCACTATCAGTATGGTGGGCTCAAAACCGGGTTGGGATTATTATTTATTTGTTTTAGATTTTATTATAGCTTAAGTTGTATAAAGGAAATATTGTCTTTGCTTTTCTTTTTGGTTCTCAAACCAAATTTAAATTATTTATTTATTTATAATTTTTTTTTTTACTTTGAAAAAGTATGACGGACAAACTCTATTTTTCCCATCTTGGCCAACGAGCTAGTAATTTTCCGAAACTGTCCTATCTGAGGAAAATTGTTAGAGCCGTTTTCGAGATCCGTCTCCATCAGAGGGTCTTTCCCACCCAGAAGGTTTCCCCACACTGAAGACTCCATGAATTTCTATGGCCTCCTTCAGTCGCGAAGCTACTTTGGATCATCTCGGTGAGATGAATGCCTGGGCATTAGCTATGGTCGGAACGATGTCGCCCACACATCAGTTCCCCCCTCTCTCCACGCAGCTGATGTATCCAAAGGAACGGCAGTGCCGATACAGTTTGGGGTCAGCGGCGTCGCAGGTTCTGCCTGAGTGTAGCACTGGGTGCTATAAACTGCCTTAGGGTCACCAGCTCCTAATTTTTCCTCAGGGTTGACTCCCGTAGCCTTTCCCATGATTGGGTATAGCTGCAAGAAGTAACGGGTCGATTAGAGATATTGTAAAATGCAATACATGAAAACAAGAAAGTTACTTTCTATGTCTGAAGAAGACAGAACAAAAACACTTGCTCGATCCACTTCTGTAATTCAATTCTTCGTCAAAGGGTTCCATTGTCGATGACTCCATATTGCGTCCTAAGTACACGTATTTTATCTGAACAGAAATAATGTCTGGCAATGAAAGGTTTTTAGACTAAATACAAATGTTGATTTGGTAAATAACTTCGAGTGTCGCTAAGATGTAAACATAAATTGCATCGGTTCTGTATCCTCGTTTAGTAAAATTCAACTCCAAAAACTGTAAAGCACATCAAATCAAAGATAAAAAATAAATTAATCTCATTTTGTTATAATTAGGCTTGTCTTCGAGTCCGAAGATCAGTGAGGAATGCAGTATTTCCCGTGGCTGCGCAGTCCCAGCTGTGACCTACATATTTCGCCACATCCAGGGTAAGCATAACCATTGTCCGCAGGTGGCCGATTTAGATTTTCTTTTCGCCGTCTGCGTTTGGTTTTCTTATAGCAATAATGGAAATGGTCGACCGTAGAAAGGCTGTCTAAAGAGGTTTAAAAAAAAAACTGGACAGATACGTCAGGCAATGGACAATGGGCAATCTTCTTATCTCATAAACAACAGACTCTTCAAACCATACAATATAGACGCTTCTGTATCCCCATACATAGGTGGACCGGTTGTCACTTAATTGTATGTCCGTTGTAACTAACGTAAGCCTCAATTGTATCAAATATAAGGTCTTGATGTTCAACCATAACTATACAATATATCAGAAAATATACTTGATGTGTGTCAAGTTGGCAGTTTCTGTAGCAATAGTGGTTTTATAGGGTGGGGGTCGCTAGCCCCACGCTAAACCCTCCTCCTTTCTCACCCGGGCTTGAGACCGGCTGATGACTAAAAAATGTGGCTTAACAAAAATGGCTGTTTGTTTGTTTGTTTTACATGTTTCGGATGTTCCTTCACATTTGAAGATAGTTTACTTCCTAGTCCAAACCTCCCTCAGGACGACGGGGGATGGGAGCGGGCGGGGTTTGAACCCTGGACCATCGATAAATTCAAACGACAGTCCAGCGCGCAAACCGCACGACCAGGCAGCCATCAGGCTGAGACGGATTTCGGGAATCAGTTACACAGATCGGGTCTTAAACAAGGAAATCCTATGCCGAACTGGGAGTCGAACACTTGGTGAGGTTGTGACTGAGCGTCACATGAGGTTCGCGGGACATGTTCTACGTCAAAATGAAATACGCACACCAAGAGTTGCGATAACATGGAAGCCAAAACAAGGAAAGCGCAAACAGGGACGCCCTCGTATTACTTGGCGACACACCTTTGCGGAGGACCTCAGAACAGTGGACACCAAATGGGAGAAGGCTTCAGACATGCCAATGACACATCTTTATGGAGACAGCCTGCCGCCCAATGCGCCGAACGAGCTACTTATGTGTAAGTAAGTAAGTAATACTTGATGTAGCGATCATAGAGTTTGACTAACAAATATGGTCTGGGGGAGAGGGGGTATCTAGGAGTTAGTTTGCTGCCTTTAGCCGCTCAGTAAACACAATGCCCGAGTCCGGTGTCGAACCTCGAGCCCCTTTCTAGGTAGCCAAGCCAAGTTCAAGATCACTTAGCCTCTCTACCACGCTTCCCACAGTAATATAAGTCTGATACAACAATTATAGGGTTTGATGTAGCAACTATATCCCACTGTAACCAATCGAAGTTCTGATTTAGCTAGAACAGAGTCGGATGTAACTTGGCTTGGCTTGGCTACCTAGAGGTCGAGGTTCGAAACCCGACTCGGGCAGAGTTGTATTTATTGAGCGCCTAAAGGCAGCACGGAAAACCAACTCCTAGATACCCCTCCCCCCCCACTGGTCCACAAATGAGATTGGACCAAAGCGCTCTGAGCATGCTATAAGCATTTAAAAGCTATAAATATATAAATATACATGTTTCTTCAGAGTTGAAGATATATAAATATACATGTTTCTTCAGAGTTGAATATAGTCTACTTCCTAGTTCAAACCTCCAGTAGGACGACGGGGGATGGGAACGGGCAGGGTTTGAACCCGGGACCATCGATTAATCCAAACGACAGTCCAGCGCGCAAACCACACGACCAGGCAGCCATCCTGGTCTTATATCCAAAGATTATTACAATCATTAATTGGTTTTCTCATATCCAATTTTTATTACATTGACTATTTAGCAACATTGTGTCTTATATCCAAATATATATTAAACGGCCAATTTGTAGCAATGTGTCTTGTTAAATAAAATAAAAAATTACAATGCTTAATTGGCACTGGTGTGTTTTATATCCAAAGATATCCTTATATCCAAAGATATCCTTATATCCAAAGATATCCTTATATCCAAAGATATCCTTATATCCAAAGATATCCTTATATCCAAAGATATCCTTATATCCAAAGATATCCTTATATCCAAAGATATCCTTATATCCAATGATTGCTACAATGAATAATTGGCAAACGATGTGTATCATATACATTTTTTTTACAGTTTTAAATTGACAAAAAGTTGTCTTATATTCAAATAATATCACAGACATTTATTGGCAATGATGTTTCTCA